>OX465107.1:7862271-7877520 GCA_949987565.1 Luidia sarsii
GGGGCGTGGCTGACCATTCTAGTTTGCATAGGGCCACGGACCAGCACGTCTTATATTTCTTCTAGCAGGGCCTTTGAGAAAGGTCCTGCTAGGATCGAAACGTCAGGCCCACTAAATTTTAAGATTTACATTTTGGTAATTTTAGTCAGTAAGCAGTTTGCAACATTTTTGTATATCACCTTTTTATTTTTCGGTAAAAACATGAAAAGTACTAGAGTACCAGAGTAAATATTCATATATTTGTTCATCTCTTTTAAAGGAAGATGTTAAATTTTTGACTGAACAGTTGAATCGCCATTAGGTTTTTCCAAAGTATTTTCCTTATATAGTTTTATCTCTGTTTTTTTTCAACCTCTGCAGATCGGTCTTATTTCATTCCACATTTGAATTTTGTAGAGAAATGGAGAAATGAATAAAACCGCTGGTCTACAGTGCGCCGAACACTGGAAAATGGTGTGTGATTTGGGGGTTAAAAATAATCGGGGTACAGAACAAACGTGAAGATCTCAGAAAATAGTTAAAGATCTAGACTCCCTAAGGGAACCTTTCTCGAAGCCTCCTGCTTTGGAGAAGGTCTTTGCAAACTCCCTCTGAGAAAGGTCTTGCTGGGAACGAAAAGCCTGAACCACAATTTGCTTCCAGTAATAATCATTATTAGTAAGCAGTTTGTATTCTATGCTACTTTTCACCAATGGAAAAAAACCACATAGACAAACGAATAAGCAAAGCAAAGGAAAACATAGGAGTCGGGTTTTCAACCGACGGCTGCTACAGGTACCTGGATGCCTGGGGGCCCCTCGTCACCTTTGACCCCCGGTGCTCCGGGCCGGCTGCCCGTGCACCGATCTCTCTGCAGATTGTCGGGCGAGGGTCGGGGTGCCGGGGTCGGGCTGGGCTCACGGGAGGGGTTGGGGGCGTCCTTCATCACAAAACATGACGTCATGCGGACGGAGGGGGGGGGAGCATGCAGAAATGGGAAGTATCATGCAATGTGACGGACAAGGCAATGGTTTAAGAGCGGAGGATGGCAGCAGGGAAAGGGGTCGCAGTTGAAATTAAACCACCCCAAACAAAGCAACTAATTAGCAAATGCATGCTCATTGCTCACTATCATCAAGTTTAATACCACCTGTGCATCATCATTATATGAACCGCTCAGCGAAAAGGGGTATTAAAGCCCTATACAACATTGGTGAAGGTCAAAAGATTGCCACAGTTTGCGTGTTAAACCATTAAACATTTCAAAAAAGGCAATACTGCGAGGGATTTAGCTCAAATGGTTATCTGAGAAGTAGAAAAATGCAAACAAAACCGTCACGGTTTACGCAACGATCGGCAGTGTAAGAAATAGTTTATTACTCGCGAGTAATAAACTATTTGTTGATGTTTGAGAGAAGATTTCTCGAAAAGTACAGCATCCCAGACCGTAAGATTTGAACATGAGGATTCTATCATGCCCATCTACAAACTGTGTAAATTAGAAGGAAATCGGTGGACATCGATGTTTTCCGATCTTACCAATGTCGTATTGTTCCTTTAAGTGACGCTGTTCGATTTGTGACCAGCTCCACATTAAGGTATGAAGGGACATTTTTGTTTAAGTAATTAATGTCCATAGCTGAATTGGTTACATTATGTGCTTCGATTTGCTGTAGGTTTCAAGCTGCTAATGTAACTTTTTAAGATATCCCCTATATAATACCCATTTTGTGGAGCCGTTAGCATAATTATTTGCTATGCACAGATCGCGTAAATGTCCGTGCACTCCTCGGTCAAGGCACAATGACAATCAATCTGACGTGTCTCGGATAAGGACAACTGCGTAAGATTGAGCGCAAGCAACTGCGAGAAGCAACTGAATGGATACAGTGATGTTTGGACATAGCAATGCAAAGCATGCAAACAAGAAGGGATTCTCGGGGCAGCACGGGATGTGAATCCTGCAGCTGCGGCTAACTCACTGCTTAGTCTCGAGCTCCAGCGTTGTAAATGTTATCCAAATGATGGAAACACAAATTATTGAAGAGGTAGCTTGGGGTCTTTTCCCAAGGGGAGTAGTTATTTTCTATTTTCTGTCCAACCGAAGCATGAGGGCTGCCATTTGCATGCCTTTAAGTTAAAGGTGATTGAAAGAAATGATGACGAACACGGAGAGCCTGGACCTCGGCCGGGTTTGATCTGATCATGCGCCTTGATGCCAAACAGCTCGTGAATAATGCATGAGGCTCTGTCCCGTAATGGCATTTTTGCTAGGGGCTTAGAAATACGCACGAATCCTATGAGAAGCCATCGGACAGCCGGCTGCAGCCAGCTGCCATAGACCTGTGTGTTATGTTCAGCCGAAGCCAGAGAGTTACGAACGGGCATATAACTGCAGACACAAGGGGCGTTAGTGGATTTGGTTGAAAGAGGTGTGATGGCCGGCGGTAGCTAATGCGTTCGGACAAGGGCAAAACTGCGTACACCAAGGGCGGTACATTGTTGGGGTAGAAATGAGGTATAGGGATGGGGGTGTATATAGGTGTGTTCAGGGTCCACATACCTTGGTCGTGCCCATGGTCGGGACTGGCGGTGGCGGCGTGGGTGGCGGCGTCGGGGGCGCCCTCGTGGTCCGCACCTTAGGCGGGATGAGGGTGGCTTGCACCGCGGTGACCGGGGCCAGCGTGTCGGACGCGGTGGTGGCGGCGGCGGTGGTCACCGGCCACGTGCCGTCCGTGTGGTTGGCCAGCAGGGCGGCCGCCAGCACCGAGGGAGGCGGTGGAGGGATCATGGGTGGCGGGGGCAGGCGGAGCGTGACGATCTGGCCCACGCCGTTAGACGCCGCGTCCAGCCCCATGGCGATGGCCACTGTCTCGAACCGCCCGCTATTCTTCTGTCTGCTGGACGAGGAGGCTAGCAAGCAGACACAAAACAAATTAAGAGCAATGGGATATATCTCGATAATCAAGAAATGTGCGGGGAGAGTACGGCTCCTAACGAAATCAAGGCGAGGGCTCATGTTAGGCTCTGGCTTGGGATCGGGCATTGACTCGGGCTTAGGCTCAGGCTTGGACTCGGGCGTCGGGATGGGCTCAGGCTTGGACTAAGGCTTGGACTAAGGCTTGGACTAAGGCTTGGACTCAGACTTGGGGTCAGACTTGGGGTCAGACTTGGGGTCAGACTTGGGGTCAGACTTGGGGTCAGACTTGGGGTCAGACTTGGGGTCAGACTTGGGGTCAGACTTGGGGTCAGACTTGGGGTCAGACTTGGGGTCAGACTTGGGGTCAGACTTGGGGTCAGACTTGGGGTCAGACTTGGGGTCAGACTTGGGGTCAGACCTGGGGTCAGACTTGGGGTCAGACCTGGGGTCAGACTTGGGGTCAGACTTGGGGTCAGACTTGGGCTCAGACTTGGGGTCAGACTTGGGCTCAGACTTGGGCTCAGACTTGGGCTCAGACTTGGGCTCAGACTTGGCCGTGTCCTAAAAGGGGCTTCCAGAGCTACGGCTATATAGGGCTATTGTATTCACATCTCCGTGTATTTCCAATAGGGGGAAGTCCTAGACCTAGCTCTAGACGCCCGTTTCGGACAAGGCCTAAGGCTCAGGCTTGGGTTCGGGCTTGGGGTTGAGCCCATGCAGTGGGTTTAGGCTTGTAAATAAAACAGTGATTGCGAAAATCTTCCCAATATCAAATTGGATCGAGGTGGAATACACTCGGTAAAGCTTCTCCCACTACAAACACCAAGCACATTGGTAGCTAAATAATATACAAAAAAACCTATAAACCAGACACAGACGTTGGAATACTTACTTACGCATTTTGGGCAACATGTACCCGGTTTGTAAATGAGCTCCTCGCAGTCTAACTGTGGACATGTTTTCTCCCAGCATTCTAACTCTCCTTTCTGATGTTTGACACATACAGTTAATGGAAAAATGCAAAGCAAAATAATAAGCTAAGAATTCATCAGATAATCTTGACTATTGTATGTATTTATTTCAGGAGGGAATAGTCCCTCATTCATCTATGTCCTCGCCCTATCTTAGAACTATTTTGTTTTAACTGGGACGTTAATCCAGAGGTCTCGGGTTTAAGTCCTCGTCCAGTCAAATTTTCCATTGCTAATTTTTCGATTTGTTCAAAATGTTCCCAGTCAGTTTTGTCTTTTGTTTGTTTTGACTTCAAATGATTTCAATACAAACGAGATGCGGGGTTCTTTTCATTCAGATACATTGCTCTACATTTACTATTAATTATTATGATTTCAATGTGCCTGTTCACATCTTTTACAAGGTGGGAACCTATATACTGATGCAGTGTTTACTCTGCCTATATGTCAGTCATTGACAGTCACACAGAATCTGTAGTGAGACCTTATCAAATATTCATATGCCGTTTTACAATATGTTTCAGTCATCTCGTATACAACTGGCAAATTATGTTGGCTTCCGTTACAATACGTCTTCGTTGTAAGTTAATATAACCCTTTTCCTAGTCAAAGTTGACCAAAAAACTTGTAATTAAAAGAAACCTCTGCATGTATAAGGCCTGGCAGCCCTGGGATAAATAATGCATAACACGGTGGAGAAAAAAAGAATCAATAGATTCCATCGACATTCTGCGAGACGTGGAAAGTGCGCTAACCAGCCTGGACGAAAAGCTGAGCGAGTGGGGGAAGTCTGAAACCTGTTTACCTTGCTCATTAAATCGTGACCACTTTGGAAGGAGTAAACACGGCGCGGGGATTGTACAAGAAAGTGTCGGTAGCCCTATGCGTCAATATTGGTCGATAAAGTGTTAATCCATGGGCGATCACGTGGTATTCGTAGACAAGCGCGCTTGACAAGGGTTCGACAATCGACAGCACGCCCGGAAAGTATACGGAATTTACAGCACCCCTTTCACATTCACAATCGGAATCGACGCAAGACCGATAGAAACTGACTCCGCATTTATAGTGATTTGTTTTCGGGCTTCATCTGGCGCCTAGTGTTAGGCAGCGGCTATCTCCACCATATTGGTAGAAAGGCACCCGACTATTTCGCCTGCACATACTGCACAGGGGGGGGGGAGAAAAAGGGAGAGAGATGGTGAGAGGGAGAGAGAGAGGGGGAGAGAGAGAGAGGGAGAGAGAGAGGGAGGAGAGAGAGAGAGAGAGAGAGGGAGAGAGGGAGAGAGAGAGGGGGGAGAGAGAGAGAGAGAGAGAGAGAGAGAGGAGAGAGAGGGAGAGAGAGGGTGAGAGGGAGAGAGAGAGAGGAGGAGAGAGGGGGAGAGAGAGGGTGAGAGGGAGAGAGAAGGGGGAGAGAGAGAGAGAAAAAGAGAGAGAGAGAGAGGAGAGAGAGAGAGAGAGAGAGAGGGGGAGAGGGAGAGAGAGAGAGAGAGGGGAGAGGGAGAGAGAGGGGGGAGAGAGAGAGGGGGGAAAGAGAGGGAAGGAGAGAGGGATAGAGAGAAGAGGGAGAGGGAAGAGAGAGAGAGAGGGGGAGGAAGGAGAGTGAGTGAGAGAGAGAGAGAGAGAGAGACAGACAGAGAGAGAGAGAAGGGGAGAGAGAGAGGGAGGGAGGGAGGGAGGGAGGGAGAGACCGACAGAGAGGTGAGCGATGATAGAAAAAGAAGATGCCTTTGACCATAAAAACAATTCTAATTGACCTGATAAATTACAAATGCTTCTAGAGAAGAACGTCTGCCTTACCCTGCACCTGCATCTCACGCATGGATCATCCTCCAGTACGATCTTCTCGCGGCTCGGTATAATCCGACCTTGGTATTCACAGTAATCTTGACGGTTAGTGGTGGAGGGGTAGGGGGGTAGAGAAAGAGACACGTCGATCCGGTTAGCCTTGATTGGATTAAGTTATGGGATAATACGCAGAGGCTGAGGTGTGGGGGGGGGACACACACACAAATATTGAATTAGGTGATCCGCTGAACGGTGAAAAGTTGACGGGAAAACGTGCTACAAATCTGGTCAGGGGATTTGGTAATTTTTTGTTTTCTTATTTTGTACGAGGTGGGTCCTTTGCTTCAGGTTTTCTCGGGATTCCACTTATGATTATAGGAACCTCGAGAGCAGACACACACTCACAATCTTATTGGAAAGCGACAGCCGGTATCATGCGGACGGGCAGTCGATGCGATTATTTGGGGTGGTTTTTTTTTTCGCCGAAGCGGATCGGCGGTACATCATGAGAAGTCACGGCTATAAAAGAGGCGGGTGTGCATGCACAGTGCATAGGCAGGGGGGGGGGGGAAAGTCCAGTTTTAGAGGCTTAATTTTATCAATGGGGACAGCTTCAGGGCGCAAACCGTTTTTTAAGGTGTGTGTATGAAGGGGGTGGGGGGGGGGTACTCAGGCTGGGCTAAATCCTAATGAGATTCCAAACCAAACGGAAACCCGTCTCCAAAAATGCCCTAGTCTACGGCGTTAAACTAGTGAGCATGGCCGATGCAAAGTCGATTCACTTTCCAAATTAAAGTTGTCGGTTTGCTCTCAGACGAGCCTTGTTTCAAGCCGTGGTTTTCGGCTCGAGCTGCCGAGCTCTCCAAAATATTAATGTCGCGTCCGCACTTGATCTGAGGCGACTCGGACTGATGACGTCATAGTCAGATTCGATACAAGAATGATATCAGGTCTATGATTATACGTCCCACGGCTATCAAAACCACAACAATTGCAGCTTATTCACCGCAGTGCGCGTAGTCACACGGAGGCATGACCTCATTACTCCCAGTGTTATAGAGTCTCTTCATTGACAGTCAAGTACCGTATAATTGTTTAAATTTTCATTACTCATTTTCATTGTATTCATGGTTGTGCTCATTAATATAACAGATCCTAGATAATATCGGTACAGTCCTTAAAGATTACCCAGGACCTCAAATACTGTCTTACTTTCTGTACCAAAAATGACCTGCCTTGGGGAATGAGCTACCTTTGGAAAATCGTCAAATTATGATTGTTACACTGTTTTAGAATGGCCGCAAGACATTCTTGTTCTCTATTTATTTAGAGTAATCAGCTCTGACATATCGTTTGTACATGTATCTATTGTTGTTTTGTAATCGAGCTTTGTGCAGAAAGAGCACATTGAGCCTCATAGTATATGTATCATAATTACAGATGGCGCTGTATGGATATCCAGTAGTACACACGAACCTCTATGTAGTCCCGGATACGTGAGTAGCATGGTGCAACCCACTGAATACAGCGTTTTTGCACTTCGGACTCAATGACGATGGCTAAACCGTGGACTGGGCACAGGCTCTGGCTTGTGCCCAGTCTGGCCGTTAGACGTCTGCTACGTGTTCGCCATTCAGTGCATGCACGGGAAGAAGATTAATTTCGCAGACAGTGGGATCAAAATGGGTCTTGCTAGTCTAAATCCTCCATTGTCATAGACTCGTACTCAGATACGGACGGAGTGAGATGAAATTCCTGATTTTGTTTGCATCTCTCCTGGATATGCGAAGTGCAGTCTGAATATTATGATTGCATTCTAGCCACATTGGAAACGCTCCCACTTTGCTCCAACTACATTCGAGTTGCATTCGGGCGCTGATAGGCCACCAGGACATTATTATGCAGCACGATCTCAGGCAGAGAATTCAGGCCATTGCTTGCGTAGCGCTATACACAACTGGTATCCTACTTATGAGCATGTAGTTCAATGTATTTCCGTGTTACCAATGAATTGTCTGCCTCAAATCGTGCCGGGTATATTATAGTATTCACCATTCCGTCTGGTTCTGCTTGATTGCCCCATCAGGGTCCGAATTGGTGCTGAGATCTGACCTCGATACAGCGCCCCCTATAGGCGAAATGCTCACGGGGCGCGTGGCCCGATTGGCCCGCTGCCAACTAACTCCCGGGGAACTCACCATTGGACGGCTGCGTGGATTGGCCCAGCGACCAGCGCAATAGGCAGGCGGTGAGGACAGCTACTGCCGCGAGGCCCGCCTGTCCTACGTGCATCTTGGGGGTGAGTCTTGTCTTCTGTTTGTATTCACATCTCACTCACTCTCAGCTCTTGTGCAACTGTAGACAACGAAAAAGTAAGAGGAATACCACAGTACTGTTGACGTTGTCTTTCAAAATAAAAACAAAAAAATTGGCGAAGAAAACTTTGACTGCACCGTGACTTGAACTCGAGACCTCTGGATTAACGTACAAGCGCTCTTTCGTCTGAGCTACCCAGCCCTTAGATGGTGGCCTTCTCGAAATAGGCCTATAGTCAACCTATCTTTGCCGGGGCCAGTCAGAAGCAATTCAACCATTAACTACCGTAGCCTATAATATTTCCAGGGGTCACACCCCCGCTTTCATTCAGATGCAAACAACCAACTGTTGAAAACCTGACTACAGCAGCTCAGGGATCCCACTGCACGTCTGAAAATGGTCCACAGAATCCGCACCTTGTGGTTGGCCAACGCGTTGCAAACTCTTGAGGGCGCACTTTCGTGCGTATTGACATCACATCACATGCAGTGTGATGTCTGTTCCAGTTTACACACAAGAAAGACATTTCGTGCTTAGCAGAGTTGCACGCTTAAACGGCTCTATGAAATCGGCCCCCGCTCTCTCAATACTTCGAATATCAACTGACTACGATGTTGGTTGATGAAACAGTTCGGTGTATCAGTGCTACAGCACTGATACACCGAACTGTTTCAGTTAATTAAGGTTAATGAACTCATGAAGTTCATTAATTAACCATTTGCATAAACCGAAATACCTGTTGGTGGTGTGTCTATAGAATTCTTAGTGTTTAATCAACCCATACCATAATAATTATGCAGTCGTTATATACAGTCACATTAGTGCCATGCAGCTTTGCTCCGGGTTAGTCAAAAATGTGACACGGGTCACTGGCTGCTACTTGTTCCATGCAGCTATGGCAATACAATAGCCAGCATTTTTGACTCGGGTCAACTGTGAACACATTTCACGGAGTGCTTTTGGGTAGAAAGAGCCTGACCCGAAAACGAGGCGGATTTTTTTAAAGCCTGACAAACTGCCTCCCGGGGGGATGATCTTTCAATGTTCCAATTTCGTCGGAGAGGTGTAATGCAGAGTCACGCTGCTTGCAGTGAATCCATTAGTCGCCCTGGACTCCAGACAGAAATTCTCTGCCGGACCTAGACTCGACACAGGGATGATTTACGGCGCTTTCCCTTCTTATTTTCATCCGCCGAGGATCCTATATATTATACAGTATACCCCCAGCTCAGCTAATCAACGAAAATGTGTTACGCGATCTGGTGAGCCGACCCCCGACCTCCTCTCTCCCTTCCCCTTCCCTGTCCCTCCCTCCCTCCCTCCGCCTCTCTATCCCCTCCCCCTGCCCGTATCGCTTGCCGTCGACCTCGGCCGCGAATTGCGCTCTGAGGCCCGGCTTAGAGAGTCCGCGTTGACACGCTAGTCTGCTGAAGGAGAGAGGGAGGGAGAGAGGTGGAGAGAGAGAGAGAGAGTGGATGGTGGATAGAGAGGGAGAAAGCCAGATGGAGGGAGGGAGGGAGAGAGGGAGAGAGAGGGAGAGAGGGAGGGAGAGAGGTGGAGAGAGAGAGGGGGGATGGTGGATAGAGAGGGAGAAAGCCAGATGGAGGGAGGGAGGGAGAGAGGGAGAGAGAGGGAGAGAGGGAGGGAGAGAGGTGGAGAGAGAGAGAGTGGATGGTGGATAGAGAGGGAGAAAGCCAGATGGAGGGAGGGAGGGAGAGAGGGAGAGAGAGGGAGAGAGAGAGTGAGAGAGGGGGTGAGAGAGAGAGATGGAGAGGGAGTGGGTAAAGAGGAGAAAGGAAGAGAGAAAGCGAGAGAAAAAGTGATAGAGAGAGAGGGAGAGGGAGAGAGAGAGCGAGAGAGGGAGAGGAGAAAGAGAGGGAGAGAGCATGATGAGGACTTTGCGCATATAAACGCTCCAACGCTGGAGATGGCAGGGCTCTGTCGGCCCTTGGCAGGGCAATGATCACGATCACGCTGATGAGGAAAAATTCTAATGACGACCAGGGTATATAATATAACACAGCCCAACCCTCTTCAGGTTTTTTTTTCCCTCCCTCGCTCTCCTCCTTTTCCTTTTCCGAGGGGCCTGGATCATGAATTCTCCGGGCCCTCGTTCACCGCGTGAACCCGGGCAGGAAGGTATAATACACCAGCACGGGAATGTAGTCTTCGCGTACAGTGTGGAGTGTATGCGGGCCCGTAGAGTATGAATAGGGGCCCCTTTTCGCAGAAGAACGCCCCGCCGATTGCCCGCCTGGGCTCTTTCCCTTACATTCTAAGCTAACAGGTGTTGGAATCGAGGCTGTGTGCTTGCATGCAGATGCCGCACTTTACAACGTCACAAATTTAAAAGCGTCGGGCAAAAAGGGAAAAAAAAAGTGTTGGGGAAAAGTCGGTCTGGTTTGGTTCGAGCGTGACGAAGCCCGTCCAAGATCTCCTATGGCCTCAATTCATCAACATCGCAAACTGCCATCACCTATACTCGATACAAAAAAATGTCAACATGAAGAGGGCCCGACGTTTCGATCCTTGCAGGACCATTCTCAAAGGCAGAGGCCTGTCAGAAAGACTTTGGGTTTTGGGGGGGTGGGGGAATGGTCCTGAAAGAGGATCGAAACGGTCCGGTTCGCTAAATTCAGTGATGATCTATTTTGAAATGGCCGTGAATTTTTTAACAGCATTTTGGGACCCATCGACTCTGAATGGCGTTCTTGACTGGGGGAGGGGCTAGAAAATGCATAAAGGGAAGTAAACGAAAGACCTATTCACATCAATGTTTGCTGCAACCGAAAAAAATATATACAACGCCACTAAGACCTGCCGCACGTTTAACAGACTGCCGCCGAGACTGCTAGATTCTAAACGAGTTTGTGCCAACTGCTGGAATGGGAACATCATGCCCTCGAATCCCTTTAACTTAGGCAGCATTTTCCAATGAATTCAGCACTGGTTGAACTTGAATTGGTATATCTGAACAATCCTACAGATTTAATGGCGTTGATCAATGTCGGAATATTGGATACCGGTGGTATTTATACACAGTCGTGAGAGGTTCTTTTAGTATCACCAGATTTGATGGGATCGTCAGAATTTAAATTTAACAGCAGACTGAAATATGTTACAGCCTTCTGCTGATAATGACCTCTATAATTATTCCAATGTTACAAGCAGAGTACCAAGGTAAGAACAAGACCTCCAGCAGGGCAATTGACCTTTTGTGGACGCCGCACTAGAGCCTACGGGAATCCCGCTCCCTACTGCTCGTGCATAAACCTCATCCGTTTATATACGACAGGCCACATCGCTGACCATATCTCTTAATTCCTTCACTTTAACTCGTTAGAAACTGACTTCATTACAACCTTTCAATTCAGGGTTCTGTTTGTTTGTGTGTGTGTGGGGGTGGTTTAAACCCCGGTTCGTTTAGAGATTTCAACGGGTGGTCAGCTAGACATATCGCTGTCGTGTGTTTTATTTTGTGTCACTGTTTTTTGTTCTGTCTCGGAAGCGTCCGAGTGGCTTCACGAGTGCCGCGTTCCGTCTGCATTTCAGCGCGCGGAGCGATTCGTGGTTAACTCTCCGCCATAACCCGAGGGCGATCGCCAGCTCCAACAATCAATACAGAAAAGGAAGGGAAGGGCGGGGGACACTTCCCCGCGGACCGTCTCAGCCCTACGGCTCTTTCTAGCCTCGCTTCTCCCGGGTTAAAACAGCAAACGTAGAGGCCTGGCTACACAACACAACCCTACACAACATTGGTAAGATCGAAAAACAGAAATCTTCACAGATTTACATGAAACTTATACAGTATGAAGATGATTAAAGTAGAACCCTCGCACTGAAATATTTCTGCCTAAAATGCTGTATTTTTGGAGAAAAGAGCAAAAGAAATAGTTTACGTCTCACCGAGATCTAAACTATTTTTCTGAACAGTACGGCGTTGAATGCTGCATTTTCGCGAAACAAATGAAGCGGTTTTCACGATTTTCTCGAGACTCGGTTGGCGGATTGAGCTGAAATGTTCACAGGTGTGCTATTTCATGCATATGTTGGATCAGACAACGTATGGATGCCATTCTTTGACCTCGACCAGTGTTGTGTAGGGGCTTTAAGGGGTTCTTTGGTCTTTTATTTTCTTTACGAATTCCTGAACACGGCCTGGGCCTCGTTCCCGACACGCTAATTACAGGCCCCATACAACATCGGTAATAGTCAAAAGATGGCCACAGTTTGTGTGTTATACCATAAACGTTCGGGGGAAAAATCCTGCGAAGGTTCATTAAATGGTAATCTGAGAAAGTAGAAAAAGGCAAAAACCCGTCACGGTTTACGCACCGCTCTGTGGTGTAAGAAATACCGTAGTTTATTACTCGCGAGTAATAAACTATTTGTCGATGTTTGAGTGAAATTTTCTTTTTTTCAGCATCCCAGACTGTAAGATTTCAACATGAGGATTCTACCATGACCATCTACAAACTGTGTAAATTAGTGGACATCGATGTTTTCCTATCTTCCTAATGCTATATTGGGCCTTTAAGGTGAAGGCCGTGGTTTGTTAGCCGATTGTGAATGTTTGCCGTCCCTGTTTACGTGTAGAACAGACCTCCAGATTCTTGACAGACAAAACAAAGATCAGGGACGCCGCGTTAGAGCGCTTGTAGTGAGGCCTAAATGGATGCATAATGAGCTTCGAGGGAAGGTCACGATTAATACTGCTGGTGAAACAAAAATCAAATCGATTAACTGCAGGAGTGATTCCCGTCACAGTATGACTAACCTACCTTAATTTCTGAGCGCAATGTGTGCTCCGAAAAATTCTAAGAAAATGAACAGAAGACACGGCGAAGATACACGTATAAGACATAAAATGGATAGAACATGGTGGTCGGTGATTCTGTCAGGCTAGCGTATAATGTCTAACCGTGCCGGCCATAATTATTGACTGTGTAATTAAGGCCGTAACATCGATCGCATATCAGCGCCGTCGGCCACTCAGCGCGCACTGCTGTGCCGTCGATGCGAGGCAATTGTAAGCGAGCCACCGTCGCGGTGAGGACCTTGCATCGGTACGGTCAGCCCAGGCACGCGGTGCCCTCCCTTCTCCCACTGCCTCCCCTCCTCCCAGGGCCCTGCAATAAAAGCCCACGAAATCCTCTTTCGGGGAAATTCTGAGCATGAGGAATGTGTCGGTTGACGAGGAGTGAAAAAAAAACCCCATAATGATAGACATTTCGGGAGATGGGAGCACTTAACTTACGCGGGCGAGGATAGACGGAGGAAGATAGAATCTGATTCACACAGTCAGGGAATAGTGCTGGTGTGATGACAGTGATGGTGCATGGTGGTGGTGCTAGTGGTGGCGCTGGTGGCAGTGAAGGAGTGAAATTTATTGCCCGAAATCGTGTGAATAAATTGAATATCGAGTTGTGTGTGTGTGGGGGGGGGATCCGGATCGTTATTAAAGGGGCAAACATTTCGTGCTAGTTTGCTGGGAACTCGGGCCAACTATGCACGGCTGTCTATGGAGAAACATAAAAGGTTTTAGTAACCACCAAAGAGGCATCAGACCAGGAACAACTGGCTGGGAACCATTTTGAAAAAAACCAAAATGCGTAAGATTTGACTAGGTTTGTTTTAACGTACCAGCGCTCTTACCACCTGAGCTAACCAGATTGAGACCTTCCTCAGTAAGGCTATCTTTACCGAGGTTCAACGATTAACTGCCGTATATGCAAAAGCTGGTTAATTTGAATAAAGATTATTATAATGAGATAAGAGGAGAGGAGAATGCAAATTGGCGATGAGAGGGGAGAACGAGAGGTGAGAGAGACAGGGAAGAGGTGGAGAGAGGGAGGGAGAGTGAGGGAGGGAGAGAGAGGGGAGAACGAGATAGAGGTGAGAGAGACAGGGGAGAGGTGGAGAGAGGGAGGGAGAGTGAGGGAGGGAGAGGGGAGAACGAGATAGAGGTGAGAGAGACAGGGAAGAGGTGGAGAGAGGGAGGGAGAGTGAGGGAGGGAGGGAGAGGGGAGAACGATAGAGGTGAGAGAGACAGTGAAGAGGTGGAGAGAGGGAGGGAGAGCGAGGGAGGGAGAGAGAGGGGAGAACGAGATACAGGTGAGAGAGACAGGGAAGAGGTGCAGAGAGAGGGAGAGGGAAGGAGGGAGAGAGAGGGGGAACGAGAGGTGAGAGAGACAGGGAAGAGGTGGAGAGAGAGGCGGAGAGTGAGGAAGGAAGAGAGAGGGGAGAACGAGATAGAGGTGAGAGAGAGGGGGATAGGTGGAGAGAGGGAGAGTGAGGGAGGGAGAGAAGGGATAATGAGATAGAGGTGAGAGAGAGGGGGAAGAGGTGGAGAAAGCGAGGGAGAGGGAGGGAGGGAGAGAGGGGAAGAACGAGAGATGAGAGAGACAGGGAAGAGGTGGAGAGAGAGGGGGAGAGTGAGGGAGGGAGAGAGGGGATAATGAGATCGAGGTGAGAGAGAGGGGGGAAGAGGTGGAGAAAGGGAGGGAGTGAGGGAGGGAGAGAGGGGGGACGAGATAGAGGAGAGACAGGAGGAAGAGGTGGAGAGAGAGAGGGATAGTGAGGGAGGGAGAGAGGAGGATCGAAATAGAGGAGGGAGAAGGGAAGAGGCCGGAGAGAGAGAGGGGGAGTGAGGGAGGGAGAGAGAGAGGGAGAGGGGGAATTAGAGAGGGGAGAGAAGAGAGAGGTGGACTAGAGTGAGAGAGAGCTATAGAGGGGGGGAAAGAGAGGAGGGGAGAGAAGAGAGAGATGGGTTAGAGTGAGAGAGAGCTATAGAGGGGGGGAAAGAGAGGAGGGGAGAGAAGAGAGAGATGGGTTAGAGTGAGAGAGAGCTATAGAGGGGGAGAAAGAGAGGAGGGGAGAGAAGAGAGAGATGGGTTAGAGTGAGTGAGAGCTATAGAGGGGGGAAGAGAGGAGGGGAGAGAAGAGAGAGATGGCTTAGAGTGAGAGAGAGCTATAGAGGGAGAGAAAAGAGGAGGAGAGAGATGGGGGATGGAGAGAGTGAAGTAGAGAGAGAGGTTGGGCACATTCATGTAGAAAACTAGATATAGAGAGTATGTCATAAAGGCGAAGTCAGTTGGAGTCGAGAGGGAGATGGAGATGGAGATGGGAGGAAAGAGGATGGGCACAAAAATCAGTCAGCACCGATGCATTTACGCGGGCCAATATATCCACAACTCCAACACGAGCTGATTACACACACACAAAAAGGCGCCCCTGTGTGGTCGACCGTACGAAATACGGCGCAGCGCTCCGTGA
>OX465107.1:7877720-8240220 GCA_949987565.1 Luidia sarsii
CAGAGGTTATAACTCGATGGATAACCAATCGTAGTTGCCACTGAACATAAAATCGCTGTCATGCATCCTCATCCACGCGGATGTCGACCATTCGATACGATGGGATTTTGTGAAATCCTATCCAGAATGAAGAATACCAGAGCCAATGTGACATCCATTGCATGTACACGCCCCTATGTCTTATCAACGAGCACAAAAAGTCTACGCCTAGATAACACAGACACAGAGGCAGATGGCTATCACTAGTATCAGCAACTGTGCACGGTGCTGCATATTAGGAAATGCATGTATGCACGTGCAGCTGACAAGCCTAAGCCTTGACAATCTTATGACAACCTCGTGCGTGCGATTAATCAGCCGGCATAACCTCGACCTCCCGAGTACGATTCCAACGATAATTCCATGCGAGCCTCGGCATATGGCCGCCGTCCACCGGGGGTCGTTAAACAAACGGTAAAAGTGCGCACACGAGACCACCACACTGGAAACGTGCCTATTTGAATAATGCACCGAGCAAACCTTGCCTATATCTGACCGCATGCGTACGCCACAATGTCCCTATATACCTACTACCAATCAGGTAAAAGGGCCCAGCTAATTCAATGCAAATATACAGCATCTCTCCCCGCCATGCATCAATTTATCCAAATACGTAGGTCCGTGACGTTAACCCTCTGTGCTCAGAATTCGAGTAGCACAAAACAAGTTTGGATTTGGATCTTTGAAATACAAGTCTGTGGGAAATCGGAAGCCTGTTTTTATTTATTATCGCGACGAGAGCAGACACGGCAGTGCGACCTAGGCCTGGGGACACTGGTCTTAAGCTCTCGTCCACGACGCAGAAGACAAGTCTTGTAGGTGCACAGAATACTTTGCAAATGTTTCTATACTTTGATGAAGGGTGGCAGAGGCTAAGACCCGCAGTGACACCAAAAATGTCTCCATTTTTAGAGGAGACACAGCTCTGAACATTTCATTTAGGTAACACCACGATCGACTCCCTTACAGCTCGGCTCCCTCTTTTCGCTAATTAATTAAAAGACATCGTGGATACTTAGTTCTCCATGTCTACCATTCCTTGGTATGACTTCCACTCCCAACTCCTCCCCCAAACCCGGTGGGTCAAACAAAATGCTGAGCGAACTCGCCTCCTTCCGTTAACGATTTGACCGAGAATTACTGTCACTTTGGTATGGGGCAGAATGTGTGGCTTGGTCCGAAGTCTGCCAATGCACACGGTATATATACATGTAGGAGAGAGAGAGAGAGAGGGAGAGAGAGAGAGAGGGGGGGGGGGAGAGAAAGAGAGAGACAGAGAGAGAGACAGAGAGAGGGTGGGGGGAGAGAGACGAGAGAGAGAGAGGGGGGAAACAGGGGAGAGAGGGAGAGAGGGAGAGAGGTGGAGAGATCGATAGGTTGAGGGGGAGAGAGAGGGGGAGATGTGTGAGAGAGAGGGTGAGAGTGGGAGAGAGATGGACAGACAGAGGGGGGAGAGAGAGAGTGGTGGAGAGATACGTTGAGGGGAGAGAGAGGGTGAGAGATGGGTGAGAGAGAGGGTGAGAAAGAGGGTGAGAGTGGGACAGAGAGAGGGGGAGGGGAGAGAGAGAGGGAGGGGGAGAGAGAGGTAGAGAGATAAGTTGAAGGGAGAGAGGGGAGAGAGAGGGGGAAAGAGAGAGAGGTGGAGAGATAGGTTGAGGGGGAGAGAGGAGGGAGATGGGGGAGAGAGAGGGGAGAGGGGGAGAGAGAGGGAGAGAGAGGGAATAGAGATAGGAAGAGAGAGGAAAGGAGAGAGGGAGAGAGGGGAGAGAGAGGTGGGGAGAAAGAGTGGTTGAGGCGAGAAAGAGAGAGAGGGAGGGGAGAGAGGGAGGGGAGAGAGAGAGGGGAATAGAGAGAGAGAGGGGGAGGTTGATGTGGAGAGAGGGGAGAGCGGGGGGAGAGAGGGGGATAGAGATAGGGAGAGAGAGGGAAGGAGAGAGGAGGAATATAAAGAGAGGTGGAGACAGAGAGGTTGAGGGGGAAAGAGAGGGAGAGAGGGGAGAGAGAGGGAGGGGAGAGAGGGAGGGGAGAGAGAGAGAGAGGGGGGAGAGAGAGAGAGGGAGAGAGAAGGAGGGGAGAGGGAGGCAGGGAGGGAGAGAGAGGTGAAGAGAGAGAACTTCAGTTGAAGCAGCGCGGGTTCAACGCTAGGTTAATTAGTCCCCACCCTCTTGCATGATGTGTACACGGGGGCCTTGCACCAGAGGACAGTCCAGCCTCGATGATATTAATTTCCCAGAATATCAGAACCGAGGGGAGAGCCTTCCGTTCTGTCGACAAAACGGCTACATATACGAATCAGCATAATCTAGATACTGACCAACAATTAATGCTGTTTTCTCTTGCTGTTTTGCTGAGAACTGAGAGATTGTCGATCAACTGTTTCCAAAAAAATGAAATGCAGACTAGAGGGCCTGACAACTATTCAATTCTAGCTGTGCCTTTCTCAAAGGTACAATTGTTTCGGTCCAGAAAAGATCAATTACTTCGCGTTAAAACCTGCACGCGTTTATATTTTTATTTTCAGTTTGCTTAGAGCAAAGGCGAGGCAGCGTGGAGCTGTTTATGCAAAGAACAAAAAGCAAGACTTGATTGAGCCTTTCTGATTAGAACCAGGCTGCAAGTCAAAACCCGGCACGAAAGTTTTGCTGAGTAATAAGAGAAACGGGGCGTTTCATAAAGCCTTACGAGGCATCGTAAGTTAAAGGCCCTGTACAACATTGGTATAAAGGTCAAAAGATTGCCACAGTTTGTGTGTTAAACTATAAAACATTCCAAAAAAGAAATCCTGCGAAGGTTTTAGCTCAATTGGTAATCTGAGAAAGTAGAGAAAGGCAAATAACCAAAACGGTTTTCGCACCGTTCTGTAGTGTAAGAAATAGTTATTACTCGCGAGTAATAAACTATTTGTCGATGTTTGAGTGAAGATTTCTCGAGAAGTACAGCATCCCAGACAGTAAGATTTCAACATGAGGATTCTATCATGACCATCTACAAACTATGTAAATTAGAAGGAAATATGTGGACATTGATGTTTTCCCATCTTCCAATGTTGTATTGGGCCTTTAACTTACCATGAACAACCCATCGTTATAGTTGTGATATTTACATCGTACGGTCTCTGTGCATCGCTCATTGATCGTAAGTTACGAAGGGTTTGGTATAATGGACTGCTGAATACAATTAGTCACGGCAGTAAACGTTATTCCAGCAAACGTTAATCGTGTAGTAACCAGTGTATTCTCATGCTATATTAAGTACATAGACCCTTTTACGAAAAAAAAGGCTCCGGGCTGGGGCTTCGGATGTCATTTCATTCCTAGTAACCGTTAGGCCTGTAATGTCACGGGCATTACCGCAGCAAGCCTTCGACCGCAGTTTCAAGATGAATGGCCCGCATTTAATGCGACAAGAGTCCTTCAAATCCAGAGACAAACTTACAATGGGTAATTGCAAGCTGTCTTATATGGCGGGGACGAAGTCTGGGCCCGAGCATGACCTGGTGGTTCGCGAAGGGCCGTATTATGTGCTTAAGCATCTCATAAATGAAATAGGTCCCAGCAGTGCTATAATGGGATGGATCCCTAATTGCTCCGACCGTACCTCCACCAATAATGTAGCTAGTTTGCATTGAAACTATGAATATCAGGCGGCCAGACTAATTCTTTGGGCCTAATGGGAACCATTATCGTCGTTACACAAGCCATAAGTACGGCTAACGTTAGCTCAATCACAACGAAATGCATCCAGTGCACGTTTATCTTAATTGGGGCATTCTCGCCAATACCCGAATTCATTCCTTATCACTATAATTATATTCAGTCAAAATTAGTTGATAACTTGCTGACCTGTTTTTGAATCCCATCTAGTGGAGATGGCGTCGACCGAACGCCCTCACGCGTCGGTGCCAGTCGTGACGATTCGATTAAACCACTGCCATAAATGCAAGGTGGCAGTGTTGTTAAATGCCATTTTGAACGTTCACTTGTTAAAAGTGATTAGCCAAATCCAATGTCGATTTGGACCGCGACATTAAAGACCCACACGCCGTAAATAAACGTTATTAAGGCAAAGGGACTCTCAGATTCTCCTCTCAATACAATTGACCTTTGAAGCAACATTGACGCAGAGGTGTTGTCCCATTTTGGGGAAGGGAAATCCCAAGAGCATAATAAGCCTACACAACATCGGTAAGATCGAAAAACAGAAATGTTCACAGATTTACGTGAAACTTATACAGTTTGAAGATGGGTATGGTAGAAACCTCGCACTGAAATATTTCTGCCTAAAATGCTGTATTTTTGGAGAAAAGAGTAAAAGAAATCGTTTACGTCTCACCCCTAGATCTAAACGATTTATCGGAACAATACGTTGAATGCTGCATCTTCGCGAAACAAATGAAGCGGTTTTCACGATTTTCTCGAGACTCGGTTGACGGATTGAGCTGAAATTTTCACAGGTGTGCTGTGTCGTGCATATGTCGGATCAGACAAGGTATGGATGCTATTCTGTGACCTCGACCAATGTTGTGTTCTAGTATTCTGTCCACCCGTGCCAATGCTAGTCTTCAATTGATAGCGAGTATACCCTGCCTTGGCTTCCCCGTGGCCAAGAGAGTGTACAAGGGATCTGCGTCTGACTATAGCAAGGCAGTGCACGCACTATATAACGTACACTGACAGCGAGGTCCGGCCAGAGCGCTTCATTGATCAGGCAACGCCGGGGTCCAGAACATGACCAAACCCTAGCCGCAAATCTCGAGCACGTGCGCAGCCAAAATCGAATAATTTTTTTGATTGTATTACCTCTCCACGAGAAGACAGCAAAAAAGACACTCATTAAAAACAATGGATAATTTCCGAGGAAGTTGTGGCCTCCCCCTCTCCCCCCCCCCTTCCCTCTCCCTCGATCCCCTCAATCCCGCGAGGTCGGCTGAAATCAAAAACTGGAACTCTATCCCGATTGAAACCGGCGGGGTATAATTCGATTTGTCGCCGACGGGTTTTTTTTCTCCCCCCGTGATGGCAGACAGGAGGGGAGAGGAAGGGTCGGGATTGGGCCCGGTGTACCCAGCTCGGCCTCAAGCATCAAGGCCCGGCCCTCCTAGTCCAGGATCCAGGTAGAATTCATTAATGTGATCCGCATACTGCTATATATACACGGCAGTCGCGCGTCAACCGACAACTGAACTGCGTCCCAATGGTGCCAACCTCTAACGACTCCTTAATGGCGCTATTTTGACATCATCCGACGGCACCAATAAAACGTACGAGGAAACAGGCCCTCTGTGTGTGTCTCTCTCTTGAAGAGTGGTACTGGATGTAAGGGTGCGCTGTACGCTGCGCACGACACTTCACAGTGTCGTGCAGGGAAGCGAATGTAATAGCCTCCTTTCTGGAGACTGGACATTAATATCGATCTGGAGTTATTGCAACGCGCTCGCTAATGAAACCGTGTTGGCTGGCTGCGTGGGACCTGCTCTGGAACAAAGTCAGCTGTCATTGGAACATTAAAGCATTCTGACACCATCCCGTAAGAGTATTATGTCTGTATATCCCCCCACGGGTAGATATACAGACAGAGGTATATAGATTTTTGTCCACATAATCAGTATTATGAGGGATCTAGATAATGCATTGTCACCGTCACTGCCACACGTACATATTCTGTATTATCGATATGGGCAGACCGTATATCGGTGCACGTACCAAATGTTTCTGGGAAAAGCTGGTTGGGTCCAAATGTCTGCATAAATTATACTGGGGCTAAATCGGCCCGAGGTAGCTTCTTTTCGTCTCAATATTGGGCAGTTTCAACCAAACTCTCGGGTCAAATTGTGCTAATATTTGTGCAGTTTATGCTGTTGGCCATGGGTATATAGACTGGCATCATTAATAGCGTAATACTATGAGCATGTAAAATCCATCTGACAAAGTGGTCCCTTAGCGCAAAACAGATGACATAGTAGTACGTACACACAAATGGCACAAACTACTAGTAATACTGACTTCAGTGGCCAAAATTACCGACCGTTTCGATTCTATCAGAACATTTCTAAAGGGAAGAATAGCAAGGACACAAGAAGGGTCCTGTACCAAAGAAACGTCAGGGCCGCTAGAATGATATCAGATGGTTTTTCGTTGGAGTGAGCAGGACTCTGTCGGTAAAATATTAAAAGTAGGCTGAAAGTCGAAATTTAAATTGTGAAGAAAAAAAACATATGCAATATTTCACTACTGCATTAATGGCTACAATGCAAATCTCAAATAGAGTGTATGGCCTGACGTTTCGATCATAGCAGAACCTTTCTCAGAGTCAAAATAATGTTAATTTCACATGATGTAAAAACTATAGATAGATTGACACAAGGACTATACGGAAGGGCCTTACCTGGCTAGTGTTGGCGGAATCTGGGCATCATTTGAAGTCGCCAGCGGTGGGGAAAGTCATCGCTGACACTGTTGACGAAGGGAGGATGGAGGGGAGGGTTGCCCCTACGAGAAAGAAGTGGCAAGGGTATGATGAAGCCAATTACAATGCACGTTAACAGCGCTCCGCGTACACGTCTCTTCCTCCCTGATCGTCCCACGATATCTGCCGGGCCCGAGTCAACGGTACGAAATCCTTGTTAAAATTCCCAGACAGCGTCCACGCTTGAGTGAAAACAATTCAGGAGGCGGGTGAGAAAAAGACGACGAAGAAGGAGAGAGCGAGTGACGAAAAAAAAAATTGTGATGGTAACGGCGACGATGATCGCTCCGTCTCTTCGGGCACAGTCTTCGTCCGTCGACAAACTGCGGTGATGGGAAAAAATGCCAATGAGTGGCTTACTGCTGTACAGCAATGCTACGGCCGGCAGAAAATTAATAGATATGTCAGGTGTGTGTATGAACGCGGTGTACGGAGCGGAGGTGGAGTGTGAGTTTGTGCGGACGTGTGTGATCGATGTGGAGACGAAAGGCCCGGACGGTACGAAATGACGTCGGTGACTTCCCTCCCACCCCCCCCCTCTCTCCCTCTCTCTCTCTCTCTCCCTCTCTCTCTGCCCCTCTCTCCCTGTGCACTTGGCACGGGATCAATAGCGATACATTACACCACGTAATGGGATGAAAAGTAGACTGGCCTCCAGTCCTTCAGGAGGCTGGACTCGGCACTTTCGGCGGCGGGCCACTGTACTGTAACGACGCAGCGACGCAGCGATGCACCGCAGCGGACTTATTCCTTGACGAACCTCATCATTCTGGCAGCTTCGGGTTTATGTACACAGCGGCGCTCTAATTGTTTTTATATATATATATATATAGAGAGAGAGAGAGAGAGAGAGAGAGAGAGAGTTGGCCATACAGCACGCACTGCTCTACCCTCAGAAATGTATAAGTAGACCGTAAAAGGGGGTTTATTTGCTCTAGGAAGCTGTCTCATCGGGGTTACAATGAGTTACAATATAGGGCAGTCTTTTTGTATCAGATTACTTCTAGTCTGCGTGCCAAACGAGCGATGTATCGTCAATTAGCGCGGGGGATGCAGCTTGGAGGTTGTACGAAGGAGTGGGCGTTGACTGACACGCCCCGAGTCTGGCCGGAACGATTACATTATCATTTTTATTCTTTTTTTTTTTTGGTTCTGCTTCTTCCTCTTCTTCGTCTCGCGGCGGAAACGGCAGCTGGGTGGGAAGCCGCTTGCCCGTCACCCACCCCCCCCCTTCTCCTCCCGTGAAGCACCTCGCACGGATGCAGGAGCCCGTTGCCATGGCGGCGGCGAATATCACGTGACGGCGGCCTCGCGCTCCGTCACACCCTATCTGGCCGACGCAGTCGCTTGATTTCAGTCTTTGCACATCTGAGATTTGCCGCCATCATTCATGTGTTATGGCGAACCCACGCCAGACCGGGCCCACTGTGCACCGGCAAGCCCCGTTATGGGTCGGGTGCCTCAACTGCACGTTCCGAAGTGGAATTGTCAGACGCACTCTTCGGTGCTGGTCATCGACACAGTCGTATTGCCGTCATTGCCTGACTTGCCGAGTGATCGGCAGCGCGCGCGGCCTGGCTTTGCACGGATGCGGGGTAGCGTGGCAACGGAGTCGGTGCACCGACCACGCATGACCAACACCGCTCGCTTGGTGGCGCCATTCGCTTTTTTTTCTCGTGGACATGGAAATAAGTGGCCACCTCAAGCTTCAAAACGGAAGATCCGCTTTTGATGATATCGAAATTCTTATTAATTTCATTCTCTGTGGCATCGGTAAATAATTCCGTGTCAACCACGGCTATTGTAATGGTAGCCTAGACCAAGCGAACACTCAGACGGTGACAATTCATTCATTTCCGTGGTGTCTCTCACTGTGCAGTTTCTGACAGTGGTCAGCCCATGATAGTAACACATATCAGATCGAGACCGCATCTTTTCCGAGGGTTGACTTCCAGACGTCGACAAGATCCGGCTGCTTTCTGCCGTAAACCTTGAGGCGTGACCAGTGTCGGAAATTATGTCAACGTTCTGGCCTGGAGGCCAATTATTTCATACAGAGAGAGAGAGAAAGAGAGTTGACAGAGCGCCAAAATCTGTGTTGGCCTGTAAAAAAAAAAAGAGGGGGTATCCTTTGCTTAAACAGTGTTACCAGCCATTTAGTGACCGGACGTTAGGTGTCTTTGATTTTGTTCAATCACCCAATTCTAATAGTTTCGATCCTTAAAGTATCTTTCTCAAAGGCAGCCTATAGGGCTATTGGCATTTCAGATAAAGTGAGGTTTTCGGCACAGACTTCGAGCTATTTTGAAGTACACCTTTTTTGGTATTGTGGTGCTCCGGCTCTTAGCCGTGTATTTAGGCGCCATATCGGGGCAATGAAAGCCACAGCGACTTGTGTCTAGTCTAATGTTACATGCGTCATCATCGGGCATGACAGAGAGAAATAAAATACGTCGTAACGATTCAACTTAGCTTGATAACGTGACTCAGTTTGGCAGAAGTTACCAAAGGGGGACTACAGATGTAACCAACTTAAACATTACTGGTCCATCAAGCTAAACAGCTAAACTAATTAACAAGTTAACTATATTAGATGCATTACATTAGATCGTGGAGATTAGATACGGATCATGAGAAGTGTGAGTTGAAAAGTCCGTGTACTTGTGATTGTTGCCGATGAGTCACGGGCACGGGGCTGGGCGCGTGGCGTGGTTTCTGACATTCACCGGCTAGGCCTAGACTTGTGTCATCGCTCGGGTTGTTTCAGTTCGGTCCATTGTCTCCACGGTTTGCATCGAGGCGCCTATGAATTATACCAGTGCCGCACTGTGCTCCAAACGTAGATCCTGGGTGGGCGAGAGTGGGAGATGTATCCCCGTATACTCCACCTGTCGGGCCCATTCTTAGGCAGTGACCTTATCAAGAGGAAAGGGAAAGGTTACCGGCGTTGAAACACAAGTCCTCCTCCCATCCCTCGTACAGATGAAAAACAAGGCCAAAGCTCCGTCCAATTTAACCAGACGCAGACAGACGCTAGTCGCCCTTCCGTTCCCGCCTTGGTATGACATCACGCGGACGTCTGACACTCACTTCCCCTCCATCGGAATGGGAGAAGGGAGTCGGAGGCACCGGGTTTCCTCGACGGTGAGAGACTGGGGTGGATGGGGATGTATAGGCGGGAGGGGAGGCCAGCCTGCACAGGCCTCCCGTGCCGGTCCGGCCCACGGGTGGCGGTCTAATTGGCGTCATGATGGACAGACGAGCAGGCCGGGGCGATGCGGGCCCCCTGCCTGCCCGGCTGATTAACGTTTTCACGCCCCGCCGGCCCGCTGCGTCGTGACATCTCTCGGGTTCTTGCAAGGCGATATCGCCGCTAATCTGGCGTAATTGGCGGTGTACACGTAATACGGATTGATGGTAAATGGGCTGCATCTCGTGCCGTAATTAAAGGCGTCATCACTTCGACAGCTAACTGTACGTGTGTGTGTGTGTGGTTTTTTTTTATAGTGATTGCAAAACCAATGATGGGGGTCAATCAACTATGTTATTCATACTAGGAAATTCCATACAACAACTTTTTCTAACAAATCACATGAAGATCTCGGGAGAAGCAGTTGGGAAGATTCGCCAGTAATAATTACACTGCACTCCCTCTATCGTCAGAAATCACTTGCAGACCCGTCAGGAACTTATGGTGAAGAATAGGTCAGTCTTAGGAGAGGCAGTGCGATGAATGTCTGCGAGCAAGGTTACAGATTCATGATACGAGGAATGAACACCCGATGCACTGGAGCAGTCTGTGAGGGTAGCACTTGAGCCAGGGACACGGAATTGAATGACCGGCGTAACGGGGCGACACCCAGCGAGCCCTGGAGTTCAATCATCCATGCTTCAATGCCTTGCTCCGTGATGGCAGTGTACAGACCCATTTGACCTCGTCTACGTGCACGCGGCCATGTCTGGGGGGCTCTTAGTCTCACATACAAACCCCTTTGTGTATACTAAAAATTGTATCAGTCACCCGATAGGCGCACACAAAGGGTTGGCGTGCCCCCCAGCTATGGCGGCTTTGGAAAGGATTCCCCCGAATGGGTCTAGTATAGGGAACCACAGCGCATGTGGCTACGCCTACGGCACCGCAGATAATCATAATGACGCGTGGTTCATATATAATCCCCTGTTAAATGGGTTCTCCATCAAAGCCGAAAGCATCTCAAACCATCAATCAGAATTATGACGTGGCTTTTGTTAGTGCGCGCTCACCCGACTGTTTTAGGTGGACCGAATGCAAGCGATGGAGGGTGGTTTGGTGGAGGGGGCGGGCTGAGGTGTTGGAGGCAAAACTAGTGCGCAGTCGGGATGGGTTCAGAGTCGCTGGCCTCCGGTTGTGTGCCGGTGTGGGTGGGTGGTGGTGGGGGTCTGACAGCCGTTGGTTTAGCCGAGATCGGGTGCGATAATCCTGAAAGAGGGGCCCAATAATAGCAGAAATCTTTTCTCAACTCCGGCTTTGGAAGTGGCATTGTTGCGTGGTTGACTCCCCCCTTCATCCCCCAACAAAAAATATCTGAACAGGCTTAACAATATCTACTCAAACGTTGACAGGGACAAAAGTCCACGCCGGGTGTCGAAATCATGGCTGACCCTCCTTCAACTCGCTCCCGTTCCCTCTCTGTCCTCTGGTGCCCGCGGGTGGAGAGATTCTTTGCCTGTGTGTACAGGCTTCACTGGTTACCAGTAGTACACACGATAACCCCCGCAGTCCACAAAAATGACAAGGCTATATCGGTCTGAGCCTAGATGTACGGGCAAATGTACATCATTTTGTTTCGACTGGTATAAAGAATGTACTGCAACAATTCCCCGTAACGTCACCGATCGCTTGACCGAGTTAATACCCCCATACTCTGCGCAGTCCGCCGGCTATATACAGTCATAATAATTTGTTGAAAGTATTCAAGAAAGTAATCCTACTCGCTACTCAATCGGTAGAATTATTATTGCAGGACCCGAACCACACGCCAGGTGTAACTTCACTCTATATACTACATGCACATCCAGCCGCAGCACCTAACGCACTGCCGCAAAAGGGCCACAGGTTTCGAGAAATAATCTCACATCTCCGCGCAGAAAATGCGACCCAAGTTCCTCCAGCAGTCACATACGTGGTTTGTGCCTCTCCAGGGAACTAGATAGAATGATAGGTAGCACATGTAGGTACCGATTTCAAAAGCAAAGAGCTTAACCTGAAAACCTATATAATATCAGTTCAGAATTTATACGCACTCTAAATCCTATAGGTAAAGAATACACAACAAGGAAGGCACAGAAAATAATGTGAGGGTTGATACGAAAAACATATGACACGACAAAGTGTGGCTCCCAGCATAAGGTGATGTATGTCAAAAGACTTGCACGAAGTCCCGGGAGGCCAAAATGACAGCATTAATAATAGTAGCGGTGGCCATTTTCTGTCTTTCAGTAAACCGAAACTAATTCGTCCATGACCAAACAAGTAAGATCTTTATCTGTGTAGTCAAACAAAAAATAATAACTCTGTCTGGGCTCGCGAGAGTGTCAGTGTTCCATCAGCTGCAAAAAAAAGGGGGGGAAATGACAAAATCAACCAAAAGAAATTATGAGCGTAGTGGCATACAAACGGCAAGGGGTGCTCAGCGTTAAGCGATGCGGGAGAGATATTGTAGATATGCAGACGACTGCACGTTATCAAGACCGCCCATGGTGTCAAAGTTTACCCGCCAAAGTGTCAAAATATTGGGAGGGGAGAGGGAAAAGACGTGTCTATAACGAGATGGGTTTTTTTGCACCCGAATCTGTCGTGCGTGGTCGGTGACCGGGCAGCGCGCCGACGGCTAGTGGGGCCTAATTGCTCGTTTTCCCGGCCGAATCGATGGGGCTCGCCGCTGCTGGCGGCGCGCGCAAATGGAAAGTCAACACGTACGGACGGCAGCTCCGATGGATTTGGGGGGACCGTGTCCTGCAGTTGTGTTGCTTGGCTTTTGTCACTGCCATTTCTTGTTTTCCCTGGCCGTGTTTTTGTTTTAGGAGGGGAAGTTGCCCTTTTCAAGGACGGTGGCAAAAGCAGTGGTCAGGACCTGTGCAGAGCACCATGCAGTCCACCTTTCCCGAATCCATTATATACCACATACCTTTCCTTTTATCTCCTTTCCCTCAATTGAACTCGAATTAACAAATACTGGACGCAGGCGACCCCATTAGGCGTGAGTGCACACTAAAGACAGCTTGGGTACAGGGATTGGGCAAAAGTGGGCATCCCAGAAAATCATCCATGGTTTCCTCCTCACCACATTCATACACTGGTTGACCTTCATTGTTGAAACCCCATTTGGCACAAATGTTGTGCAACATATTATATTTGAGCCTGTGGAGAAGCTATTCCGAGCAGAATTTGCTTTCAAAACCTGTACGTTGGCCCGACCTTTGTGCCGTATAAATCGGTGTAGAAGACTCGGTCTTCTGGGACTGTACGGTAGTTTCTGGAAGTGGCACACAGCATTTGGGACTCATTTCGGCAATCAGTGTCTCCATGATGCTGTTGGATGGTTGTGTATAAGAATAAGGCAGGCCACCAGGAGAAAGTCTCTCGAAGTTGACAGAATTTTGGACAAAACTATAGCTCATGTGCTGGACAAGAATTGGCACCGCATTTTTTCAGATCTTTTCGTGGGGACAGAAAGGCTTCAAGAGTATCTTACAAAAAACTGCATCTCAGCACCAGTCACAATGAAACTCTATTTTGTTAGTCTGGCTTTGATATAACCCAATAACTATATAGGCCTACTGTGAACCCATCGTGTAACCTTTCAAATCTACATCTGAAAATGACGGCCCAGAAATAAAAACATTCCACACGACGGCGGACAGGGTATACTCTTCCGAAACGCCGACTTCATCGACTCTTTATCAGAGCCACACATATTCGCAAAAGAGATATTCTCACGTGCATGTCACCGCAAACCACCCTTGACTTAAAATAGCCTGACACCACATTGGATACCTTGGTTTGATAAGGCCTTTTGGTAACTAGGCCTACATGATTGTGAATGCGAATCAATGTGATTGTAAACTGCATACTCTATGGACCCCACGTGCTGACATTATACTGATCTCTTATGAGGCTAACGGAATAATGATGTTAGAGGCACGGCGTAGTATTGTGGGTCGAAATGAAGCAGTGCATTGGTATAGCGACCGGTGAAGGTCCCCCATGGCCTATGCCTTGGCTCAGGTCGTGGGTTAGTGACATGGTGCGCTGTCGCCCAGGCCATTGAATGTCAACGGAGGGTATCGGTAACATGACCTTTCTATTCCTGTCCCTCCCCTCCGAGGGCTCCCACACGTCCTGCAGACGTTGCCCTCGCGGGGAACCTGGGGGAGTGATGACTTCATAAACATGTCTCGCGCGGAAGGGAAGGGATGTCGTTATTTGTGGGTACACTAACGAGTGGTGAAGTATCATACACAAGGTGCGCGCTTGGGGGAGGCGGGGGAAGTGGGTCGCTTCAATCAACGCAAGAGGGCGCTTTTTAAGGGGCTCGAGATCTCGCGCTCCCGAGGGGAGAAAGCAGGCAAGATGCCACGCACCAGTACATGCAAAGGCTTGTGTATAGGAATTCCTCGGGTTTCGCGCAAGGATGTTTGTTCAAATGTTCTGATCGTGCCGCCAAGTGACGCTCGGGTTGTGACAGTTTTTGCCTCCCTCCGACCTTTCACATTTCGCGGGAGCGGCGACTACGTGCGGCCTGTGTGCAGTCTCTGCCCGCTGCGTGCTGCTACGGCCGCCCCGTATGACGTAGGGCGCACGTCATACCAAACCGTAGAGGCGGGCGGAGGTAGAGTCAGGCGGCCGTAGTCTCTTGACAGCCAGCCCGGGCCGTGTATCAAACGGAATCCGTTCTGGCAGACCGCGCTCGCTAATCATAACCCGTCTCCCCTCCCCCTCCCTAGCTCCCTCATCACAAACGCTCTCGTATTTGGCGGTCGTCAAAACATGACGGCCATGCCAGACGAGGCAACGAATTTATGCGGGACACTCGGATTGCAGAGACAACCTGAAAACAAGCCACTCACGCTCCTCGCAAGAAGGGAGAATGGATCATCCAAAGGGCGCAAGCGACCAATATTCTTCCGACTGATTCGTGCTCGCTGCATCTGGAAACTTCAAAGGGTCTGACGTTTCGATCCTAGCTGAACCTCTCTCCAAGGCAGAATGACATGGGCAAACAGTTTGTGTTTGTCCTTGTCAGTTCTGGCTCCGAAAGAGGTACCGCTAGGATCGAAACGTTGGGCCCTCTGAAGTTTTGACTTTTTGGGTCATTCGAGCTAATAAGCATTTTGCAACACTTTTCTGAGATTGGCATTTTTTTGGTCATTTGTGTCAGTAAGCAATTTGCGAGATTGTTTTAATATTAGAATTGTTGAATTGCTTCTGACTGGCACCCCACCCCGGCAAAGACTAGTTGACTATATATATTCCATTATGGAATACCACTATACCGGTAATTATATTATACCGGTATAGGCAGGATATAGCTCAGATGGGAAGAGTGTTGGTACGCTCGCAAAACCAGAGGTCTCGGGTTCAAGTCCCGGTCCAGTGAAAGTTTTCTTTGCCATTTTTCTTTTCAATGTACTTTAAAATCATCTCAAAACTTGAAACTGTGGAGATCGTCCACGTGACTATTGATTACAATATTGGTTGTGTGCATCCGAATGGCCTGGCAGTGGCCTGCAGTATTGGCGCCAGTGGGTTTGTTTGTGAGAGAAGAACCACGGGTCACAGGCGGGTCGGGTCGTGCTCCCGACCCTCTGGAGCAAGCGCCCGATCACCCCTGGCCTCCCCTCTATCGAGGGAGTACCAGACTATTCGGAAGCCACCGCGGGAAGTTGGACTGCCTACAATGGCCGTCCAACCTGGCCGCATGGTTGGTTACTGTCTCTAAGAGTTGTACGGTTGCCACTGTATCAACACGGCACAGAGCCCTTACCCAATCCTTGGAAAAATAATAACAATATGAACCAAAAAAACTGTCTACGAACATCAAGAACCCGGAAGTGTTCTCCCCTTTTTTCTGTCCACACGACAAAAGGACTAAATGGGAGGATGTTTTCGATAGGAAGGACAGAGAAGGGGGGACAAAACAGCGAGCGATAATTATCGCATGGGGTTCCCAGACCGGAAAATCGCTGGAGCGAACGCGAAAAATCATTGCAATAATCAATTTGCCGCTCCGTCGAACGCATGCCCCCCAACCTCCCCAGAATGCTGAAAATGCTAAAAAGGTAGCTGGCATTAAGTCCTATCTACGGCAAGGGTGAGTTTCTATCGGATATACTCGGATTCTACACAATTGAGAAAGCATTAGGTTTAACGGTGGGGTTGTGTAAAAGAATAGAAGTTACAGATATATAGTTACCAAGAGACAAGAACGCATTTAGTTCACATCCTTGCCCCTGCCAAGTTGAAGGTTACAAACCTGGGGAGTGAAAAACGTCAGCACTGTACACAATGTATATATAACAAAGCCGCATACCTTACCGGTATTATCAAACCAAACAACTCGGCATGGTTCCTCGTCAGGTGCGGCAGGAGGGTAACTGTGGGCCCGTCTCGTCGGGACTGCCAGACTCCGGCAGACCGGTCGATCGACCGAGCGAGCGAGCCACCGACCGGCCGTCCAAACGCGGCAGCAGACGGGGAGGTGGAGTGACGATGGCTCAGCTCCCGCCGGCGGAGGAGTGGTAAAAAGTGAGAGCCTTCGGAAACCCGGAATGTGCCGAGAACGGCAGTGACAAGAGGCGACGGCGCACGAAAAAAAAACAACCCGAAACTTGAAGACGAAACACCACGGCCAGATGCAACAACCGTACCTCCGTGCGTGCACCTATGTCATATTTTTTTTTTAAATATTATATCCATAAATTTTGAGATCGGCATATAGGAGAGTCAGGAGGGGGGGGGGGAACTTCACATTGAAGGGGAAATCACAACACGCTGAGTGTTCCCCCTGTAGAACCATCACATTGGATTAAGGTGTCGGCTTTGTGTGCCGTCGCTGGCGCAGGCCAACCGGAAAAGTCCCCCCTCCAGTTCACCGCCACGACCACTCCCCCCCTCCCCCTTCCACACACCGTACCAGTGCACCCACCAACAGAATTCTCGATGTGCTCCCATCGTGAAACCGATCATTCAGCTGAGCGCAAAATGACTGTTTTGTTGTGCGTCGGTTGGCGTTGGCTCTGTAATGGCGTTACTTCTGCAGCGGTGCCTGCGCGCGGCGGAATCAGCGACGTAGACACGCCGGGGTTCGAGTCAATGTAAACTCGCATTGGACTGGGACAACCAATATTATCGTTTGGCGGAGAAAGGAGAGGGAGAGTACAGGGGAAAATGCCCTGCACCGACCAAGTGGCACGGTTAGAGTTTATGACGAAGCAATGTTTGTTTCCGGGGGGGGGCGTCTTCTGAAACCATCGGTGGCCACGTGTTTATGGTGCTACTGTGTACAAAACGTGGGTTCGGTTGGGATGCTGATTTGGTCTAACGAAATTCATTCAGGACTTCTCTTTTTGGGGGTGTGAATATCACTCATATCTGGATTTAAACGAGGGCCATAGCGGCAGCTCGAGGCAAAGGGGAGGGGGAGATGGCGATCTTTCTCAGGGTTGTGTTCCGTCTCAGTTGCGACGAGTTTGGGCCAGGAAACGGGCAAGAGGGGAAAATGAAGTTGCCAAGTTGGGCAGTCCGCAGGGACGAAAGTGGACGAATTCCTCACGGTATTCAATCTTGGGACGTTCACGTCGTGCTTTTTCTCAATGCAGATCGATCGCTGTAAAGTGGTTGAACGGTACCAACGAGTTGTCTCGTACGCACGAGACATAACTCGGGCGCACGAGACATAACTCGTGCGCACGAGACATAACTCGTAAGTACGAGGTATGTCTCGTGCGTACGAGACATACCTCGTGCGTACGAGACATAACCCGTGCGCAGATATATAACTCGTACATAACTCTTACGTACGATCGAGACATAACTCGTACATAACTCTTACGTACGATCGAGACATAACTCGTACGATCGAGACATAACTCGTACGTACGAGACACAACTCGCACGTACGAGACACAACTCGTACGTACGAGACATACTTCGTACGTACGAGATATAACTCGTATTTACGAGATATAAGTCGTACGTATACGAGTTTAATCGCGTACCCACGGAGCATTGTTCATAAGTCGTATAATTATGTGCGAGATATATGAAGTCGTATACGTACGACAATAAATGTCGTACGTTTGAGTTAGGTCAAAGGGGGATTTTTTTTCGCTGTGTGCATGAAACAGCTTCGTAGTATCGTGCCAACGAAGTCAGCGCGCATCGACAATGCGCCGAAAGACGACAGGAAGAACATGAGTCGGAATAGCATGGGAATCCGATGTTTGAGTCGCATCACACCCATGAAATGAGCCGAATCACACCCTCGGGAGATCACATCTTCCTGATTCGTCTGTTTCCCCACATCTTGATTCGATCCACTCCTCGTGATAACCTCGTCCTTTCTTATCGTCGGGATAACCTTCAATATTGAAGCCTGTGATCATCTCGGGGATTGGGCCCCTCCCTCTCCTCTCCTCTTATTATGGATTACCAACTTGGAAAAGAAGAAAACCAAGACTTGCTCATGCGTGAGTCTCAGCCATGGCTGATCGGGTTGGGCGTCTTTGAAGGTGGCTTATCTGCTGGGATTGGGGATTGGAGGGCCAATCGATCGGTCCTCAATAAGCTAGACTAGACTCTTATCCCATGGAAGCTCTATAGATGCTTAAGCTGTAACTCAAAGATATTTACACGAGCAATTGTGTGTTTTTCGGAACAGCCTCCTCTCTCTCTCCATCTCCCTTCCTCCCCCCCTCTCTCTCTCTCTCTCTCTCGCTCTCTCTCTCTCTCCCCCATATCTCTCTCTCTCTCTCTCTCTCTCTCTCTCTCTCTCTCTCTCTCCAAGCTAAGTCTATACTACACGATAGAAATGCTTTCCATATCCCGTATATTGGAGCTCTCTGTAGATCAGTCTGTAAAAAAAGTCATAACCTTGCTCCCTTATCTGCCAGACCTGGAGGTACTTCAGGTCAAAGCTGCTACCCTCATCAAGACGCATTCAATTGGACTCCACATTCACACATACATCGCTAACGGATGGGCCTAATACCCAAACTCTCTATTGTGATCGTGCATTGTATATCTGCTTGTGCATCTATACAGTCTTCCAACGCACATTATTTGGAACTCCTATTTTCAAGTACATACTCCCAATTACCGCGAAGAACTGAAGCGATGTCTCTTCTGACCTAGATTTTCAGCTGAGCTATTGGCCTAATATTAAGTGCACGTTTCAATAAAGAAATGTGGCGCCTAGCGAAGATTCCCATAGCATAGGCCTATACGTGTACAATGTACTTCTGTCCTGCCCGTTCCGGTGAGTATTTTCGACGATGAGAGTTTATCGCTTCAAAGGTAGTTTCTGCCCGAAGAATATGTGACCCGGCACAGCATTATGAGAAATAACCCCACTTTTGAGATTTTGAGGTTTCCTAATGATGTGAAAGAGTATACCATTAGCTTTCAAATAATATCAAAATATGATATCCTCTAATAATTAAAATTTCCGAAAATCCCCCCCCCCAATTTTTTTTTTTTATTTGTAATCGAATTGTGAAGATACTTTAACTTCAGGCGTTGTTTACTCAAAAAGTGTTTTGGTGGGATATTCCTCATGTCGTTGTGCCGGGTCACATATGAGGACGGTGGTCATCCACCATTGGGGGTATTTTCTGATAACCTGCTGCGTGCTGCCGTTTATAGATAGCGTAATGGGGTCTTTTCCTGGGTGGCGTTTCTTCCGTGCCTTGCACGAAGGGCTAGTTGGCAAGCCCAGGGGGAAGCAATGGTGTGTGTAAATCCCTCTTTAAGGGCAAGCAGGCCGTGCTGAACCCCAACCCCATGCGTGCATCCCCTGCACCACCGCCACCGCCACAACAAATATTGGCCGAGACGATTTGTTGACGATGAGTAGAATGGGGATTACCCCCTCTTCATCCGGCGGTCTTATCGATCCGTGGGACCTGCGAGTGTGTGAAGGAATTAGGGCCCCTCGTCACTCTCTGCCCACGAGAACACACATGCAGGCAATGTCGCCAGAGAGCAATAAGCACATCGGCACGGAGAGGAAAGTATAACGGCCTCGGAAGGAACTTTCGATGGCGGATTGCGAGATTAGACGAGGTTTTTGGATTTGGCATTTATATCCTCATCCGCGCCTCACCGGTTCCTCTCATAAACCAGCTCCCCCCCCCCCTCCCCTCTCGAATTCATCACACACACTCACACACACCCTTACACGCGTATACTTGTGGTGTATTTCCTTTGTTCTCGTGTACTAAAAAAATACTCCCAGAAAAGCCTAATTCAAATCGCTCCCTTTCGAACCAGAATCACTTTCCTAGGATGAAATCTCTAGCGAACGTCCCTTATATAATATAGTTCTGTTTGCGACGGATAAACATAACTCGGAAATTCCTCCTTTTTGAGTTAATTCCAAATAACTAGTTTCGTGAAAACCTTATGGGGTACAAAAAATGTACCCCACAAGGAGCGGGCCCATTGTTCTGAGTACCCACCCATTGTTCCAGTACCCCACAACCCACCTTACGTAAGCCCATGTAAGCCCACACCCACCCCACGGACGACCACAATACCCAGACCAAAACGTTGTGTGTTCACTCACCGCGGTTTTTTTTCACAGAACCACACCCTCTTCTCGAAAGAGAAACTTCGAACGGCGTGTATACCCACAAACCCACAATATTTTATGTTGATTCTTATTCTCTTTATATACCGGGTACCGTTCCCTCGCTTGTCTGCGCTGCGGAAGTGCCTGATGTTGCACGGTGCCTGTAGTGCTGCCGCTCTAGAGCTCTGTAGCTCGAACCTCGTGTAATTATTGGCCCTTTTTTTCAAAACTCGGCTCAGGCATTCGGCTCCGGCTTCGTCTCTGTTATCCAACAGCTGAAAACTCAGGTTGGAGTCTGTTCTTCATTGAAGTTGAAGCTTTAGGTTCGTTTTCGACACTAAGGTAACATTCATAAACGAATCCAAAGGCCTCCCATTTCCCTGCCTTGTACTTTAGATTGGACGAAAGAAATGGAGACAAAGCCAGGAGCCTGAGCCTAAGCCGGGTTTTGGGAAAAAGGGCCATAATTATGATAGATATAATACCCGTATGCAATATAATAGAGATGCATGTGGTGTATAGCTACAATGGTCTGTAGCTTGCACACTGAGGTGTTCGATACTGCAGTCACCAGAGTGTGATGACTTTGGACACGAGAAGCCTGGAGCGCCCAGCGAATGTTTCCAGGGAGTTAAGCTCTTGCGCAGACCGATTGCGGGCTCGTTCACCAGACAACAGCAAAATGCCGTCACTCGCATTAAGGGTTTCCTCTCGGTATCCCTACCCACGGTGTGGAGTGGGGGAAAGCCGTACGGTATAGCCTACATCAAGCGAAGGGTCGCACTGCTTTTAAGAAACAATTCCGATTATCTCGGGGGAGGAAGGAAAGGTAGTTTCAGTTTCAAAACAATTCTCAGAACCGAGAGAGAACTCAAGTTAAAGGCGACGCTGGATCCTGACCCAAGTTGCACTAACTCCCACCTAACCAACCCCCCCCTCAAAAAAAGGGTTTCTGGAGGGCGTGTTGCAAGCCTCGTTAACTTCTTAACCCAGGGGCCTAGTGTGTACTTGCACGTGAACGGCGCAACTGTATCCCGAAAAGAAATGTATCGAAACCGGACAGAAGCTAGCCCCGAGCCAGCGGGAGCAGCCCGCCCGCATGCGGGCGCGTTTTCCCCTTGGGGCCAGACTCCACTGACTATTGACGGCAGGAGAATGGACGATCTAGGGGGGATCAGTGGCGGGTAAGCTTCTTACTTTACACCAAGTCCAGCGCGGAAGCGCGGTGGAAAGTTCCCCGCCCAAGGGGGTCTGGTCGATCCACCGTGCGCGTATACCGTATTGCTTGCCTGACGGGGGCCCGCCGCTCGCCTATTACCTCCTTGGTTTATCTACGGGGGCAAGGCCGGCCGAGCGTGCCAAGAGCGCTTCCTGACGACGGGACGGACCGCGTGCTTTGCCCCCACGAGGATCGGGCTGCGATCTCGGTGCTTTCTTGACACTTTTCGCTCTTTCTTATGTTCCCTTGGGGTGGGGGGGGGGGGGGAGGGGGGGGTTAAAAAAAGAGTAGGCCTCGATCTAATGGCCTTCTTGTCACGCAAAGCCACGCGAATCTTTAAAGGCACGCACAAGTTTCTTCCTCGGATTCGTCATTTTACTCTCCTCTGAATCGTCGCCATGCATCGACCGTAGATTCAGTTTCGTCACCGGTACGGTCACCCTGTATCTTCTTGCCATTCACCCGGGGTTATCGCGAACGTTTCTCCACGAAAGGCAACGTTATCGCCACTTGAGCGGTCAGTTCTCGGCGTTATCTATTAACCCTGTCCTCTATAATTTCCGCGTATAGTATCAAGCACCACTTGACCTCTGATGCCGTCAAGGGGCATGGCCCATCTATGGTCCCCCTCCCACCAACCACAGTACCGACCTGGTCAAAGGTCAAAACCGTCCAAAGTGACAGGGTATATAATGCTCATGTCGGTTGCACAGTTTCATGCCTTAGACCGTGAGATGTAGGGCCTATGTATGCAATGGTTGGTTCTTAATGTTTCATTATCATTGTAAAATTCATCCAAACACTGCAAACAGATTCTTTGATATGGGAAATTCAATTACAAAACACTGAAAAGATGAAAAAAGACCCCAAATGGAATCATGAATAATTAACGAGCTATAATTAGACAAAACATTAATTCAATCAAATTAAATTTTACTCATGTGTTAATTATGCAAATCTCTATTACCCTACCAAATATTATTTGAATCCATCATTGAACGACCGAGATCTGAGCCCCCCCCCCCCGGCTGCAAGAAAGTCAAAATAACCCGGCTCTTTCTATAGCAGATTTCACCATACTCATCGTAACTAACGATCAGTCGCAAGACAGTGAGCGATGCACAGAAATCATATACGGCCTACCACAACTTAGGATGGGTTATTCATCTTAAGTTGAGTCACGATGCATCGTAAGGCTTTGTGAAATCCAAGCACCCCACAACCCATACGCCAAGGAAATCGGGAAAGCAAACAGAACGGACCCTGGTTAGATTACAAAGCGCTGCAGCTTCACCTCATGGGAAGGTCCAAGACCACCCGTACAGCATGGCTGCGTGCAAACGCGATATTTAGGAACATACTGCCAACACCGCCACTATTGTCACTTGGAACAGGAGATCAATCCGCGCTTTGTGAAGACACCGGTGGGAAAATAGAATGCGCGGCAAAACCATTCACTTAACGTTCGGTCTGCGTGCTTTTATATACCAGATGTTGGGACTCAACTCAACTCAGCATTTATTTCCACCTTGCCCGAAAGCAAATTATACTGACAAATCGACAATGCTACATGGATAAGCAATGAAAATGAGAAATAAAGAAACATACCATAACAAAGGAAAGATAAGAACGAAAATAGAGCAATTGTTTTGGAGACTTATTCAAAAGACGAGTTCTTGTAATAAAATGCCTTTTACAAAAATGATTTTAAGTATATAATGTTTCAACAAGACTAATAACATCGAACAGTACTACAAAACGGGGCCCATATTGTCGACCTCCTACTTGGTGGGTCCTGGTAACTGGTCTCGCTCTTCTGGTTGAGCCCAGGCGAACGACAACAACGCGAGACAGCAGCACCTCTAATGACTGCTTGCCTCATATGCAAGAAGAATGAGAACAGTTCAAGCGAACGAACACAGACAGACTGAGTTTCTGACCAGCACGTACGATCCAACAGTTGCGGTTTCTGATCAGCCAATCATTGTAACCAGTCGGTTTTGCGACCAAAGATGGTGTAAAATGGTGATATGATACTGCAGCTAGATATTTCTGTACAGTACATTATATAGCAAGGCCTTCAGGCACGGGTTTGACAACATGGATTCTCCGTTTCGTCATTTTAACCTCAGTGGAACAAATGAAAACTTTGTTCTCACTCTGATGGATGAAGGAGGCGCAGCATGAGGCGAGAGAAGGGAAATTAGTTTAAAGATCTTTGTGGGGTTTTTTTATAACAAAAAAGGCAGTCGCCGGTACAACCACGGAGGAAGGAAACGTGGTACATCCACATGGTGCAAATTGGTATTGTATCTTGTGCTTACTTCTTCTAGTACTGAGGGTCTAGAAAACGCAGAAACCAACGTGCTCTTTTCAGAATCGTTATCATGTCAGTAGAGGAGTTTTTTCAAATGTCCCCAAAAGTTGCCACGGGAATTCCCGCGGGGCGAACATACCGTGGACTCTCTCCTAGCCTTTGCTTGCCCACTCTCACATACACACACGAGACCAAACTAAAGCCTTGTCCGTATACTGGACTTTTGGGGGAGAAACTAACGAAGGAAATGGGTAACTTGACCGTATATAAGTCCAGTGCGGACAGCCCATGCAGGACGTTACCCTCCCAGGTAACTAAGCCCTGTCCGCACTGGACTTTTGGGGGCAAAGAAACCGAGACGTTGGGTACTTTACCCATTTTAAGTCTAGGTCAGTTTAACTATCCATGGACTGGTAGGTTTTAACCGAGTCGAAAGTCCAGTGCGCGCGGGCACGACGTCTCATGCGTTTGTATTTTAGTCAGTCGGTTAGGTTTTACCAGTCGTTAAGGTTATCTACACACGTCGATAATCCAAGTGCGGACGCCGGGAAGATTTACCCATTGGAACGTTACCCACGGTCTCTGTAAAAAAAAAAAAAAACTTCCAGTGCGAACACGGCTTAAGTTTTGGTGGCACCCACTGACACCTCATCAAATGGATCCATTATGACCCAAGTCTTCAGCCGGTTACTTCTGGCCGACTGGCCGCGTACCATTTCCCCGGTCGAGGGCTGGAGGGGGGCGGAGGGGGTGGGCAGGGTAGCCGGCAACGAGAGAGGCGCGACCCTCGCCCATCGATCGACCTCTGCCCCCCCACTCCCTCAGCCAGCCATCACTCGGACCAGAAGCGACCGGACCATTCACCGAGTGTGTCGGCCTTATCTCCCTCCACCCCTCTCCCGCGCAATCAGCACGGGGTGCCCGCACATTGATTAATCGACTAGATTATACCCGAGTCGTTTACCGCCTTAACATTAATCCGGAAGGATCGAACCGGGAGGGAAGCAGGGAAGCTTTTATTTTCAAGATTTCATTAGGTAAAGGGGGGAACGGTTAATCCTTCAGTCAGTTTCTGTTGCAGGCAATTTTACAGACAATACTAGGCAATCATCTCGGCAAAGATGTTTAGCGATCTAGTGTATCCCATTCAAAATGTCTCACTCGTTAAAGGAATGTGTCTTCTGCGCAATCGAAGTGTTGCTTATTGTTAGCAGTTCCCCCTGTCAGATGCCCGTATAAACCTCGCATGGCAGGACCCTAGAATCGCGCGCTTCGGCCGTTTAATTGTGTTCAGTTCCCGGTATAGGGCCTATATACAGGAAAAGAAAAGATTCCGACAAGTCGGCTGAATTTGGGGCTGAATGGAGCCAACGTGTGTTCGGCTCGTCATTGTAGTATCGCGCGGGCAAATATTGACCTTGTTTGTATATGAGAAGGCCGTTCATCAACGACATCCAATCCACTGCGCGCATTACATAAACAAGATGTGCAAACCGTATCTCGAGGAGCTGTGCAAAGGGGGACTGAATCGCACAGGCAATCGGTATCCGGCAGTGTCCAACGGGATCCACTGCTCAATTTTCAGATCACTGTACAATGTACACGTATTTACGAGAAAAAAGATTATTCACACTATCCCGTGCTACAGAATATTAAATGAGATTTGAAGGTTTGCATGGTGAGAATATCAGGATAAATAGGTTTGCGGAGACACCATGTAAATTCTCTTTTGTGAGTAAGTGTGGTTCTGAAAAGAACCGGAGGAACTCGACGTTTCGAACAGTATACTCTGCTCGTCTTCAGGAGAATGCCCCACTACATAAGCCCCACTCCCAGTTGGAATCCAGCATTCTCCTGAAGACGAGCAGAGTATACTGTTCGAAACGTCGAGTTCCTCCGGTTCTTTTCAGAACCACACTTACTCACAAAAGAGAATTTACATGGTGTCTCCGCAAACCTATTTATCCTACAGAATAATGTTCCACTTTTGCAAACGATGTTCTAGGCCTATATCACGTTGCCTGTAAATACTTCTTCCATTTTCGCCCGAACAGTGATTCCAAGGCTTCTCAATGATGTAGAGGGCCCGACGTTTCGATCTTAGCACGACCTTTCTCGAAGGCAGCGCTGCCTTTCAGAAGAAAAAAAAAGAGAAAAAAAGAAGCCCGGCAAAGTTCGAACCGTCAGTCCCTCTACATCAGTAAGCCAGTATAAGCAGTGCGCAACATGACTGGAATTGACCGCGTGGGTACGGTGCCGTGGGCGCTATGCGTCCGTCCAGATTCGCCCGTTCGCACTCGCTCTTTAGGCGAGACTGGGCTCAATTAGTACGTAGCCGGCCTTACCTGAGCTTGCGACGAAGGGACGGAGTTCGTCGACAACGGTGGGCCCGTTGCAACTTCCACGATCGAAGCACGTACCGCGAGAATCCGTTCACAACTTGTGGCTGGCTACTGTAGGAAGAGGAAGGGGGAGACTAACTCGGTGGCCTTTCTGGTAAAGGTTCTCGTCTTCGTCAATCCAAGCCCAACCTCTCTCTCTCTCTCGATCTCTCTCTCTCTCTCTTTGAAACACCGACCTTTACGGCCGTGAGTCGTAGGTGGAGTTATCATCCAGCGCAGTTATCTCGTGTGCCCCTGCGGCACAACTCGCGCCCTCGTGTACCGTAATTGGTTGTTAACTGAGGCGATGACTTCCTTCGGAAGGGTGTCGTGCGTTGACGAGGGGGCGGCTTTGGCGTTGTCACACAACGCCGTAGGGATGCGGCTTGGGAGGAGGAGGGGCCCGCCTCGATGGATCGGACAGCGCCCTCTGTCGATGGGTGACATTTCGGCATTGAGACGTGTCGACTTTGGGGCTAAACAGTACGCTGAACATCAAAAAGTACATCAATCAGAAGTTTGACTTTATAGTTATAGGCCCCTACTTGGTTAAAAAAGAAGAAGCACAAAAACATTTATTTCATGTCTAATTATAATGATGAAAGACGATGTTGGCCCCGCCCGTGCGGTTCATTTTTTTATAGATGGCGCTGTTTGATTAGTCCATTCATCGCCATTTCGAGCTTACTGATGCTTTGCAAAACGTACTTTTACACTAGTGTTTGGCCAATCCAGGGTTGTTGTATCCGATTCCGATTCCATCTCCGAATCATGATTCCACTCGGAATCGACTTGATTATGATTGGCGAAAGTATAATTAACATTCAAAGAAAGGCAAACAAGATTATTGGCGTCGATTATACTATACTGCCTGCCTGCACTGAACTCAGTATACCTACTCTGAATCACCTGCAAGTTGCAGCTTTTTCTGCTCTATACAAGATGCACCTGTAATCGGGCGGCGCACAACACGATATAGTTCTGCAATGCCTGATCATGCTCTGACAATTCCTGCTGCAAGGACTCACTCGCTTGATAGAGATTTTTATCCGCCATATGGATGTTTCAATTTGGAATAGTCTCCCTGACCATGTCGTTATAATTGGTACAGTCTCCTGCTCTGGTCTTCAAGCCTTCAAAGGCCGATGGAATTAATTTCTCCTTACATAATAAACCAATTCTATTAATCCTTTATTTTACCATCACTTTCTATAAGTTATCTGGTGAGATGCTGTGGACCATTGATTGGCCTTCGGGAATTCTTTCTTAAATTGTTGAGGGTTACTGTTCATTATTGTAGGCCTAAGCGTTTTGTATGAAAAAACAAACAGAAATGCAACCGACTGAATTCTACAAACCACGAATTCATTGATTAGTTTACTCATTAGTACTGCATTTCTATACTTGCAAGAACTGTCTGCGGGGAGCGCGCTTAGTGGTGAGCCTTATTCGAACGACTATTCAAAACGTTGCTGCAACTCCTATAGTAGGAGAATAGGGAGTATGCGTTTGTGTAGAATAAGAACATTGCTCGTATCTAGTCAGGCGTGAGAAAGCGTGGCCTCTTTCAGCGCCATTTCTGCATGCACCGCCGTGGTATGGGATCAGTACGTATACAGCGCTGTGATTTCTTCCTTCCCTATGTACTATGAATCGGCCCCATTACTATATAATCTATTTGACGAAACTTACAAGTAATTTGCTGCAACTGTGAGAGCTCTGGTAAGACAGCCCTTGGCCGTGCGGGGGAGATTCTGGTGAGCAAACTTTACGTGCTTTTTTTCGAATTTGAAGTTGTGCATGTAGTAGTGGTTACGTGTATAGTAGGTATAGGCCAAGTACTACACTGTATAGCCTAGTAGTTAACGTTTTTACGTCCTGAAAATTGCTCACCGGCAAATTACGGAACTTGAACGTATTGGTGGGGCGCGGGGAGCTCCCTTGTTCTCTGTATTTGCAGCCTGTACCTCTTGCGGGGTTCAGGAAAATTATCGACTGAACCGACTAAAACGTTACTATATAGGAAGGTTGCGGTGAACACCATGTATCAGGTCTCTTAAAGGAAGAGGTATGGTTCTGAAAAGAACCCGATGACGGCCAGAGCATACTGGTCGAAACGTCGAGTTACCCTCAGGTTCTTTTCAGAACCATACCTCTTCCTTTAAGAGACCTGATACATGGTGTTCACCGCAAACCTTCCGATATTGATTCACCCACCATGCAAAGCCTTAAGTCTCATTTAAAACGTTACTGTGGAAACACCAAGCAAACATCCATATAACTTCTCATCTTGTGGCCCATTATCAAAGCGCACGTAATCAGACAAAAAACAAGGACAAGATTACCCTCACTGTAAAAATCTGGGGGGAATGGATAAAGACCGCAATACTAGACCACCTATTGTTATGAAGACAATAGTCAATAGCCACTGACTGCAAAGACCAGATTTTAACAATAGGCCTATGAAGAAAAAAAACCTAAACATTTTTCCAAAACAGGTTTCATGTCTATGGCGTTTGTCGCTCTGCTGGGAATTATCGCTTCATGACCTTTTTACTGCACGTCTTGCGCACATTTTGATTCAATTTGTTCATATCGGACATGCCTATCTGGCGTTACATGTCAATTAGCATGCAAATGTCATAAAAACTGTAGGCCATTATAATTGTACAATCGAATACTGCTATAGGCAGTGGCTTGCATTTCTGAATCATGCTCAGGAATTGATTTTGCACTGATTTCATGCTTCTGTTTAGTTCTGAGGGAATCTAGTCAAACTTTGGAAACAATAAAATCATAAGAAGTAAAAACGATGAAAACATAAAAAGGACATGCAATGTGATGGGTTTTTTGTGACAGAGAAGTTGAGTTTTATAGTCGAAAATTATATTTAGATTACACAAGAACTGAATCATTTTTCATCTATTTTCAGCTATTCTGAGATCAATGGGGGCTCATAAACGAGGAATTATGATCACTATGATGCTCCTGAATAGCGCCCCCACCCCGGCAAAGACTAGTCGACTATTTGGCCACCATCTAAGAGCTGGGTACCTAGGTTGCACTGGTACAAAAAAAACCATTCCTCCGCCCGTAGTTCGCGTGCGTACAGGTCGTGTGCGAGCCTTTTCCTGGTCCGCACTCGAGGGCGGCCAGCACGTTGTGCGTACACGCTCGTACACATGTACGCACTCGGACTGATGCGTGTGGGATGGCAGCGGCACGGCCTGCGAGCCGTTGTACAGCTTGCATCCGACATGGTTGTGTCATTGTGCCGCGGTTTGCGATATGGCTCAAGCCCCAGTAACTCAACAGTGCCCACAAGGCAATGTGTGACATTTTACCAGCCTTTCACCACAGATAAACGTTGCAATAGTAAGTATAATTTGTTTGTGATTATGAATGACTTATTATTTATTTGTAATATTAATCACAGGATTAAGAAACTTAGTTACATCATGGAGGCCCTCTACCTCTATGGTTACATGGTGCAGAATTTCGAGGGCCTGATGTTTTGATCCTATCCGAGTGACTTGGACCCGACAAGTCATCCCAATTTATGGAAATTTGAAATTTGGAGGGCGGGGTGACTGTAGCCTGTAGGGTCCAAGGAAACCAGTGGCAGTAGGCCTACAGTAGTAGTCACAATACTTCATACCACCAACCCCGACCGAAATCCCCAGATTTAGCGCCGAAAACACCCATAGCCGTTACAAGTTACAACCGTCCTACGCGCCCGTTTTTGGATTCTTGATTTCAAATTGAAACGGTATAATGTATACGTATACACGCAAATCAATGACGTTATGACAGATCCGTGTGCGCAGTGTGCACACAGACGTCATCGATTTGCGTGTACACGTAACAGTATACCGTTTCAATTTGAAATCGAAGATAACCGCCTTTTGGCTCGTCGGACGGGAGGGAATCTTCTCCATCAATTGAGGGGAAATTTCTCATTTTTCCCCAAACGTGAGTAAAACAAATGACCAGTATTGAAATCTGTGATTCTCACTGAATCCAAACGGGCGCGTAGGACGGTTGTACGGGTGTTTTCGACTGTAAATCTGGGGATTTCGGTCGGGATCGGTGGTATGAAGGATTGGGACTACTACAACTTACAAGTAGTAGTACTACTAGTACTACTAGTAGTAGTTGTACTTGTACTGTACTGCCAGTTTCCTTGGACCCTACACTAAGTTAACTAGTACTACAGTGAAACGCTATACAGTCACCCGACCCTCCTAATTTCAAATTTCGGTAAAAAAGGGTGACTTGTCGGGTCCAAGTTACTCGGACTAGATCCTAGCTAGATATTTTTTTCAGACAGAAGCTAACTAGTAACAGTGTCAGTAACACTAGGGACTTGTAGGGTGGTCGGCACTTCTTCTTTTTTGTCGGAATATATTAAATTTGGTATCATTGGAAAGAGCTTCCAAAATGAAAGCCAATGGTAGTAGGCCTATTGGTACTAATTATAGCTTCATACTCATAGGTAAAACTATAGTGGAGTTATTGTCCGTTAAAGGGGCATGCATGGGTAATTTTTTTCTGCCGCTGTAGTGCATGGGGTTAACACTGAATTTGCAACCCCCTCATCATTGAACACATGTTAGAGAGGTTGGGACAATTCGGATGAAAATATTTTACCTTAAAAGTCAGTATTCTATCTAATAAGGTCCCCTTTATGGTAGTCCTTCAGCAGCTCATATGTATACATGTATTATTATATATTGTTTAAAAAAGGGGAAGAACAAACAAAGTAAAAACTATTCAAAAAGTTTGTGCCCATATCTTTAGTTCATTTTTTTCCCAATAACCAGGCATGTAAGTGATCGACAGTCATTTCCTGAAAATTACCGAAGGCCAATAAATTGTGTGAGTGTGACTCGATTGAGATTGAGCACTTACGCGACTGATGCAATTGCGAGATTCAAGCCAGGGGTGCAGGCGCCCTTCAGTTTTTAGGGTTTTAACAAACAAAATTGAGAAGTTTGAGATACCAGTGAGTTTGACATAGTATTAAAAATAATTTATATAAATAAAAAAAATATATAAAAAAAAATCACCATTTCCGGAATTCTGAACAAAATCACACCATTTCAATTTCAATTTCATGAAGTCTTACATCCCTGATTTATGACTAATTTTTATCTGTTACTAGTAGTACTAGTCTCGTTCATTATCCCCAGTAATCAGTGCAATATCATATTTTCATGAGTTCATTAAAATGGCATTATGTAATCTTGCTTTGCCCATGCGCGGTTGGCCATATTGCCGGCGGCTGCCATGTTTTTGCCCCATTGCAAATGTATCCCTAACACAAACTCTCCTTGCGGCAAAATGCGTCACACAGTGTCAACAAACAAGCACCAGATTCATGTTCCTGAGACCTCAACCTTTCCGAAAATTACCCTTTCAGACACTTCCATGGACTTCATACAAGAGATTTTTCGTGTTTTCTTTGAGTCAAAATCTTGAAAAGGTAAACTTTTTGTCATCTCCAAAAATCCTCGACGTACTACACGGTGAAAACTTCGACATAATTGGCGCACTCTGAAATCAGACAATAGAGAAAATTCTCCTTTTTCAGATGATGTTATTTCTATTTTTATCAGACAAAGGCTCGCGATTTCTCACCCCAAATCACGAGGTGACGATGTTTCATCAATCCAAGATGGCCGCGCGCAGAATTCGGAGCGGTCACAATTTGCCGTGCATGTGCAAAGTATTCAACGGAAGATTTCCTGATTTTAACAAAATCGATCAACCCCACAAAAATACTGTTTGAAAGATTAGTATTTCCTCTACAAAATGATGTTGTAGACAGAACTTTTGGAAATTCTAAAAAGTAAAAAAAAAAAAACCTTTTGGAAGGCACTTTTACACGGTGACAGATATAAATGAAAATCGGAACGTTTCGCTGGCCACCCTACATATAGTGTATGTAACACAGTAACAAGGCATTTCTCTTTCCCCCTAACTATCCACCACTTGTAAGTTATTTCTAGCACATGACCTGAATCCTGCACAATCCTGCAATCATTCAGATAAAAGCCCCAAACCTGACAGTCCAACAGTGTCTCCCTGGACCATTGGTACCTACCGGTACTCCTTTTTGTGATAATCACATTGGGCCTTGTAACCTAGATCCTACATTTTTCTCAACTCTCAAGAGACAAAAAACTCCACATGCCCTCAATCCTAGCACAGAATCATCCTCCATCACATTGGGCCAATTGTAACCTGTATCCTGCATTTTCCTTCAGTGACAAAAACTCCACATGCCCTCAATCCAATACAGAATCATCCTTTATCACATTGGGCCAATTGTAACCTGTATCCTGCATTTTCCTTCATTGACAAAAACTCCACATGCCCTCAATCCTGCAAATTCCTACTATGCATCAACTACCACATGCCCTCAATCCTACACATTCCTACACATTCCTACACATTCCTACACATTCCTACACTAGGACAATAGGATTAGGATTCTGTAGTGTAAGAGTTGGGAAAGAAAGGTATTTTTTATGGGACCTCATTCGGTCTTCTGCAGAGGAAATAAGACCACCCCGTGGGTTAAACGTAAATAACAGGACTGCTCCATTTGGAACCTGTAAAACTGTCCTGCTACTTCTACTACTACTAGTACTACTACTAACAGTACTGTGCCACAGTGCTAGAATCAGAAAGGCCCTCAAGTAACATTTTTTGAGATTTGTATTTTGATCATTTCAGTCAGCAGCTTGGAATATTTGTGTATATATTCATCTAAGTTTTCCTTAGAACTGCATTCAAAATTGGTCCTGCTAGCTAGCTAGATCCAAACATTTGGCCCTCTTAATTGTTCGTTATAAATTTTAGGAATTATATTTCAGTAACCAGTTTATGTTACTAGTAGTAGTACTCTAAGCTGCTATCCCAAATATTTCACAAACAAAGCATTTGGAAGGTTCAGGAAGGGTCATGGTATTGTAAAAGACTGAAAAGGTGTCACCCTGTTTCATGACGTTTGTAATATTAATTGCTTCTGACTTTTGCCCCTACCCTGGCAAAGACTCGTTAACTACTTTGGGAGGCCACCATCTAAGGGCAGGATAGCTCAAATCAGTCAGATGGTAAGAGTGTTGGTATGCAAAACAAGAGGTCTTGTGTTCAAATCCCAGTCAAGTCCAAGTTTTCTTTGCTATTTTTCAAAATCATTCAAAAGTTCCCAGTCACTTTGGTTTACTTGACCAGAATCTATTGTATTACTTATGCATTGATATTAAATTGGTTTTGACTTGATTATCTTTTAATGATAACATGTACAGTATGTTCTAATTTGTGTTTTAATTTTTCCATTTTTGTTATCTTTGCATATTCATGAGCAAGTTAAACAGGAGCACATGATTATTTCTTCAAGCTCAGAACCTGACCCAGATCCAATGAATGTGATGGTGAGTATTGGTTGAGTAAATAGAAACGAATGAAATTGCATCTGACATTTTTTGTTCAACCATGAGGTCAAAAAAGGGCTTCAAAGTGTTTAGAATACTTTGAATGTTAACCCTGAAAGCAGTCAGCCATTGTGCACAGGGTAGACATGATTATGACACATTCCTGTGAGTCCCAACATTCTCTGGGGTCATGCGCTGGCCAGGGTTAGTCAACGGTTTCATGACACCAACCATCCATGTTCAGATGGGTGCCACAAACCATGCACAAACTGATCAACCTCTTGACAGAAATTTGAGGAATGATTGTTATATTAAATAAATACACTGAGCACATTACACCAGAGCACTACATTGTCTAGGCATAATTATGTTCACCATCTTCCATATAATGGCGAGCAAAGTCTTGTTGCGCAGGATGACAATACAAGGGCAGGACTGACCAAACAACTGCAGATTGGATGATATCTTGATTAATAGACAAATTAATCTCAGGAAACCTGCACTTTTTGCGAAAGAAGCGTATCGTTGAGAGGAACAGATATTGGTTCAAGGTCAGAGAAAGATGGAATACAAGAACGCTTCATAGCCTTTTCCATTTTTCATTTTTACAGCTTTCAATCAACTTTATTTCTGTTATTCAAATCATCCAATGGCAAGTATTCTTATGCATCCCCAAAAAAACTTGAGAAAATGTTATGCTCCCAAAATTTGTTGATTTTTGGTTCTTTTATGTTTTTCAGGTTTGAATGCAGAACATGCAGGAACTGTTAAAGCTGTTAAATGGATAAGTGAATTTCTTATTTTTCATTCTACCTTTGAGAAAGGTCCTGCTAGGATCATAGTGTCAGGACCTTCTGTTTTTATATTTGTATTTTGGTAATTTTAGTCAGTAAGCAGGTTGCAACATTTGTGCATATATTATTTCATATTTGAAAAAAATTGTCAAAGAAAAACATTGACTGGACCAGGATTTGAACCCAAGGCCTCTGGTTTTGCGTACCAGCACTCTTTCCATCTGAGCTATCCAGGCCTTAGATGGTGGCCTTCCTAATAGTCAACTAGTCTTTGCCAAGGTTGGGACACTAGTCAGAAGCATTCAACCATTAATGTTGTATATATCCAGGGATCACATCTCTGCTTTTATTCAGATGCAAACAACCAATGGTTAAATTGCTTCGGACTGGCTCCCCCACCCAGGCAAAGACTAGTTGACTGTTTGGGAGGCCATCATCTAAGAGCTGTATAGCTCAGATGGTAATAGTGCTGTTATGCAAAACAAGAGGTATTGTGTTCACATCCTAGTCCAGTAAAAGTTTTCTTTGCCATTTTTCAAAATCATTCAAAAGTTCCCAGTCACTTTTCCTTCATTAACTTGATCGGAATTTATTGTATAACATGCATTGATATGAAATTGTTTTGACTATATATTATCTATGTTCTAATTTGTGTTTCAATTTTTACATTCTTGGTTATCTTTGTAGATTCTTGAGCAAGTTAAACAGGAGCACATGATTATTTCTTCAAGCTTAGAACCTGACCCAGATCCAATGAATGTGATGGTGAGTATTGGTTTAGTAAATAGAAACTAATGAAATCACATTTTACATTTTGTTTCGACCATGAAGTCTAAAATGTAGAGCTTCAAAGTGCTTGGGATACTTTAAATATTACGCAGTGGCTGTTGTTAAGGCAGTCGTCCGTATGGTTCCCTGACTTCACAGTATTTGTCAGGATGATTAGCTCTTGGAACCAGACTATCAGCTAATAGACTGGTTCAACAAGCCTGCAATGCTGACGAAATACAATCAAGTCAGGGAACCACACGGACAACTGCCTTAACAACAGCCACTGCATAAATATTAACCCTGAAAGCAGTCGGCCATTGTGCACAGGGTAGACATGATTATGACACATTCCTGTGAGTCCCAACATTCTCTGGGGTCATGCGCTGGCCAGGGTTAGTCAACGGTTTCATGACACCAACCATCCATGTTCAGATGGGTGCCACAAACCATGCACAAACTGATCAACCTCTTGACAGAAATTTGAGGAATGATTGTTATAATAACTGAATACAGTGAGCACATTACACCAGAGCACTACATTGTCTAGGCATATGTTCACCATCTTCCATCTAATGGCGTTAACTTCCATCAGGGCTGGCCTTTCCAAACAACTGATTGGATGATATCTTTGTTTAGAGACAAATTATTTACCGGAAATCTGCACTTTTTGCGAAGAAAGAATATATCGTTGAGCGGAACAGATATTGGTTCAAGGTCAGAGAAAGATGGAAGACAAGAACGCTTCATAGCCTTTTCCATTTTTTATTTTTACAGCTTTCAATCAACTTTATTTCTTTTATTCAAATCATCCAATGGCAAGTATTCTTTCTTATGCATCCCCAAAAAACTTGAGAAAATGTTATGCTCCCAAAATTTGTTGATTTTTGGTTCTTTTATGTTTTTCAGGTTTGAATGCAGAACATGCAGGAACTGTTAAAGCTGTTAAATGGATAAGTGAATTTCTTATTTTTCATTCTACCTTTGAGAAAGGTCCTGCTAGGATCATAGTGTCTGGATCTTCTGTTTTTTATATTTACATTTTGGTCATTTCAGTCAGTAAGCAGGTTGCAACATTTTTGCAAAAAATGTCAAAGAAAAACATTGACTGGACCGGGATTTGAACCCAAGGCCTCTGGTTTTGCGTACCAGCGCACATTCCATCTGAGCTATCCAGCCCTTACATGGTGCCCTCCCAAATAGTCAACTAGTCTTTGCCAAGGTTGGGACACTAGTCAGAAGCCATTCAACCAATAATCTGGTATTTATCCAGGGATTACATCTCCGTTTTCATTCAGATGCAAACAACCGTCCAGTTGTTGTAAACCCTGCCACAGCAGCTCAGGGATCACACAAAGTGGATGCAGCTTTATCAATTCAAGTCAAACAAGCAACTTTTAGGAAAATTGACTGGCAACGGAAACTTTGTTCCCAGTCAGTTTTTCATTGATTTGTTTGACTTTAATTTAAAAAGCTGCATCTACTAGTGTGATCCCTGAGCTGCTGTAGCCAGGCTACAGTTCGGTTGTTTGCATCTGAATGAAAGCAGGGATGTGATCCATAGAGATATACGACAGTTAATGGTTGAATTGCTTCTGACTGACCCCCCACTCCAGCAAAGACTAATTGACTGTTTGGGAGGCCACCATCTAATGGCTGGATAGTTCAGATGGGAATACACTGGTACTCAAAGCCAGAGGTCTCGGGTTCAAATCCTGGTAAAATCAAAGTTTCTTTGCCATTTTTTCAATTTGTTTCTCAGTCTAAAGTTCTCAGGTTTGGTTGAACTTATCCATATATTGCTATCTCAGTCTTAGGGAGAAGATGTTGGGTTTGGACTTGAAGTGGGGTTGTAGTGGTCCCGTGGGGAGGATTCTGGAGGAGGTGACTCTCTGATCTTGGGAGGGGGCCTGGTGCACTGGAGCATGTAGGTAGGGGGACTGTGGCACTGTTGGAGAGGGTGGTGTTGGGATGCTCACTCAAGTGTGTCACTGGTACGTGCACTGTGCGAAGGCTTGCAGCCAGGACGGTGCCATGGGTACAGAGTGTACCCATAGGTGGGCTGATTGGGGGTGATTGAGGATGGTGTGCAGGGTGGATGGTCCTTGGCTATGGGTGACCAAAGGACTGGTTCTGGAAGACTTGCCTTTGCCAGGGAATCACTTGTTGGAGAGCTTTGTGTCTTGGTGGAACTGTGATGTGTCCAGACATCTTTTTACTGGTCCATGATGGAGGTGAGAAACGGTGAGCTCCATGAGATTAACCTGCTTGTCAGCTGATGGTGTGGATCTTGTTTTTAAAGTGCATGATGAAGGGGGTTTAGAGGGTCATCTGTCTTCATCTTATATGTAACCCTGAAATCATTCTTTTACTGCTTTTCTTTGTCAGATCTGACTCCTGTAGTAAACCTGCTTATATGTGTATCACTGGAAGGGCTGCATTTCTTGGCCATTTGGCCACAACATAGTTTCCCCATACACTCACAGCTACTGTACCATGTCAAACCCTTCAGTTCTTTGGTACACTTGAATATGGTACCTTACAGACATAAATGGAGATATGGTCCTCTATGCTTTACTTTATCTCCAATCTCATATTTATGCCTAAAATTTATTTTTTAACAAACTTAAGTTCACTTTAGTATGACTCCACTTACATCTCTACTCTGATATATTTGTCTGTGATGACTTGCTAGTTAAAACCCAACTTCATTATACAGTATACAGAAACAGTAATTAATACATAACAAAAACAACATATACATGTAAAGTAACATGAGGACTAGTGAACTTATGGCAGTGAAACTGTTTGTCCAATCACAGCAAAAATAAAGGATTTCAGTAATATTCTTCTTACTTTTCTCTTTACTTTTACTTTATTTCTTTTCGACTTTCAAGGTGTTTTCACCATTATTCCCTTGGGTTGTTTTCTCTCTTCCTGCCCTTGTATGATCCTCCACTGTCCTACATTTACCTGTGCTAACTTTCTAGTAAAAAAAAACCCAACATTTTACACAATACCATAATGTTGGAAACAAATATACAAAGCACCATGGGGACTATTCATCTTACATGTACATGTATGTCAATGAACATGGATGTCTAATCACCCTGAGGACAATGAATTTCAGCAATGTACTTATTATTTTCTTTCATGCTTTCAAGATATTGGGCACAATTGTTTCTTTAATGTCTGACTCTTATTCCTTTCTCAGTCTTATTATTTTCTGGATTATTCTTTCAGTAAAGCCTCCTTGCTATGTCTCTTTCCTGGTCTTGAATACCCCAGCCCTGGTGTGGTTCTGTGGAGAGGTTTTTGCTTTGTTTTCAGGTTGACATTTTTTAGGTCTGTGCGGGCATACTGGTACAATGCCTTCTTCATCTGATTTCCGTATGTCAGGACTTCCTTCTGGTGCACAGCTGCACAGCCAAAGTACTGTGTAGACAAACTTAATTAGCATTGTGTGTGTATTTCTCTGTTCTAGATGGCTGGCCATCTTGAACAGAGAATACTCATCGAAATTGCAGTTACCGGTATATAATAGATATAACGTGATGTTTTGTGTTGAGGAGAATGTAATTCAATGAAGGTTTGGCCAGCTCAATTTGATACTGATAAACACTGAGTGCTTAGTGCTTTGCCCGATGCCTGATGAACAAATTTCAGGTAGCTCAGGCTGGATTCCAATCCTTGACTCCTGCTTTTCAGTGCAGATGTCTAAACCACTTGACCACTGAGCTGGTCGAGGTCGTGTTGCAGATTCGAATATCAGGCATTGGGCAAAGCACTGAGCACTCGGTCATTATCACGTCGAGCAGAGCAAACCCTCATTGAAAGAAATTGTGGTTAAACAAACACTAACTTCTTCATTGTGGTATTCCTTCTGACTTAATGATATTGTAAATTTGTAATGTGTTCATTTATTAATATATGTCCTAATGATCTGCCTTTTTGAAGCTGTCAAGTAACTCTCTTATTAAAATCCAGGTGATTGTCATTTGTACAGAGGAGATGTGCATATTACAGCCTGTTGTCAATTAGTATTACTATTGGACAAAGTGTCATGATGCTAAATGGAGCCCATATTGTAACCGGTGAATGTAAAATTGAGTATCCTGAACATGACACTTAACATGACTTGATCTGAATAGGAAGTGCGGACCAGCCCCACCTGGTGGTAAGTTGGCCTTAATGCGCCTATTTGGTGAGGAGTAGTCAAGGCAAGTGTCAACAATTCATTTCAGTCTCTTGGGCTTGCTCACAGTATTTTGTGTGGTGGCGTTTACGTTCACTAATAGATTTGTTTGTATAAAATGATGCAGCTGAGTAATTTTGGTGCTTGTTCAATAATTGTGGAAAAGCCAATGTTTTGTAGGTTGGGAGGGGAGAGAATTCATCTTATATAAGGTTTAAAAAGACGGACATTATACTATGAGTATGGATGTTGTGCATTTTAAGTCAAGCATGTACAAAGTATGGATAAGACGTTGAGCTTGAGGTGCAATTGTCTTGTTGATTTTTAATTTTTTGTAGTGCCCAACCTTGAATCTCAGAGGAAGAAACATGAAAAACCAAAATAGACCAGTTGCCTTTGGAGTTTGAGAATATTTCTCCAGGATAAAAATGCCAGGCCTTAACACACTAACTTGAATGGCAGTGTCAAATAAAGACCAAACAAATCCCTCTGTAGATAAGACTTATTGCATGGTGGAAGTACCAAGTGGAAGGTTTGTGGTGACACCGTGTAACACATCTCTTTTGAGACGCAGTGTGGCTCTGAAATAACCTACAGGAGGAGATTTGTCACATCAAGGCAGCCCATCAGAGGAATACTCTGGACACCAGATCAAAACCCAAGACCCCAGAGCCGGCCATGACCAAAGGGTCTCCTCTACCAAAGTTCAACCTGGTAGGGAAACTCGTGCTGTCACCCTCCAATACTTGGCCAGTACCTCTCACAAGATCCAACCAGCCCTGAACAAACGCAGCGTCAGGGTTTTCCACACGGCACCCAACAAGATCTGGAACTTCACCCTACAAGGATCTATAGACATGATCCGGATTCCAGACTTGCAGTTTACACGATCACGTGCTGTCACCCTCCTGTACTTGGTCAGAAACTCTCACAAGATCCAACTGACCCTGAACAAACACAGCGTCAGGGTTTTCCCACTCAGCACCCAACAAGATATGCAACCTTGACCCAGACCCACAAGGATAGACATGACCCACATTCCAGACCTGGATTGTGGCTCTGAAATGAACTACAGGAAGAGATTGTTTCACATCAAGGCAGCCCTTCAGAGGAATGCCTTCTCTGGCTACACCAGATCATGACCCAAGGACCCGCCATGACCAAAGGGTATCCTCTACCCAAGTTCAACCTGGTAGGGAAACCCCTGCTGTCACACAAGATCCAATGGGCCCTGAACAAACACAACATCAGGGTTTTCCACACGGCAATCAAAAAGATCTGGAACCTCACCCCGACCCACAAGGATAGACATGACCCAGATTCCAGACCTGGAGTTTACAAGATATCTTGCACTTGCGGCAAAGTGTACATTGGAGAGACTGGAAGGGACCTCCGATCCTCACTAGACTCCGCGAACACAAAGCCCATATGGCCGGAGGGGTGATTACAACAAGTCCTGGGTCATCAAGTAGTCAAGAAGGACCATGTCATCCAGTAGAGTGGTGCCATACTCATCACCAGCATTGAGAGATGGCACCTCCGTCGGGTTAGAGAGGCCATCGAGATCTTCAAGCACAACACTGTCCCTCAAGATATCAGTGTTCACATCAGCAACATTTTGAGACTACTTCTGTCCAATGGATCTCTTCTATGCCCACGGACAACTCCCCCTCATCCATCACCTAGTCTGCCTCCTTGGTCTCTACCCTTGGCATCCTCTCGCACACTCCATCCAGTGAACTTCCACGTCTTCATGCCCTAGAGGTTATACTGGGCTGGAAAGATTCTCCACTCTCCAGTGCTGTCCACAACACTTTCAAGCACTGATGATAGTTGGAATCCAGCAGTCTCCTCACGGCGGACAGGGTAGTCACAGCCACACTCCGTCTCAAAAGAGATGTGTTACATGGTGTCAATGTAAACCTTCCACTTACCGGTAGATCCATTTGTAAATCATAGGGACATGCTCAATTGTGTATTTATGGTGTAATCCTAATCACCAACTGAGAAAGTGCATGGGTGTATTCACACTGATACAAGTTTCTCTGCAATTAGGAGTACACTTAAATGATGGCAACATTATCAGTGATAGTAACTAATACTGTCCCAAGGGACCATGTACATGTATGTCTGTGATGAGTGAAAGATGGGTCTAGAAAGTGTTACCATACAAAGGTTCACAAATTCATAAGCATCTCGTTGCATTGATTAGCTCAAAGAAAGCCTTTCAAGAGCTGACATATTGCAGTTGAGTGACAGAAGTTGACCTTGAACCTCAAGGGGCCCTGCTTGAAATTGGCACACACGGCTTGAGTCTGTCTGGACAGCGTGCATAGAAAAACTTTATGATCTGAAGATGTAAACGCTGGTCTGGCTGTATGAAAAGGATGGCCCCAAATCTGTTCCTCTCAAAACAAAATCAGTATCACTCTGCCCGTATTGCAGGAAGATTGGTGCTGTTTATCTGAGGTTATGCAGTCATGGGACTAGGGCTGGCCTTCCCATAGTATGTGTACCTTACAAGGGCTCCTGTCAGTGAAAGTGAGGTCATCGTCTAATGCAAATGGTTTCAGATTTTATCACTGATAGACTGCTGGCATGTTAAGAAAAATAGATATTAATCTGTACCAAAAAAAAACCGAAATTAAAAAAAAATAGCCCCACATTCACTGTCATTGCAACTGCTTTTTGCATAAAATCTTTTTTTTTCTATAGGTTGGTATAGATCGGTTGCGCCGGTGGCCATCTTTGGGGCCTAGTCTTTGTTCCTCTTGGATAGGCAAGAGTGCACTCTTTGTACCTGCATTGTCACTGAATTTTAATAATGCTAGAGGACACCAAAGATGGCTGCCGATGCAAACGATCTATAAGGTTTGCAGTGGTGACACCATGTAACACTTCTGTGGCTCGTCAGGAGACCCTTTATGGGCAGAGCACACACTACCTGAAATGTTGAGTTACCGGCTTTTTTCAGTGCCACACACCTTCTTGAAAAAGAAGTATTACATGGTGTCACCGAAAACCTTCCTCTTAGTATTTCCACCATGCAAACGTTCAAGTCTTATGGTATTGCAAAGTTGGAATTTTTTCCGAAATAGAGATATTTCTCAATTTCTAATGGAGATATCTCTATTTCTAATGGAGATATCTCTATTTCTAATGGAGATATCTCTATTTCTAATGGAGATATCTCTATTTCTAATGGAGATATCTCTATTTCTAATGGAGATATCTCTATTTCTAATGGAGATATCTCTATTTCTAATGGAGATATCTCTATTTCTAATGGAGATATCTCTATTTCTAATGGAGATATCTCTATTTCTAATGGAGATATCTCTATTACTTGATTACTGTCAACTCTGCATACCATATGGAGCAACGCTACTAGAAATGTAATCTGTTGTACTGCTGTAATCTGTTGTACCTTCTCCAAAATTTGACATATTGAAAAAAGAAGGTAATATTCATTCATTGTTTACAATGATGTATATACATAGCTGTGTTGATCTACAAGAACCATACAAAAACTGGGTGGTCGCACTTTATGAGACTAAATAGCAAAATATAAAAAAATCAAAAACAGGGCTTGAGCTTTCGTACATGTAGGTGCAGCTGGTTCAAGTAGTTGTAACTATGAAAGTTCGTGCTTCAATTTTTAGACTTTACTTTGAATAATGGGCACTTGTAGCGTTCCATGTCTGTCAGAATTGACACTCCTGCCATGATTGGCTGTGTTGAATATCTGTGCGGAAACCCTTGTCTTATAAAGTACTAGCTCCCAATATTTCAATATTTGCAATAACTGTTTTGGTTTTTGGGGGGAGGGAGTATGGGAGTATTGGTTTATTTTTCATATTGATTATTATCTCTTTGCTTTTACAACAAACCACAGACATAGGCCTATGTAATTATGCTCTTGAGGATGAATACCACAATGAAGATGTACATGTATAGGCTGATATTAGAGCTAATCTTTTTTCACTCTTTCCAAAGATGAAGCAAAGGTAAGCAGTCTGCCTGTATTTAGTCTCTGAATGTCAAAGCAAACCTCTCCCACTAATCACCCCAAGGGGCTGGGCTGTGTCTTTTTCTAGTCCTGGTGTTATCACCTTCCTGCAAGAAATAGTCCAAGGAGTAATACATTTTTGTTTGTCCACTCCCCAGCAGCAAAGTCTCTTTATTCAATTGTTTCCACCATCTGGTTTGGCATAAACTCTTCTATTGTCCTACACCTGTCCAAGAGCAATATTGGATACACTGTACTCAACAAAGTATACTACTGGGTAATCACTTTCCCAGAAAAGGTGATAAAATCTCGCAGCAAGTGGGACGGGAAAGAGTGTGGGCCAACCGTGTTGCTTCAGCTTCTCCCTCTTTCTGCCCTCAATTCCTTATTCTTGTCTCAAGTCAGACCTTTTTGCCAGCCTTGTCTGGCATCTTCTGGGGGAAGGAAAGGTTTTTCTCCTCCTAGCCTCATGACCCCCACCTTTGTCAGTGGTCATGTGAAGAGGTTTCTTATCCCTTTTTTCAGGATTAAACAAATGTTCTTGCCAAGTTTTACCATATATTCTTCTTCTGCTCCTCATCTCTCATCTTCAATCAGACATGCCTTCAGAACTATTGATCTCTTCATCATTTTTTTTCTTCAACTCTGTTTCCTTTATTTTGAGGAGAAAAAATGTGTTTGCTCTTCTCAACGTGTATGCTCAGTGCTTTGCACGATTGCCTGCTGAAAAAAATGACAGGTCAGGCAGGATTCCAACCTGTTTTCTACTGCAGACTTCTTAACCACAGTGCTGTTCAAGGTCATGTGGTGGATTTGATTCTGATTCAGGGTGTAATTTACATGTCGAATGGGGCCAACCCTTCCTGAAGTACATTCCCTTCAATGCAAGCTATGTATATTATATCTATGAAAAAAAATGTTCTCCCGCATGGCCTTCTGACCCCAACCAATGCCACTGGTCTTGAAGAGGTTTTAATCCTTTTTGGGGGATCACACCTTTTTCTTTTTTCCCCGCTTTTTCTCTTAATTTTCTTCACTTTTCTTGAGTCAGTCCTACCTTCAAATAAGTTTACCTCTTAATTTTCTTCACTTTTCTTGAGTCAGTCCTACCTTCAAATATGTTTACCTCTTAATTTTCTTCACTTTTCTTGAGTCAGTCTTACCTTCAAATATTTTTACCTCTTTATCTTCTCTTCAACTTAATTACTTTTGGGATTCTCTTCTTTTCTGCCTGGCTTTGTCAGTGGTCCTGTTTTATCTTTGTTTCAGGGTCAAGCAAACGTTCTTGACATCCTTTCCTCTAGTTTTCTCTCTGTAATCCTTATCCCTTTCCTGGAGTCATATCTTCTTGCACCTTTCAATTGTGTAGCACATTTGCACTCATGATTCATACTATCAATTGGCAGGGAGCAGATGTCACCATCCACCATGGATCAGTGGTTTGCATGAGCTGTCTGTGAGCTCATACAGATTTACCAACACAGTGCAGTTCCCAAGACTTAAACTGTCTTCATGGGTGATAACCTGGCAGACAGTCTTCCAGAGCCAGTCCTAAGTGGTTACGCATAGCATGGACTGCTCACCCTCTCCCATCCTTGATTTCCCTCACTTAGCTCCCCTATGGGATCTGTACCCTTGGCACAAGCCTGGCTGCTGGCTCTCTCATGGTGCACTCACCAGTGACACACCTGGGTGAACAACCCAACACTACCCTCTCTGGCAGTGCTGCAATTTCCCAACCTACATGCATCTGGTGCATTATGTTCCCCCTGAGTTGAGATAGTCCCTTCCCCATAATACCTTCTGCTAGACTGCTCTTACTTCACTCCAAGTTTGAATCCTGATTTTCTCTCAATGACTGAGGAAGCAATGTATTTGGATATTTCAGCCACTTTCCAACTGTCCATCATTGTGATATACAAACATGTTGCAAACTGCTTACTGACTAAGATTACCAAAATGCAAATCTCAAAAATGTAGTGGGCCTTACGTTTCGATCCTAGCAGGACCTTTCTCATTGTGTTCAAAGATAGACACTGATTATGTTTTCTTCTATCATTTCAGAAACTGTCTGGTGGAGGAGGTGGAGATCGCAAAGGAGGAGGTTGAGGTAGAGGTGGTGAGGGAAGAGGCAGAGTTGAGGTGTTGGAGTCTGTTAGGGGGAGGGACACTTCTTTTTCCCTCCTAGGTTCGTGACATCCCCCCCCCGCCCCACCTTTGCCACTGGTCCTGTGAAGGGGTTTTCATCCTTGTTTCAGGACCAAGCAAAGGTTCTTGGCAGTTTTTCCTTTATTCATCTCTTATCCCTCATCTATTTTCTTCTTTCTGACTTGCTTTCGATACTATTTCTTTATGAGCAGGGAGGGGGGGTTATAGCGTTAGGGTTCAAACAAGATTCACTGCAAGGGTGAAGTTTAGATTTACAGTAAAATCTTGATAACTTGAACCCGGTTAAGTCGAACCTTTGTTTATCTCGAACGCACACTGTATTCCAGACAAAAGAATAGGCCTTTATGTACAATGAATCCTCCATAACTCGATCCATTAACATCGCTAATGCCGCTTTGACATGATTCATTTTTCACACACGGGTACCCTTGAGATGAGCCAATCAAGTTCACACGCACTGCTATTGTCAGGTCTACATGCACTGATGAGTGGGCATTAACCGCAGTGCACTACCACAGGGCCACCTGAAGCTAGCAGATTATTTTGCCTAAATTTGGCCGCATCCGAATGCACTGCCATTGTCACAATGACGTGCATTAACAGCATTAACTGCAGCCCCAGTCTCAGTGTTTGCCAACACAGGGTGGCCAACTGTTACCCGGAAGCCAACAGTGCAACCGCAAACTCTTTGAGAAGGCCTTGTGATCGCAGTGGAGGGAACATGTGTTTGCCGTACAAAGGCCTGGCTACCGCCGCATTCCTTCTTTGGCCGTTTGCGTTCTAGCTATCCAGTCACTGTAGTCTTGGTTCAAGACATTGTTGGTTTGGATAGCTGACCGTGATACGCAGTGTACACACGCAGTGTACACTGGCGTGCAAAAGTCTGATCGCACCCACTCGTACAAAAAACATTTTGTATTTTGATCATCAAAATCAACAAAGAAGCAAATTAAAACTATACCAGTGTCTTTGTGAATATCCACATTCTGTTAAAATCACGTTATATTCCATGAATCATTCCCTGAAAGTGATAAAAGTGTCAAAATATGAAGGTGTTCGTTTTCGGTGTGCACAAAGTTAACGGAGAGTCGGGGAAATCCAAGATGGCGGCGCCCAGTGCACGATAAAAACGCGAAAGTAACACGAAAGTTAGCCACGTTTTAGCAACGTGTAAAGGCCCCGCCAGCGTCAATGACGGCTTGAAAGTGCCTTGTTATTGAAGCCAAGTGATTTGTGATAACCTGGAGGTCCAGTCCCTGCCAAATCCAATTGAGATTCTGGAACAATTCGTTCGTATTTAGGGGTCACTTTTCACGCTGTAAACAGCGATCCAAATCATCCCGGAAATTCTCGAACGGATTCAGAACCCGCGACACCGGGCCACGGTCTGGGCAGATCATCGCCTCTAACTAGTGCTAACTGCAAGGCAGGGCTTGTGTCCAGCAACCCTTCCATAGAGATTGATCTCAGCCAATCGGCAGGACACGGTGCTTTGGTGAACCCTGACACCACTGACGTTTGCGAAGTCGATCGCCAGCTAAGGAAGGGGGTGCGTCGGGACAATCGCCCGAGATGCCTGTGGTCCCTCTCCGTAGATCTGTAGAAGCCCGTAAATGACCTGATCTTGGCCGGACATCCATATTCCCATATTCCTGAAACTTTCTTAGATTTTATCTAAGAGCATTCTCGCTTACAGCGATCTGTTTTGTAACTTCGCGGTTTGACATTCCCTCCCGCTGAAATGCTACGAACACCCCTTTTTTTGAAGTCGGTTAGTGGAGCGTTCCTCACCATTGTTGGTTGCTCGAAAGATCTCAACGCAAAGCCTAACTCAGCTTCTATAATAGCCTAGTCCATTTTTACGAATGGGGGTCCATATCACCTCATAATTATTCATTAGAAAACCTTTCCCGCTGCGCGCACTTTGTTGCCATTGGTTTAAATGCCTAGATAATGTAGTCATGAGCTCATGAATACGTAATGAGGCCATTCAAGATGGCGGTTTTGCACGTTGAAAAAAACTGTCGCGAAATCATCGTCGTCGTGGAGTTACTCGATGTTTTGACACCGTGGAAATACGATTATATTTGATTAAAATAAACACACATGACACAGGTTTGACACTTTATGTGAAATTCAGAAAGTTTTTCTGTAAAACGGGTCTTTGAAAAAACGCATATGAGTGCGATCAGACTTTTGCACGCCAGTGTACACATGCAGTGTACTTGCACAGAGATCCACACACACGTATGCGTTCTGTTTGCGGATCATTTTGGGGTACTGTATTCATGCATCAGGCGTTAGACTAGCTCAACCAACAACATCTTGAACCAAGACTACAGTCACTCCTGTGCAACGGTGCGCCCTCTAGCGGTTAATGATCACACGTGACTCAACATGGAAACCATAGCCAATCAGCCTGTGTGCTGCACACATTGCAGATTATAATACGGATTATGCCATAACGGCCCGATCAAACAAACCAAATGAATGATTTCTCAAGACCCAGGTATAATAACATTAGTATAATCAATTTAGTGTTTATTAATGTACATTCACATACAAAAATAATAATGAAATACGTCTAACGATGATGTTTGTGGAAAACGTGCACCTTTGGAATAGGTAAAAATTAACTTGGTGTTCGTCTCAGCGTGCCGGTCAACTACCGTTCAGCTGTTAATGTTGAATGTGCACTGAAGCGTGTAGGTGGGCATAACTCGAACGCCGGATAACTTATACTTTCATCCATTCCCCTGGAGTTCGACTTATCGAGATTTGACTGTAGTTAGAAAGTTAGAATTGCAGGCAGCGAAAGGGTCACATCTGGTGGGTGAGGAATTTTGATGCTTTTAATTTTAGATTGTCTGTTTTGTTTCTCATTGATCTGGAAAAATATGAGACCCAGATGAAACTTCCAATTTAACTGCTAGCTCCTACACATAGCTCTCCCCTTCAGCCTCTCCCTCTGCCTTAATCTCTGTCTGTCTACCGTATCTCTCTGCTTCTGCCTCTGCCTCCATCTCCGTCACAGTCACGATCTCGGTCACTGCCTCTCCCGCTGCCTCCCCCTCCCCCTTTGCCTCTCCTCTACCTCTCCATTTCCCCTCTCTCAATCACTGTCTCTGCCTCTACCTCTTGTTTGGTTTAACTGCCCTCAGGAGGCAATGTTGGGACCAACAAATGTGTGACGCAGCTGGAGAAACTACCTGACATTGGCCTGGCCTGACTCCCTAACAGGAGGAGCTGATGAACCTGACAGAAGACATGACAGCCATGAGTGGATCATCCATGGCTATATGGCATCTGGTAATAACTTGCCTAGATTGAATCAATTGAAGTGTAGACTAGGCCTGGGACAAAATGTCGACTAACCGACATTTCGCGACCGGCAAAGACATGCCGACAGTCGACATTCGTTTTCACGAAAGTCGACTTGTCGCGGTGGCGACTTGTCGGCGACAAGTCGACCCCCACGACAAGTCGACCCCCGCGACAAGTCGACCCCCGCGACAAGTCGACCCCCGCGACAAGTCGAACTCCCACGGCACGCCACGAATTTTCGACAGTCGAAATCCCACGGCACGGCACGAAATTTCGACCAGTCGAACTCCCACGGCACGGCACGGCATGGCACGGCACGGCACAGCATGCCGCGAAACACAGTGCAATCGGCCCATCGTATACAGTACTAACACAGCACTGCCTTCAGTGTAGCAAGCTTGGGGCTGTCGGTCGTTGGACTGTTCCATTTTATTTTAGGGGAGCATAATTATGTACGTGCTGTTTCGGCGTCCAATCAGACTACCGTTTCCACGCCAACATACGGATATGTATTATTCATAGACCTTCCCAGTGTACCATTGGTTCTAATTCGGCCATTACATATTCATCAGAATTCGTTTTGGACACTGCCGTCCTCAGTGTACGTACTGTACTGACGGAGGTCTGGGAACACAAGTGCGATGACCTTTCCCACTTGCGCACCACGTGCTAACTGCAGGATTTGAGGATTGTTACATGTACACGTACGTAAGTACATGTACACATGTACTGTACGTGTACATGTACATGTGTACATTGTACATACAGTACATGTATACGTGTGCTGTACTTTTCAGGCATGAACAAATCCAGAGATCGGCAAAACTTTATGTGTACATGGACATTATACTGATAGTTTTCACCAGAATGTAATCACCTCGTAATGTGGGTTTTTTTTCTGATGAAAAATAATGATTCATTTCCTTTTTTTAACGCAAACTTTATTTGAAAAAAGGGTTTTGATAAAAAAAATGTATACAGACTTAAAGACTGTTTGCGCTGGACTTCTACTGAAAATAATCTGAAATGATACACGACACTATTGCAGGGCTTGAAACGAAAGGAGCGCGATCGCACTCGCGCTCCCCCGCGCTCCGTTTTCCAAGGAGAGCAAAAAAAAAAGCGCTCCCTACAAATTTAACGAGAGCATTATGATTTTTTAAAAACCGTGAAAGTTTAATCACCTTGTTTTTTGTTGTTTTTTGTTCACATGAGTTAAAAGCACAAATGTTTTGTGTCAGAAATTTAAGACATTTGCCAACCAAATCTGCTCTAAAAACGGCTTTTGGGACCGTACTCGTCGTCGTGATTTACGTTGAGTTAAGGCTGATCGTTTGTCGATCGTGGTGCGAGATTGCGCACTGCCCAGTGTGTGCACTCGGCACGTGTGCGTATGCAATTATTAGTAGACTTCCGCCAGCCCTTACAGTTGTTTTCTAACAAATAAACTAATGTTTATTACATTTATACCAGCGATATTTCGAGTTTCGCGGTCAACCAAAGTACGCATACCAGATAAGAATTTTTTTTTCTCTAGAATTCTAGAAAATTTGAGAAGGATTTTTCATTTCTTTCTTGAGATATTGGAAGTTCAAATTTGCCAAATCGTTCCATTCGGCCGCGGCAGATCGAGCTAAAATGGCGGAGAAAAAGTCAAACTCGTGTTTTCCGGCCGCCTAGCGCACCCTGTAAACATCGATTTCGCCCTCAAATTGAAGCCTATATTCTCCTCTTTCTATTCATACCACTTTCAACATTAATGACTAAGGGATAAATATTAAATTACGTGAAAACAACATTCGGAGACGAACGATGGAAGTAATGCATTTTAGTTATGACGGATTTCCCTTCGCGACGTTAACCAGGTTGGCAAGTTTAGGTTTGGTTTCCGCCTCTAAGTAAAGCCATAGCGACACTAGGAGCTGTAGGGCCGAAACCAGCCTACGCATTGCACGTGACATGACACAACCCATCTTTGCACGCTGTATACTGCACAGTGAACATGCACAGCGGCCGCAAGGCCGCATACGATCGAGTACGCTGCGCTACTCAAGCCTGATCGGAACTTCCAGGAGTATTAGCGAGACGGTCACTCACGCTACAAAAAAAGTGCAATTTATTTTAATACCGAAACAAAACATGAATTGGGATGATAATGGGTTTCTTTCTTTGTCGTTGGAATTGAGTGGGTTTTTTCTTTTGTTTTTCATAGAAAAAAAATCGCTCTCCTTAAATCAACAAAGTGAATTAAGGAGAGCAATTTATAGCGCTCCTCGTATTTATTAAAATGAAGGCCTGCTATTGAAGACTGCTTTCTGAATATAAATGTCCCAATTTCCCCAATAAAAAAATACAGGCCATCGACTCCTCAAATTTCGTTGTCATTAATTTGAGAAAGGTCCCGCTAGTCAAGCCATGGGATCAAAACACGTGCATCAAAATCATTTTCCCTTCCGACAGCTCAGTTTGTTTATTTTACGAACTCACGCCGTGCCGTGATTATTAGCAGCGAAGTTAATTTTCCCCGTGCGAATTAAGTTGCGGACTAATCCGTTCACCCTTCACGGAAAATCATCAACCTCACCGAAAGCACGACCAGATTGTACTTTTTCATTCAGAGGATAATTAACTGGTTGGTGAAAGGTTGGAGTTGCTGTTTCTCCATAATATTCTGAAATGCCTAGAGACGAAACAACTCCCTGTTTGACTTTGAGGTCCACATTTCTGGGAGGCTTTGCACGTAAGCAATATTGTGACACTAACACGTGCGCTGTAAAAACGGCCGCCATGACCATGATGAGTCCACACTTTCACCGGCCCATTCCAAAATTGGAAAGGGGGGTTAATAGAGTCAAGTTCTTAAATTAAACAAAAATAGACACACATTTTTCCGAAGTTCTGAAACCATTTCAGAATAAATGGCTTACAAAATATGAAAATGCGTGCATGACACAAAGCTATGCATGCAAGTCCTGTAAACCAATAAAATTAAATTAATTCCACAACCACAATTTAATTGTTCCCCTACAATGAAAATGGAAGTGTCCGTCTGGTCTTGTTGTGTTCGCTGCAGAGCTGGTAACACACATGTACACACTACACATGTACATGTACATGTACATACATGTGTGCACGTGTGTAGATGGCGTGTACATGTACATGTACTGTACAGTACATGTACACGTGTATAGTTATACAATAAAAACGCGTGTACTAAACAATGGTCGACTAGTCGACTTTTCGCGACTATTACGCCAACGACTAATCGACTCTTGAAAATCAATAGTCGCCCAGCGCTAGTGTAGACACACTTTTAGATCATGACATGAGGCTATAATAGGAAATACATTGAAGATGTCTTTAGCTAAGGACTGCTTGAGAATACAAGTCATTCACAATGTGTTTCAATTGGAGTTTGCCCTTCTTGCACATATCACAGCAGTAGGGTTCATTGGAATTGTTTCTAGGACTATCTTGATAGCTTCTTAGACCATTGATATACATTTCAAAACTCACTTTGCTTTTGATAACATAATCTTCCTAAGATCATGAGCTACTTCCTTAAAACCAACGATGCCTCAGGCACTTACTATACCTCTGCCTCTTTTTTGTTTCTCTGCATTTGCCCCTGCCTTTGCCTCTCCCTCTGTCCCTGCCTTTGTCACTTTTCCTGTCTCTGTCTCCTTGTTTGTATATGTGCCTTTGCCTGTCTGCTTTTGCCTCTGTCTTTGTCATGACACTATTGTGTATGATTTCTCTGCCCTGAAGTGGCGATGTTGGGACCAACAAATGCATGATGCAGCTGGGGAAACTACCAGACATGGGCCCAGCCTGACTTCCTAACAAGAACTTGAGCAGCGAGGAGCTGATGAACCTGGTAGAAGACATGACAGCCATGAGCTTTATGGAGTGGAGCAGGCAGAGCTATCAAGCATCTGGTAATTACTTATATATGAGTCATGACATAAGACTATGAAAAAGAAATATCGTGAAGATACCTGTAGGATACAAGTCAGTGAGAATGTGTTAATGAGGGTTTGCCCTTCTCACTCATATAATGTCAGTAGGTTTCTTGGGGGAATGGTTTCAAGAACTATCTTGATGGCTTCTTATGCCACTGGTACAATATGCATTCCTCAGCTCAGGGTACTTGTGATGATTTTAGAATCTTCCTAACATCATTAAACTACTTCCTTAAAACCAACGAGAGCTGAAGCACTGCCCCTGCCTTTACCTCTGCCCCTGCCTCAGTCCCTGCCTTTACCTCTGCCCCTGCCTCACTCCCTGCCTTTACCTCTGCCCCTGCCTCACTCCCTGCCTTTGCCTCTGCCCCTGTCTCAGTCCCTGCCTTTATCTCTGCCCCTGCCTCACTCCCTGCCTTTACCTCTGCCCCTGCCTCACTCCCTGCCTCACTCCCTGCCTTTACCTCTGCCCCTGCCTCACTCCCTGCCTTTATCTCTGCCCCTGCCTCAGTCCCTGCCTTTTTCCTCAGCCCCTGCCTCACTCCCTGCCTTTACCTCTGCCCCTGCCTCACTCCCTGCCTTTATCTCTGCCCCTGCCTCACTCCCTGCCTTTTTCCTCAGCCCCTGCCTCACTCCCTGCCTTTACCTCTGCCCCTGCCTCACTCCCTGCCTTTATCTCTGCCCCTGCCTCAGTCCCTGCCTTTACCTCTGCCCCTGCCTCACTCCCTGCCTTTACCTCTGCCTCTGCCTCACTCCCTGCCTTTACCTCTGCCCCTGCCTCACTCCCTGCCTTTACCTCTGCCCCTGCCTCACTCCCTGCCTTTACCTCTGCCCCTGCCTCACTCCCTGCCTTTACCTCTGCCCCTGCCTCACTCCCTGCCTTTACCTCTGCCCCTGCCTCAGTCCCTGCCTTTACCTCTGCCCCTGCCTCACTCCCTGCCTTTATCTCTGCCCCTGCCTCAGTCCCTGCCTTTACCTCTGCCCCTGCCTCAATCCCTGCCTTTACCTCTGCCCCTGCCTCAATCCCTGCCTTTACCTCTGCCCCTGCCTCACTCCCTGCCTTTATCTCTGCCCCTGCGCCTCACTCCCTGCCTTTACCTCTGCCCCTGCATCACTCCCTGCCTTTACCTCTGCCCCTGCCTCACTCCCTGCCTTTTTCCTCTGCCCCTGCCTCACTCCCTGCCTTTATCTCTGCCCCTGCGCCTCACTCCCTGCCTTTGCCTCTGCCCCTGCCTCACTCCCTGCCTTTACCTCTGCCCCTGCCTCAGTCCCTGCCTTTACCTCTGCCCCTGCCTCACTCCCTGCCTTTACCTCTGCCCCTGCCTCACTCCCTGCCTTTACCTCTGCCCCTGCCTCACTCCCTGCCTTTACCTCTGCCCCTGCCTCACTCCCTGCCTTTATCTCTGCCCTTTATCTCTGCCTTTACCTCTGCCCCTGCCTCACTCCCTGCCTTTACCTCTGCCCCTGCATCACTCCCTGCCTTTGCCACTGTGTCTGTCTCCCTTTTTGTTTCTCTGCCTTTCTGCTTTTGCCTCAACCTTTATCATGACACCGTATTGCGTTTGATTTCTCTGCCCTCAAGTGGCGATGTGGGAAATCAACAAATGCATGGTTCAGCTGGGGAAACTACCAGACATGGGCCTGGCCCGACTTCCTAACAAGAACTTGAGCAGCGAGGAGCTGATGAACCTTCCAGAATACATGATAGCCATAAGCTTCATGGAGTGGATCAAGCAGGGCTATCAAGCATCTGGTAATTACTTGATCTGGATTGAATCAGTTGAAGTGTGGACACACTCTTTAGACATGGCATGAGTCTAAGAAGAAAATACTCTTAAGATGTCTTGAGGTAAGGACTGCTTGTGGATACAAGTCGGTGAGAATATGTTTGCCCTTCTTGCACATATCACAGCAGTAGGTTTCATTGGAATTGTTTCTAGGACTGTCTTGATAGCTTCTTAGACCATTGATATACATTTCTAAGCTCAGAATGCTTGTGATTACATTATAATCTTCCTAAGATCATACGCTACTTCCTTAAAACCAACCATGCCTCATGCACTGACTGCCTCAGTCTGTCTTTTTAGTTCTCTGCATTTGCCCCTGCCTTTGTCTTTGCCACTTGCCTCTACCTCTGCCTCGATCCCTTCCATTGCCACTGTCTCTGTCTCACTTTTTTTGTATTTTCCTATACCCCTCTGCTTTTGCCTCTGCCTGCAGATACTGTATTTCATTTGATTTAACTGCCCTCAGGAGGCGATGTTGGGACCAACAAATGCATGGTTCAGCTGGGGAAACTACCAGAAATGGGCCCAGACTGACTTCCTAACAGGAACTTGAGCAGCGAGGAGCTGATGAACCTGGCAGAAGACTTGAAAGCCACAGGAAATACTGTGAAGATGCCTTTATGTAAGGACTGCTTGTGGATACAAGTCAGTGAGAATGTGTTTCAATGAGGGTCTGCCCTTGTTGCACATATCACAGCAGTAGGTTTCATTGGAAGGGTTTCAAAAACTGTCTTGATGGCTTCTTAGACCTTATACATTTCTAAGCTCACGGTGCTTTTGAAAACGTTAAAATCTTGCTTAGATCATTGAGCTACTTCCTTAAAATCAACGAGGCCTCAGGCACTCACTTTACCTCTGCCTCTTTTTTGGTTTCTCTGCAATTGCCCCTGCCTTTGCCTTTCCCTCTGCCTCTGTCCCTGCCTTTGCCACTGTTTCTGTCTCTGTCTCCCTGTTTGTATCCCTGCCCCCATCTGTCTGCTTTTGCCTCTGCTTTTATTATGAACTTCAACTGTATTTTCTTTGATTTAACTGCTCTCATCAGGAGGCGATGTTGGGACCAACAAGTAAAATGCATGATGAAGCTGGGGAAACTACCAGATATGGGCCCGGCCTGACTTTCTAATAGAACTTGTGTGGCAAGGAGTTGATGAACCTGCTGCTAGACATGAGAACCATAGGCTTCATGAAGTGGATCAGGCAGAGCTGTACAACATCTGGTAATTACCTGATCTATATTGAATCAGTGTGGGCACACTCTCTAGACATGGCATGAGGCTATCACAGGAAATACTGTGAAGATGCCTTTAGGTAGGGACTGCTTGTGGATACAAGTCAGTGAGAATGTGTTTCATTGAGGGTTTCATTGGAAGGGTTTCAAAGACTGACTTGATGGCTTCTAATTAGACCATTGATATACATTTCTAAGCTTACGGTGCTTGTGATAGCATTACAATCTTGCTAAGATCATTGAGCTACTTCTTTAAAACCAACGAGGCCTCAGGCTCTGAATCTGCCTCTACCTGTCTGCTTTTGCCTCTGCCTTCATAATGACACTGTGTTGCTTTTAATTTAACTGCCGTCAGGAGATGTTGGGACCAACAAATGCATGATGAAGCTGGGGAGACCACCGGACATTGGCCCTCCCTGATGACTTCCTAACAAGAACTTGTGTGGCAAGGAGTTGATGAACCTGGTGCTAGACATGAGAACCATAGGCTTCATGGAGTGGATCAGGCAGGGCTGTACGGCATCTGGTAATTACTTGACTAGATTGAATCGGTTGAATGTTGACAGTCTTAAGTCATGCCATAAGGCTATGAAAGAAAATACAGTGAAGATGCATTGAGGTATCAAGGACTTCTTCAGGATACAAGTCAGTGAGAATGTGTTTCAATGAGGGTTTGCCCTTCTTGAACATAACAGGTTTCATGGGAATGGTTTCTAGGACTAGGGCTTCTAGGCTTTCTAGGACTAGGGCTTCTTAGACCATTGATATACATTAATACGTTCAGTGTGCTCATGATAGCATTATAATCTTCCTAAGATCATTGAGCTACTTCCTTCAAACCATCGAGGTCTCAGACACTGACTCTGCCCCTGCCTATCTTTTTCTTTCACTGCATTTTCCCCTGCCTCTGCCCCTGCCTTTGCCACTGTATCTGTCTCTGTCTCCCTTTTTATTTCTCTCCCTCTGCCCCTGCCTTTGCCTCTCCCTCTGTCCCGGTCTCTGTCTCTGTCTCCCTGTTTGTATATCTGTCTCTGTCTCCCTGTTTGTATATCTGCCTCTGTCTCCCTGTTTGTATATTTGCCTCTGTCTGTCTGCTTTTGCCTCTGCCTTCACAATGACACTGTATTGTGTTTGATTTAACTGCCCTCAGGAGGCGATGTTGGGACCAACAAATGCATGATGCAGCTGGGGAAACTACCAGACATGGACCAGGCCTGACTTCCTAACAAGAGCTTGAGCAGCGAGGAGCTGATGAACCTGGCAGAAGACTTGAGAGCCATGAGCTTCATGAAATGGCTTAGGCAAGGCTATAAAGCATCTGGTAATTACTTGCCTTGATTGAATCAGTTAATGTGTAGACACACTATTATTAGTTTTAAGGCATGACATTATAGAAAATAATGTGAAGGTGCCTTTACGTAAGGACTGCTTGTGGATACAAGTCAGTGAGAATGTGTTTCAATGAGGGTTTGCCCTTCTTGCACATATCATGACAGTAGGGTTCATTGGAATGGTTTCAAAGACGGTCATGATGGCTTCATAGACCATTGATATGTACATTTATTTCTCAGCTCAGTGTGCTTGTGATAACAAGCTCCTGCCTCTGCCTCTCTTTTTGTTTGTTTCTCTGATTTTGCTCCTGCCTCTACCTCTGCCTTTGCCTCTCCCTGTGCCTCACTCCATGCCTTTGTCACTGTCTCTGTCTCTGTCTCACTGTTTGTATCTCTGCCTCTACCTGTCTGCTTTTGCCTCTGCCTTGATAATGAAACTATTGTCTTTGATTTCACTGCCCTCAGGAGGCAATGTTGGGACCAACAAATCCATGATGAACTTGGCAAAACTATCAGACATGGGCCCGGCCTGACTTCCTAACAAGAACTTGAGCAGTAAGGAGCTAATGAACCTGGTAGAAGACATGACATGATGCTGTAAAAAGAAATATTGTGCAGATACCTTATGATACAAGTTAGTGAGAATGTGTTTCAATGACGGTTTGCCCTTCTTGCACATACATGTATGATGTCAGTAGGTTTTGTTTTTTTGAATGGTTTCAAGAACTGTCTTGATGGCTTCTTATACCATTGGTATGCATTCCTCAGCTCAGGGTACTTGTGATGATTTTAGAATCTTCCTAAGATCAATGAGCTACTTCCTTAAAACCAACGAGGACTGAAGCACTGTCCCTGCCTCTGCCGCTGCCCCTGCCTCGGTCCCTGCCCGGTCTTTGCCTCAGTCCTTGCCTCGGTCCCCACCTCTGCCCCTGCCTCAGTCCCTGCCCCAGTCCCTGCCCCGGTCCCTACCTCAGTCCCTGCCTCAGTCCCTGCCTCAGTCCCTGCCTCTGCCCCTGCCCCAGTCCCTGCCCCGGTCCCTGCCTCCGTCCCCACCTCTGCCCCTGCCCCAGTCCCTGCCCCGGTCCCTGCCTCCGTCCCCACCTCTGCCCCTGCCTCAGTCCCTGTCCCAGTCCCTGCCCCGGTCCCTGCCTCCGTCCCCACCTCTGCCCTGCCTCAGTCCCTGCCTCCGTCCCCACCTCTGCCCTGCCTCTGCCCCTGCCTCAGTCCCTGCCTTTGTCCCTGCCTCGGTCCCTGCCCGGTCTTTGCCTCAGTCCTTGCCTCAGTCCCTGCCTCAGTCCCTGCCTCAGTCCCTGCCTCAGTCCTTGCCTCTGCCCCTGCCTCAGTCCCTGCCTCTGCCCCTGCCTCAATCCCTTCCTGGTCTTTGCCTCGGTCTTTGCCTCAGTCCCTGCCTCAGTCCCCGCCTCTGCCCCTGCCTCAGTCCCTGCCTCTGCCCCTGCCTCAGTCCCTGCCTCAGTCCCTGCCTCTGCTCCTGCCTCGGTCCCTGCCTCGGTCCCTGCCTCAGTCCCCGCCTCTGCCCCTGCCTCGGTCCCTGCCTCAGTCCCTGCCTCAGTCCCTGCCTCAGTCCCTGCCTCAGTCCCTGCCTCAGTCCCTGCCTCAGTCCCTGCCTCTGCCCCTGCCTCTGCCCCTGCCTCTGCCCCTGCCTCTGACCCTGCCTCTGACCCTGCCTCTGACCCTGCCTCTGACCCTGCCTCTGACCCTGCCTCTGACCCTGCCTCAGTCCCTGCCTCAGTCCCAGCCTCAGTCCCAGCCTCAGTCCCAGCCTCTGTCCCTGCCTCTGTCCTTGCCTCTGTCCTTGCCTCTGTCCCTGCCTCTTTCCCTGCCTCTGTCCCTGCCTCTTTCCCTGCCTCAGTCCTTGCCTCAGTCTCTGCCTCAGTCCCTGCCTCTGCCTCAGTCCCTGCCTCAGTCCCAGCCTCTGTCCCTGCCTCAGTCCTTGCCTCTGTCCCTGCCTCTTTCCCTGCCTCAGTCCCTGCCTCTGCCTCAGTCCCTGCCTCTGCCTCAGTCCCTGCCTCTGCCTCAGTCCCTGCCTCTGCCTCAGTCCCTGCCTCAGTCCCTGCCTCAGTCCTTGCCTCAGTCCCTGCCTCAGTCCCTGCCTCGTCCCAGCCTCTGTCCCTGCCTCGTTCCCTGCCTCAGTCCCTGCCTCAGTCCTTGCCTCAGTCCCTGCCTCAGTCCCTGCCTCAGTCCCTGCCTCAGTCCCTGCCTCAGTCCCAGCCTCAGTCCCTGCCTCAGTCCCAGCCTCTGTCCCTGCCTCGTTCCCTGCCTCAGTCCCTGCCGCAGTCCCTGCCTCAGTCCCTGCCTCAGTCCCTGCCTCAGTCCCTGCCTCTGTCCCTGCCTCAGCCCCTGCCTCTGCCCCTGCCTCGGTCCCTGCCTCAGCCCCTGCCTCTGCCCCTGCCTCGTTCCCTGCCTCGGTCCCTGCCTCAGTCCCTGCCTCAGTCCCTGCCTCAGTCCCAGCCTCTGTCCCTGCCTCAGTCCCTGCCTCAGGCCCTGCCTCTGCCCCTGCCTCGGTCCCTGCCTCGGTCCCTGCCTCACTCCCTGCCTTTGCCACTGTGTCTGTTTCCCTTTTTTTCTGCATATCTGCTTTTGCCTCTGCTTTCTTCATGACACTGTTTTGTGTTTGATTTCTCTGCCCTCAGGAGGCGATGCTGGAACCAACAAATGCATGATGCAGCTGGGAAAACGACCAGACATGGGTCCGGCCTGACTTCCTAACAAGAACTTGAGCAGCGAGGAGCTGATGAACCTGGCAGAAGACATGACAGCCCTGAGCTTCATGGAGTGGATCAGGCAGAGCTATCAAGCATCTGGTAATTACTTGCCTAGATTGAATCAGTTGATGTGTGGACATACTGTTATTAGTTTTAACTCATGACATGAGGCTATCAAAGGGGGAAAAAATGAAGATGCCTTTAGGTGAGGACTTCTTTAGGATACAAGTCATTGAGAATTTGTTTCAATGAGGGTTTGCCCTTCTTGCACATATAACGGCAGTAGGTTTCACTGGAATGGTTTTGAGGACTGTCTTGATGGCTTCTTAGACCATTGATATACATTTCTAAGCTGAAACTTGTGATAACATTAACATCTTCCTTCAAACCAACAACGTCTCAGGCACTGACTCTGACTCTGTCTCTCTTTTTCTTTGTTTCTCTGCATTTGCTCCTGCCTCTGCCTCTGCCTCTGGACACACTGTTATTAGTGTTAAGTCATGACATGAGGCTAAAATAGGAAATAATGTGAAGATGCCTTTAGGTAAGGACTGCTTGTGGATACACATATAACGGCAGTAGGTTTCATTGGAGTGGTTTTCGAGGACTGTCTGGGTGGCTTCTGAGACCATTGATATACATCAATAAACTCAGGATGCTTGTGATAACATAATCTTCCTAAAATCATAAGCTGCTTCCTTAAAACCAACGATGCCTCTTGCACTGACTCTGCCTCAGCCTGTCTTTTTAGGTCTCTGCATTTGCCCTTGCCTTTTCCTTTGCCTCTGTCTCTGTCCCTGCCTTTGCCTTTGCCTCTGTCTTTGCCACTCCCTCTGCCTCGATCCCTTCCATTGCCACTGTCTCTGTCTCCCTTTTTGTTTCTTTTCCTCAACCTCTCTGCTAATGCCTCTGTCTTCATCGTAACACTCTATTGTATTTGATTTAACTGCCCTCAGGAGGTGATGATGGGACCAACAAATACATGATGCAGCAGTGGAAACAACCAAACATGGGCCTGGCCTGACTTCCTAACAAGAACTTGAGGAGCGACGAGCTGATGAACCTGGCAGAAGACATGACAGCCATGAGCTTCATGAACTTGATCAGGCAGAGCTATCTAGCATCTGGTAATAACTTGTCTAGATTGAATCAGTTGAAGTGTACACACACTTTTGAGTCATGACATGAGGCTATGATAGGAAATACTATGAAGATGCCTCAGTGTTCTCCCCAGGATTTTTCAGAAGTGTGGGGGATTTTCTGTGTGGGTTTATAAACAATATGCGAAGCCATGGCGTGGGGTTCGGGGCCCGCCCAAGGGCCCCGGAATTTTTGGACTTTTAGATGCTCTCTGCTGCATTTTAGAGCATTTCCTGGGATTTTTAATGACTTTCTCAGGAAAAAACATGAAGAGATTTGAAGATTTTTTTTCTTCAGATATTTATTGACATCAATATTTCAACCAATGACCGTTTTTTCTTTCTGGAGGGTGGAGGCACAAAATTAGTCATTTCAAGATTCAGACGTGGCTGAAGTAATCAACGATTTAAACAACTTCAGTTTAAACAAATTCAGTTTCAATTGAACATAATATTAATAATGAAGTAAAATGCTTCAACCTTTGGTTTATGCTGATCAGACCTGAAACCATGAGCTCCATTCAGTTGTAAGGTATCGAAATTCGTAATTTGGGGTCCAATATACAGTATTTGATTGAGGCCCTTGAGACGTGATTTTTTAGCCTACAAAATGAAAAAATCTGAGGGAACAATTAAAATCCAACTATATCATTCAAAGATCCTTATGGTGTTCGATTAGACGAATTAAAGGTTTGGTTTGAAAAGTTGTTTGAGATGATTGAAGAACTAACTTCGTAGAGCTATGGAGTACAAGGGAAATTGACCGACATGATCTGTGCAGCAGCAGTATTCTGACCGTGCGGCACGGCCGACGTCACTGACAACAACACGGTCAAACCTTGGAGCTTCGTAATTTTAGGCCGACACAGAAAAACAGATTCACGCATGTACACCACCCTGTACATTTTTTTTTGCGAGGAGGGTATATTACTTCCGTGGCACATTTTTCATAATTATTTCGTCCAAGTATTTTTCAAATTGTGGATTTTAAGCTACGACCGTATTGAAGAAGGAAGATCGCCACCGCCAAAAAAAGTACTAAACAACTTTTGCTGGTCCACCCTGCGTGTTTTGGCATTAAAACAAGTGTTCCCTACCTTATCCGATCGTTTATCTATTTCCCTGTCCGTGAAAAAGTTTCATTTCAAATCCGACGTTTTTTCCATAAAGCCTGTTAAAATACAATCTATGTTCAAGTCTAAGGAATTAGGGATACAAAATCAGGAACAGGATCGAACTCGAAGTGCGAAGACCGGAAAGACGTCACCGTTTACAACGCACGTGCGGCATGTCATCTCTAGCCTTCCTCAATGGTACCCGATCCGATCCAAACGCATTCTGGGGCGAATGTGTACCAGCGAATAGGATATGCCACTGGACCGTAGCAGTATACACTGTACAGTATACAATCGTGTGCGCGGTCACTATACACTGTTTAGCCTTGTAGGATATAGTACAGAATTTTAAATGCTTGTGTGCGCTTGTAAGCAAACGAAAAAGCTCCACGTTTTCGGAATAATAATCTTAAAAATGCGAACAATATATACACATAATCCGATCGGCTCGTTTTTGACAACGATCAAACCGGCCTCAGAAGGGCACCACGACCAAAGTATCAATGGGGCACGGCAAGACTGGCTTTCGAATACATGTAACACATTTCGAAGGGCATCGACGGCACTGGCCACCGTGAATTTCGAGCCCTGCTTAAATTAATGAAAATATTGTTTACCGCCATCGTGCGCGAGACAAAACGCGGCGACATGGCAACGAGAAATACCGTCCCCGTGTGTGGGGTTGATCTTGTAAGTTTTGCGAATGGTGTAGTATAACATTTGAACCTTCGTAAATGTAGGCCCCACTAGCAGAAAACACACAAGCGCGTGTGCATGTACAGTAGTCAGCACTGTACTGTACGTGTACATGTACTAGGACGTCCATAGCGGAGGGTCAGATTTCATGTGACACCGACCACGAGGAACGTTGGGTGCCAATGCATGTACATGTACACATGTACATGTACATGTACTGTGTGCACAGTGTGGCCGTCGCGCGGTGCACAATGCATGCATGCACCGCTCCTACCGCACGGAAAAATGCAGGACTAGAGATCGTTTGCACTGGCTTTTGTACTGCTTTTTCGTCTAGGTTTTGCTGGACATGCAAGCTGCATCATTTAAGATAATTCTAAACCATGCTTTAATAATTTTATTGTGCGTATCGGGGATGAAAAACTGCGTATCGGCCCGTTTTTTTGCGTATCGGGCAGAAAAAGTTGCGTATCGGCCCGATACGCACGTTTGTACGTGGGAGAACCCTGTGCCTTTAGCTAAGGACTTCTTGAGAATACAAGTCAGTGACAATGTGTTTCAATAAGGCTTTGCCCTTTTTGCACATATCATGACAGTAGGGTTCATTGGAATGGTTTCAAAGACTGGCATGATGGCTTCTGAGACCATTGATATGTATTTGTCAGCTCAGGGTACATGTTATATCACTAGAATCTGTCTAAGATCATTGAGCTACTTCCTAAAAACCAACGAGGTCTCGGGCACTGACTGCCTCTGCCTCTCTTTTTGTTTCTCTTCATTTGCCCCTGCCTCTGCTTCTTCCTCTGCCATTGCCACTCCCTCTGCCTCATTCCCTGCCTTTGCCACTGTCTCTGTTTGTTTCTCTGCCTCTGCCTGTCTGCTTTTGCCTCTTTTGCCGCTTTTGTCTTTATTATGACACTGTATTGGACAAAACAAGGACAAAACAGATGTACACGAAGGAAGGGGGAGAGAGTGAATAGGACACGGATGAGAAACAAAGGACAAAGAGTGAAGCTGGTAGGGAGAGATCAAAGGGAAGGGCAAGGAGTAGGGTAAGGATTAGTGACAAGAGGGGGAAAGATCAAAGAGAAGGGCAAGGAGTAGGGTAGGGATTAGTGACAAGAGGGGGAAAGATCAAAGAGAGAAGTGTGAATGACTGAACACAAAAGAAGGATTATCAGAAAGCTGCATGGTGTTACCCTCCTGGATGTTGAGACCATGTGGTTGAATAGTCCGAAGACGCTTCATCCACATTTTCTCACAGCTAAGACGGACAGCATTACTATGGTGACCAAGTACACTCATATGCCCAGTACACTCATATCTGATATCGAATGATCAGGGAGATTCATTGGAACATATGCGCCTCAATCTGAGGGCCTGGCTGTAAGCTATACCAGTCTTACAGTGTCTGTGGTGACAACTGGAGGAATGGAGATATTGATGAGTGTCGGTGGGCTTAGAATACAAGTTAGTAGTGAGTGTATTGAGGTCTTTCCGGACGGTGACGTTCAGAAAGTGGGTCTGTTAAAGAGACTGCTCCCATGTGAATTTGATAGTCCTATATGAATTTGATAGTCCTATGGAAGGAATTGATGTGGTCAAAAATAACATTCAAGCTGCTACCGTCCCTAGTCCAAATGAAGTACACGTAATCTATGTATCTCCACACTGTATTGTGTTTGATTTACCAGACATGGGCCTGGCCTGAACTTAACAAGAACTTGAGCAGCGAGGAGTTGATGAACCTGGCAGAAGACTTGAAAGCCACAAGCTTCATGCTGAGCTATCAAGCATATGGTAATTACTTGCCTAGATTAAATCAGTTGAAGTGTAGACACACGTATGAGTCATGACATGATGATATAAAAAAAAATATTGCGAAGATACCTTTATGATACAAGTTAGTGAGAATGTATTTCAATGAGGGTTTGCCCTTCTTGCACATATGATGACAGTAGAATTTTTTTAATAGTTTCAAGAACTGTCTTGATGGCTTCTTATACAATTGGTAAGCATTTCTCAGCTCAGGGTACTTGTTATGATTTTAGTCCCTGCCTTTGCCTCTTCCCCTGCCTCAGTCCCTGCTTTTATCTCTGCCCCTGCCTCACTCCCTGCCTTTGCCTCTTCCTCTGTCTCACTCCCTGCCTTTGCCTCTGCCCCTGCCTCAGTCCCTGCCTTTGCCTCGGTCCTTACCTCAGTCCTTACCTCAGTCCTTACCTCAGTCCCTGCCTTTGCCTCTGCCCCTGCCTCAGTCCCTGCCTTTGCCTTTGCCCCTGCCTCGCTCCCTGCTTTTATCTCTGCCCCTGCCTCAGTCCCTGCCTTTGCCTCTTCCTCTGTCTCACTCCCTGCCTTTGCCTCTGCCCCTGCCTCAGTCCCTGCCTTTGCCTCTTCCTCTGTCTCACTCCCTGCCTTTGCCTCTGCCCCTGCCTCACTCCCTGCCTTTGCCTCTTCCTCTGTCTCACTCCCTGCCTTTGCCTCTGCCCCTGCCTCACTCCCTGCCTTTGCCTCAGTCCCTGCCTCAGTCCTTGCCTCAGTCCCTGCCTCAGTCCCTGCCTTTGCCTCGGTCCTTACCTCAGTCCTTACCTCAGTCCTTACCTCAGTCCCTGCCTTTGCCTCTGCCCCTGCCTCAGTCCCTGCCTTTGCCTTTGCCCCTGCCTCGCTCCCTGCTTTTATCTCTGCCCCTGCCTCAGTCCCTGCCTTTGCCTCTTCCTCTGTCTCACTCCCTGCCTTTGCCTCTGCCCCTGCCTCAGTCCCTGCCTTTGCCTCTTCCTCTGTCTCACTCCCTGCCTTTGCCTCTGCCCCTGCCTCACTCCCTGCCTTTGCCTCTTCCTCTGTCTCACTCCCTGCCTTTGCCTCTGCCCCTGCCTCACTCCCTGCCTTTGCCTCAGTCCCTGCCTCAGTCCTTGCCTCAGTCCCTGCCTCAGTCCCTGCCTTTGCCTCTCTGCCCCTGCCCCAGTCCCTGCCTTTGCCTCAGTCCTTACCTCAGTTGCTGCCTCAGTCCCTGCCTTTGCCTCTGCCCCTGCCTCACTCCCTGCCTCACTCTCTGCCCCTGCCTCAGTCCCTGCCTTTTCCTCTGCCCCTGCCTCAGTCCCTGCCTTTGCCTCTGCCCCTGCCTCACTCCCTGCCTTTGCCTCTGCCCCTGCCTCACTACCTGCCTCAGTCTCTGCCATTTCCTCTCCCCTGCCTCACTCCATGCCTTTGCCTCAGTCCCTGCCTCAGTCTCTGCCTCAGTCTCTGCCTCAGTCCCTGCCTTTGCCTCTCTGTCCCTGCCTTTGCCTCAGTCCTTACTTAAGTCCCTGCCTCAGTCCCTGCCTTTGCCTCTGCCCCTGCCTCATTCCCTGCCTTTTCCTCTCCCCCTGCCTCACTCCCTGCCTTTGCCTCAGTCCCTACCTCAGTCCTTGCCTCAGTCTCTGCCTCACTCCCTGGCCCACTCCCTGCCTTTGCCTCTGCCCCTGCCTCACTCCCTGCCTTTACCTCACTACCTGCCTCAGTCCCTGCCTTTTCCTCTCCCCCTGCCTCACTCCCTGCCTTTGCCTCAGTCCTTACCTCAGCCCCTGCCTTAGTCCCTGCCTCAGTCCTTGCCTTTGCCTCACTCCCTACCTCAGTCCCTGCCTCAGTCCCTGCCTTTGCCTCTGCCCCTGCCTCAGTCCCTGCCTTTATCTCTGCCCCTGCCTCAGTCCCTGCCTTTGACCCTGCCCCTGCCTCAGTCCCTGCCTTTGCCTCTGGCCCTGCCGCAGTCCCTGCCTCAGTCCCTGCCTTTGCCTCAGTCCCTGCCTCACTCCCTGCCTCACTCCCTGCCTTTGCCTCAGTCCCTGCCTTTGCCTCTGCCCCTGCCTCAGTCCCTGCCTTTGCCTCTGCCTCTGCCTCACTCCCTGCCTTTGCCTCAGTCCCTGCCTTTGCCTCTGCCCCTGCCTCAGTCCTTGCCTTTTCCTCTGCCCCTGCCTCACTCCCTGCCTCACTCCCTGCCTCACTCCCTGCCATTTCCTCTCCCCTGCCTCACTACCTGCCTTTGCCTAAGTCCCTGCCTCAGTCCCTGCCTTTGCCTCTCTGCCCCTGCCCCAGTCCCTGCCTTTGCCACGGTCCTTACCTCAGTCCTTACCTCAGTCCCTGCCTTTGCCTCTGCCCCTGCCTCATTCCCTGCCTTTGCCTCTGCCCCTGCCTCAGTCCCTGCCTTTATCTCTGCCCCTGCCTCAGTCCCTGCCTTTGACCCTGCCCCTGCCTCAGTCCCTGCCTTTGCCTCTGGCCCTGCCGCAGTCCCTGCCTCAGTCCCTGCCTTTGCCTCAGTCCCTGCCTTTGCCTCTGCCCCTGCCTCAGTCCCTGCCTTTGCCTCTGCCTCTGCCTCACTCCCTGCCTTTGCCTCAGTCCCTGCCTTTGCCTCTGCCTCTGCCTCTGCCTCAGTCCTTGCCTTTTCCTCTGCCCCTGCCTCACTCCCTGCCTCACTCCCTGCCATTTCCTCTCCCCTGCCTCACTACCTGCCTTTGCCTCAGTCCCTGCCTTTGCCTCTCTGCCCCTGCCCCAGTCCCTGCCTTTGCCTCGGTCCTTACCTCAGTCCTTACCTCAGTCCCTGCCTTTGCCTCTGCCCCTGCCTCAGTCCCTGCCTTTGCCTCTGCCCCTGCTTCAGTCCCTGCTTTTTCCTCTGCCCCTGCCTCAGTCCCTGCCTTTGCCTCTGCCCCTGCCTCAGTCCCTGCCTTTTCCTCTGCCCCTGCCTCAGTCCCTGCCTTTTCCTCTGCCCCTGCCTCAGTCCCTGCCTTTACCTCTGCCCCTGCCTCAGTCCCTGCCTTTTCCTCTGCCCCTGCCTCAGTCCCTGCCTTTACCTCTGCCCCTGCCTCAGTCCCTGCCTTTTCCTCTGCCCCTGTCTTTGCCTCAGTCCTTACGTCAGTCTTTACCTCAGTCCCTGCCTTTGCCTCTGCCCCTGCCTCAGTCTTTGCCTCTGCCCCTGCCTCACTACCTGCCTCAATCCCTGCCATTTCCTCTCCCCTGCCTCACTCCCTGCCTTTGCCTCAGTCCCTGCCTCAGTCCTTGCCTCAGTCTCTGCCTCAGTCCCTGCCTTTGCCTTTCTGCCCCTACCCCAGTCCCTGCCTTTGCCTCAGTCCTTACCTCAGTCCCTGCCTCAGTCCCTGCCTTTGCCTCTGCCCCTGCCTCATTCCCTGCCTCACTCTCTGCCCCTGCCTCATTCCCTGGCGGTAAATGGCTAAGAGGCAATTAAGAAGTATCTGGGACACCATACAGTACCTCTATGGGGGCTGGTGGTCCCTACTGGTAATTGAATTAGCCATCCCCTAAGGCCGGCTGGAGCTTGCCACTCTAGATATTCACTGTTTCAGTCTCTATAGTGACCTTAAGATGTCCTTATCAGGTCAGAGAGGTGATTTTTCACGGTGGTTTCACTGTAAAATGCACCGTGAAATCACAGTGACTTTTTAGTTTCACTGTTGAATGACATTTTCACCCCTTTTTCACGGTTTAGATGTTCATAGTGTAGTCAGGATACAGGTCTGTGAGAATGTGTTTCACCGAGGGTTTTGCCTTTTAACACCTCATGGCAGTAGGGTTCATTCCTTTAGTTTCCTATTGTTTTGAGGACTGTCTGGTTGGCTTCTGAAATCAATTGTATGCATTTCTCAACTCTGCCTCTGCCTCTGCCTCTGCCTATGGATCTGATTTTCTTCTGTTGCTCTGCCTTTGTTCCTGACTCTGTTTCTGTCTCTGTCTCTGGCTGTGCTCCTCTGCTTTTACCTCTGCCTTTATCATGACACTGTATTGTGTTTGAAATTCTTGCCCTCAGGAGTCGACGTATGCATGATGAACTTGGTGAAACTACCGGACATTGGCCCGGCATGACTTCCTAACAAGACCCTGAGTAGCGAGGGGCTAATGAACCTGGCAGAAGACATGACAGCCATGAGCTTCATGGAGTGGATCAAGCAGAGCTATAAAGCATCTGGTAATTACTAGATTAAATCAGTGTAGACACACTGAAATTAGGCTATAATATAGTCATAAAATGAGGTTATAATAGGAAATACTGTCAAAATGCCTTTTGGTAATGACTGCTTGAGGACATAAGCCAGTGCGAATGTGTTTTAATGAGGGTTTGCCCTTCTTGCACATATCATGGCAGTAGGGTTCATTGGAATGGTTTTGAGGACTATCGGGATGACTTCTGGGACCATTGATATGCACTTCTCAGCTCAGTATGCTTGTGATGATAGCATTAAAGATCATTGAAACCAACGAGGCCTCAGGCACTGACTCTGCCCCTGCCTCTCTTTATGTTTCTCTGCATTTGCCCGTGCCTAGCCTCTGCTTCTGCTCCTGCCTTTGCCTCTCCCTCTGCCTCAGTCCCTGCCTTCGCCACTGTCTCTCTCGCTGCCTCCTTCCCATATATGATATGCCCCTTCCCCTGCCCCCCCCCTACGTCTACCTCTGCGCCTCTTTCTGCTCCTGTCTCAATATCTGTCTTAATATATATGTGATATACAAAAATGTTGCTAACAACCCAGGCAGACCCATCATCTCTGGCAATGGTTCACCTACGGAACACATATCTCTTTTCATTGACTCTTTTCTCAGACCATTGGTTCCCCAAATCCCCTCCTATGTCCATGACACTCCCGACTTTGTGCGAAAGTTGGAAAGTGTCAAGGATATAATTCCGACCACTGCTATAATTGGTACCATTGACATTTCCTCTCTATACACTAACATCCCCCAGGAAGAAGGCATTCAAGCTTGCTCCTCGGCTCTGGCCAAAGGAAAACTGTCTGACCTAACCACCCTCATGAGGTTAGTGCTGGCCAAGAACAATTTCTCCTTTCTTGGCAAGCACTATCTTCAGGTGCATGGCAATGCCATGGGCACGCGTATGGCTTTGCTTGCCTTTTCATGGGTGACCTTGAGGAACGCATGCTCAGTGAGGCTCCATGCCGTCCTTGGATTTGGTGGAGATACATATATGACATTTTCTTCATTTGGACTAGGGACGGTAGCAGCTTGAATGCCTTCTTTGACCAGATCAATTCCTTCCACAGCACTATCAAATTCACATGGGAACACTCTCTCCAGCAGACCCACTTTCTGGATGTCACCGTCCGGAAAGACCTCGACACACTTACTACTGACCTGTATTCTAAACCCACCGACACCCATCAATATCTCCATGCCTCCAGTTGTCACCCCAGACATTGTAAGACTGGTATAGCTTACAGCCAGGCCCTCAGATTGAGGCGCATATGTTCCAATGATTCTGACTTTCCCCGGCATACACGTGTATTGGCCAGTAACTTGGTTGCTAGAGGCTATAGTTCTCGCCAAGTGAAGAACTCCATTACTAAAGTCCATATTCCATTTCCAGAAGTTCGGCACTCACACAAAAGCCACCAGGTCCTAAGGACAAGCCCAAGGTTCCCTTAGTTACTTCCTACCACCCTTCTCTTCCTCCTCTCAGGAAGATAACTAAGGAAAACCACCATATTCTCCACACTTCATATCATCTGGCTGATGCCATTCCAAATTCGCCTGTTTTGGCTTTCAGGCGCCCCCCGTAACCTGCGTGACTTAATTGTCCGAGCAGAGGTTCCCCCTTTGGACTTTTACCTCCTACTAAATTTGGTACATTTAAATGTACCTCGAAATGCATTGTTTGCAAGACACATGTCAAGGAAATAGACTCTTTGAATGGACATTCTTCTGGAACTACCCACACGACCTATGGCTCTATCACGTGCACTACCTCCAACATCATATACCTCATCTCATGTAGAGTTTATGTTCAGTATGTTGGCGAGACCAAAAACATCCTCAAAAAACGTATCTATGGCCATAGGTCTACAATCAAAACCGGTAAAATGGACACCCCTGTTGGGTATCACTTTAGTCTCCCTGATCATTCGATATCAGATATGAGTGTACTGGGCATAGAATCCTTTGGTCACCGTAGTAATGCTGTCTGTCTAAGCCGTGAGAAAATGTGTTCACTCTTTCACACTTCTCTCTTTGATCTTCCCCCTCTTCTCACTAATCCCTACATTACCCTACTCCTTGCCCTTCCCTTTGATCTTACCCTACCAGCTTTACTCTTTGTCCTTTGTTTCTCATTCGTGTCCTATTCACTCTCTTCCCCCTTCCTTCGTGTACATGTATCTGTGTTGTCCTTGTCACTCTGCCTTTGAGAAAGGTCCTGCTAGGATCGAAACGTCAGGCCCACTAAATGTTATGATTAATATATATGTATCGGCCTCGCCTATCTACCCTCTTCTCTGCCTCTGCGTCTACCTCTGCCTCTACCTCCGCCTATCTTTTTGTGTTTCAATGAGGGTTTGCCCTTCTTGCACATATCACGGCAGTAGGGTTCATTGGAGTGGTTTCGAGGACTGTCTGGATGGCTTCTGAGACCATTGATATGCATTTCTGAACTCAGGGTGCTTGTGATAGCATAATATTTCCATGTTCATTAAGCTACTTCCTTAAAACCAACGAGGTCTCAGTCCCGTCCTTTGCCACTTTCTCTGCCTCCATTTTTGTTTCTCTGCACTTACCCCTGCCTCTACTTCTGCCTCTGCCAATACCTTTGCCTCTCTCTCTCTCTACCTCAGCCGCTGCCTTTTCCACTGTCTCTGTCTCTGCCTCTTTTTTTTATCTCTCTGCATCTGCCTCACTGCTTTTACCTCTGCCTTTATCATGACACTGTATTGTGTTTGATTTTCCTGCCCTCGGGAGGCAATGTTGGAACCAGCAAATGCATGATGAAGGTGACGAAACTACCAGACATTGGCCTGGCCTGACTTCCTAACAAGAACTTGAGTAGCGAGGAGCTGATGAACCTGGCAGAACACATGACAGCCATGAGCTTCATGGAGTGGATCAGGCAGAGCTATAAAGCATCTGGTAATCACTTGTATAGATTAAATCAGTGAAATTATAGACACACTTTTAAGACATGAAATGGACATCTAAACCGTGAAAACAGGGTGAAGATTGTCATTTAGCCATGAAAAGAAAATTCTCAGTGTTTTCACCCCATTTCATGGCACATAGTTAGCCAGTAGTTTTCACGGCATTTTCACAGTGTTTTCACCAGTGGTCTCCAAGGCCACATTCCTGGTGGTAAATGGCTAGAGGCAGTTTCAAAGTAGATGTATCTGGGAGTGACAGTTGCAAGCACACACCATACAGTACCTCTATGGTTACTGAGGGCCCTTTACTTGTAATTGAATTAGCCATCCCTCAAGGCTAGTCTTTTAAGTGACCTTAAGATGACCTTATCAGGTCAGAGAGGCAATTTTGTTCATGGTGAATTCACTGTAAAATGTTGCTGTGAAATCACAGTATTTGTTTAGTTTTACAGTGAAATGTCATTTTCACCCCTTTTTTACGGTTTAGATGTTCATATGAGGCTATAATAGGAAATACTGTGAATATGCCTTTTGGTGAGGACTGCTTGAGGATATAAGTCAGTGAGAAAGTGTTTCAATGAGGGTTTGCCCTTCTTGCACAAATCACGGCAGTAGGGTTCATTGGAATGGTTTCAAAGACTATTTGGATGACTTCTGGGACCATTAAAATTCATTTCTCACCTCAGGGTGCTTGTGATAACATTAGGATCTTTCCAAGATCATTGATTTACTTCTTAAAACCAACGACGCCTCAGGCACTGACTCTGCCTCTGCCTCTCTTTTTCTTTTTCTTTCTCATCTGCATTTGCCCCTGTCTCTGCCAATACCTTTGCCTCTGCTTCTGCCCTGCCTTTACCTCTCCCTCTGCCTCAGTCCCTGCCTTTGCCACTGTCTCAGGCCTCAAACTTAAGTAAAAAAGGGGCAGGCCACTTTGGCCTTGCCGTCATCAAAATTGCACAGGGCACCAAGGCCAACTCAAGGGGGCACCAAGGCCAACTCACTGTGGCATCAAAAGACCAATCAAAAGGCCAAACCTTTATTTTACATTTGTATACAGCCAGTGTATACACATCAAATCTGTATAGTGTAGGTCACATAACACCATGTCGCCTTCCTTAATAAAATAAAATTTAAAAATCAATTTTATTTTGAAGGGTAGAAAGATGGGTGCACCTAGGCTTTGGCGGTTTGGGAAAAATAAAAAAAAAACCAAAAAACGCCGGACCCTCGACTGGGTGAAACCATGGAGGAATAAGAAGAGGTGAAACCGTAGAACCGTGGGGTTTTTTTTAATGAGAAAGAAAAAAATATATAAAAAAATATATAGAAAAAACCCACACAATTCCAATTTAGAACCCCATTATTATCCCAATCTATGTTTTGTTTCGGTAGTAAAATAAATTGTCCTTTTTTGTAGCGTAATCGTCTCGCTAAAACGTCTGGAAGTTCCGATCAGAGTAGCGCAGCGTACTCGTAGCAGCCATGCAGCCGCTGTGCACGTGAACTGTGCAGTATACAGTGTGTGCAAAGAAGTGTTGTGTCATGTCACATATTGCCGCGCGTAGGCTGGTTTTGGCCCTCCTGCTCCTGTAGCGTCGCTATGGCTTTACCTAGAGGCGGAAACCAAACCTAGACTTGCCAATACGCTAACGTCGCAAAGGGAAATCGGTTATAACTAAAATGCGCTACTTTCATCGTTTGTCTCTGAATGTTGTTTCCGCGTAATTCAATATTATTTCCTTCGTCATTAATTTTGAAAGTGGTAAGAATAGAAAGAAGAGAATACAGGCTTCAATTTAAGGGTAAAATCGACAGATTTGGACGATGTTTACAGGGTAGACGCTTGGCGGTCGAAAAACGCGAGTTTGACTTTTTTCCGGCGTTTTGGCTTGATCTTCCGTGGCACCACACGGAGCGATTTTGCAAAAATAATATGTAATTTTCAACTTCCGATATCTCAACAAATGAACGACAAATCCATCTAAAAAATTCTACAATTCTAGAAAATACTTTTCTTATGAGGAGTGCGTACTTCAGTTGACGGCGAAACTCGAAACATCGCTATTACAACTGTAATAAACATTAGTTTAGTTGTTAGAAAACAACTGTAAGGACTGGTGGAAGTCTGCTAATCATTGTGCACGTGCTGAGTGCACACACACTGGTTGATCGGACAGCGGTCTCGCACCATGATGATCAGCCTCAACATAAATGTACGTGTACTGTATGCAGAGATACATAAGATGAGCGTTCGCAAATCACGGGGACGAGTATGATCCCAACAGCCGATTTTACTGCAGATTTGGTCGGCAAATGCCTAAAATGTCTGACACAAAACATTGTTGTTTTTAAATTCAAAAGAAAAAAAAACATTTTTGAAATAATGTTTGTATTCACGTACGGATTTTGCACGGATGTAGAGGTATAAATACAAAAGGGCACGCCGGCCAAGTTGGCCGCGACAAGTATATTTTTTGAAGGGGCATCGCGGCCAAGTTGGAAGGGCACGCGGCCATTGGCCGCGGTGGCCGCGGTAAAGATCGAGGCCTGCTGTCTCTGTCTTTGTCTCCCTGTTTGTATATCTTCCTCTGTCTGTCTACGTTTGCCTCTGCCTTTATGATGACACTGTATTGCTTTTGATTTATCTGCCCTCAGGAGGCGATGTTGGGACCAACAAATCCATGATGAACTTAGCAAAACTACCAGACATGGGCCTGGCCTGACTTCCTATCAAGAACTTGAGCAGCAAGAAACTGATGAACCTGGTAGAAGACATGATAGCCATGGGCTTCATGGAGTGGATCAGGCGGGACTATAGAACATCTGGTAATTACTTGACTAGATTGAATCAGGTGATGTGTAGACACACTGTTATTAGTTTTAACTCATGACATGAGGCTTTAATAGGAAATAATGTGAAGATGCCTTTAGGTAAGGACTGCTTGTGGATACACTGCATTTTCCTCTGTCTTTATCGTGACACTGTATTGCGTTTGATTTTTCTGCCCTCAGGAGGTGATGTTGGAACCAGGACATGCATGCTGAAGGTAACAAAACTACCAGACATGGGCCTGGCCTGACTTCTATACAAGAACTTGAGAAGCAAGGAGCTGATGAAGCTGGCAGGACTATCAAGCATCTGGTAATTACTTTGCTAGATTGAATCATGTTTAAGTCATGAAATGACACTATGAACATCTAAACCGTGAAAACAGAGTGAAAATTTTCATTTAGCCGTGAAAAGAAATTTAAGTGTTTTCACCCCCATTTCACGGTGCACTGTTAGCCAATAGTTTTCACTGCACTTCCTTAAGGACTGCTTGAGGATACAATCAGTGAGAAGGTGTTTCAATGAGGGTTTGCCCTTATTGCACATATCAAGGCAGTAGGGTTTATTGGAGTAGATTTCGAGGACTGTCCGGATGGCTTCTGAGACCATTGATATGCATTTCTGAAGTAAGGGTGCTTGTGAACAGATTAGAATCTTTCTATGATCATTGAGCTGCTTCGCTTTTTGTTTCTCTGCATTTGCCTTTGCCTCGGTCCCTGTCTCTCCCTGCCTCCTTCCCATATATAATATGCCCCTTCCCCTGCCCCTCCCTCTGACCCTGTCTCAATATCTGTCTGAATATATGTCTCTATCTCTAGTCTGCCCCTGTCTCTGCCTCTACATGTGCCTCTGCCTCTGACTCTGCCTGTGATTCTGTCTCTGTCTTAAAGTGGGCCTCTTACAACTATAGACTTCTGTTAACAAAAAAATTATATAGAAGAATGTTGCAAACTGCTTACTGACTAAAATTACCAAAAGGCAAATCTCAAAATTTAGTGGGCCTGACGTTTTGATCCTAGCAGGACCTTTCTCAACGGCAGAGTGACAAGGACAAAAACAGATACATGTACACGAAGGAAGGGGGAAGAGAGTGAATAGAACACGGATGAGAAACAAAGGACAAAGAGGAAAGCTGGCTGGGTGAGATCAAAGGGAAGGGCAAGGAGTAGGGTAGGGATTAGTGAGAGGAGGGGGAAAGATCAAAGAGAGAAGTGTGGAGGAGTGAACACAAAAGAGGGATTATCAGAAAGCTGCATGGTGTTAGTCATTACCCTCCTGGATGTTGAGACCATGTGGTTGAATAGTCTGAAGGCTCTTCATCCACATTTCCTTACGGCTAAGACGGACAGCTTTACTACGGCATAGTCTTCTCACTAATCCCTACCCTACTCCTTGTCCTTCCCTTTGATCTCACCCTACCAGCTTTCCTCTTTGTCTTCATCCGTGTCCTATGCACTCTCTTCCCCCTTCCTTCGTGTACATGTATCTGTTTTGTCCTTTGAGAAAGGTCCTGCTAGGATCGAAACAGCAGGCCCACTAAAAAAATTACGAAAAAAAAAAACCTTTTGATGAACAGCTTGCTGTGGCCAAATCGAGAAAAGGATGAATGATGTCATATTTATATGTAATGACATCGTGACGTTCATCTTGGGAGTCCGCGACTTTTGTGGGTGTACGTGACAACAAGCGGCCAAAGTGGATTCGCGTTTTAAAGCTTGTTCCAAATTCCCAAGTTTGTTCAAGTTTAATTTAAGTTACAGCCTGATAACAAGGTATTGTTTTCCTCTGAACACATTGCCACTGCTATTCACGATGCCACAATCGTGTGTGGTTGTGGTTGTAGTCGAAACACCAGGAAAAATCCTGTCTTTTTAACACGACACGAGTGGGTCCGCTTTGTAAAGAACACTCGCTCTGACTGAAAGGCTTCTATGTGCCATGGGATTAGTCTGAGTAACTTGGACCGTCATACTGTTTTACATTCAACCAAAGCAAATTCACATTCACCCAAAGCCAAACAAACCTGAGTGAGTGGCTATAAACAATTGTTGTAGAGCGCATTCATAAAAAACAGGTACATGTAAACTGGCTTGAACTAGTAGCTTCAGCCATAATTATCGAAAATCACACGTCAAGCGTGCACCAACTATGCGCTAACAGAATAATAATGTCTAGTGCAAGCCATGCTGTAGTCCAGGTCCATGACCCCACTGTGCCGTGCGTGTATTTTGTTGTTTTCAATGACTCCCAAGATGTACGGCATCAAGCTTATTGCTCAATTGGCCCATGACCTTGGTTTTGCAAATTGCGGGTGATATGAACCCCCCTAAAAAATTATTTGTGCGGGTTAGAGTTAAGATTTGTTTATTCAGTATCAATGTTTTATTCTGATGTAACAAACAACTTGAACTACACACAAAAATAGTTGAAATCAGTTCAAGTCTGGATACTTAGATACACACTTTAATATATGTCATTGTCTCAACCTCTACATCTGCCACTGCCTCTGCCCTCTTTTTATTTATCTGCATTTGCCCGTGCCTCTGCCCCTGCCTTTGCCTCTCCGTCTGCCTCTGCCCCTGCCTTTGCCTCTCCGTCTGCCTCTGCCCCTGCCTCTGCCCCTGCCTCTGCCCCTGCCTTTGCCTCTCCGTCTGCCTCTGCCCCTGCCTTTGCCTCTCCGTCTGCCTTTGCCCCTGCCTCTGCCCCTGCCTCTGCCCCTGCCTTTGCCTCTCCGTCTGCCTCGGACCCTGCCTTTGCCTCTCCTTCTGCCTCTGTCCCTCCGTCTGCCTCTGCCCCTGTCTGTGCCTCTCCGTCTGCCTCTGCCCCAGCCTTTGCCTCTCCGTCTGCCTCTGCCCCTGCCTTTGCCTCTCCTTCTGCCTCTGTCCCTCCGTCTGCCTCTGCCCCTGTCTCTGCCTCTCCGTCTGCCTCTGCCCCTCCGTCTGCCTCTGCCCCTGTCTTTGCCTCTTTGTCTGCCTCTGCCCCTGCCTTTGCCTCTCCGTCTGCCTCTGCCCCTGCCTTTGCCTCTCCGTCTGCCTCTGCCCCAGCCTTTGCCTCTCCGTCTGCCTTTGTCCCTGCCTTTGCCTCTCCGTCTGCCTCTGCCCCAGCCTTTGCCTCTCCGTCTGCCTCTGCCCCAGCCTTTGCCTCTCCGTCTGCCTCGGTCTCTGCCTTTGCCTCTCCGTCTGCCTCTGCCCCTGCCTTTGCCACTGTCTCTCCCTGCCTCCCTTTTTTTCCTCTACTTTTTATCATGACACTGTTTTGTGTTTGATTTAACTGCATGACAAACTACCAAACATGGGCCCAGCCTGACTTCCTATCAAGAACTTGAGCAGCGAGGAGCTGATGAACCTGGCAGAAGACATGACAGCCATGAGCTTCATGGAGTGGATCAGGCAGGACTATAGAACATCTGGTAATTACTTGACTAGATTGAATCAGGTGATGTGTAGACACACTGTTATTAGTGTTAAGTCATGACATGAGGCTATAATAGGAAATAATGTGAAGATGCCTTTAGGTAAGGACTGCTTGTGGATACACTGCATTTTCCTCTGTCTTTATCGTGACACTGTATTGTGTTTGATTTTTCTGCCCTCAGGAGGTGATGTTGGAACCGGCACATGCATGGAAGGAGCATGGAGCTGATGAGGCTGGCAGGAGACATGAAAGCCATGAGCTTCATTTTACAACAGGAGGCGATGTTGGGTTCAACAATTGCATGATGAAGGTGGCTTACAACTTCACAGAACTTAAGATCTATTAAAAAACAATTAACAGTTTATTACATAAAACCTATTGATGATTTAACAGAATGGGTTGTTCCATGTCAGACCAACGCACTTCCTGACTTAAGGTTTTCCGATTTTTACCCAAGTTTGTATGTAAGTACCGGTAGGTATCAATGAGCAATGAATGCATGCCAATTTTTAAAAGGAATCCCTTCACCCATGTGGCCGGTACGTATCTTCAAAAATATGGACATTTTCATGTTCAGAAACTAGCTTTTTACAGGATTAAACCATAACTCGGTCACATTTCCACAAAAGTATGCAAATTTGGTATCAAAATTATCAGAATTAGATGCTCTAAGTGACACTATCCTAGAATAAAATAAATAAATAAAGTTGATACCTATGACTTCTGACACATGACCTATGACCCAGTGTTACCAAAAAATGTCATTCCTAATTTTCATTAAACGACACCTGCATGATAGAACAGGCCTTCCTCTACAATACCAAATTATACCTAATTCTGTTAATTTTGATACCAAATTTGTATATTTTTGTGGAAATGTGACCGAGTTATTGTTTAATCCTGCGAAGAGGTAGTGTCTGAACGTGAATATGTCCTTATTTTTTAAATATGCGTACTTGCCACATGGGTGGAGGCATTCCAGTAAAACTTTGCATGCATGCATTCATTGTTCGCTGATACCTACTAGGCAAACAATTATAATTATAAGCAGAACCTACTTAACCCAGTGCTTCACTGAAATAAAAAGGGTTTATTTGTTGTAATTTTAGGAAGTGCTGTAGTTCTATTTAGGCCTAACTGACACTCCTTTGCTGGCAGTAATAGTAGTACATCATGTATTCAACTTAACATCATATGGCAGTATATGTGACACTGTTCATATGGTAAACTGTCGTGTTTGAGTCAGTGTCGAGTCCATAACCTCCAAGGCCAAGGCTGTTGGGTATCAAAATTATCAGAATTAGATGCTCATGGGCTCCGAGGCCGAGGCCAAGACCAGTGTCTGAGGCCAAGACCACAGTCTCCGAGGCCAAGACCGAGTCACAGCATTAGAGGTAAAGACCCCAGTGTCCGAGCCCAAGGCCACAGTCTCTGAGGCCAAGACCGAGTCGATCACAGCATTAGAGGCCAAGACCACAGTATCTGAGCCCAAGGGCACAGTGTCTTAGGCCAAGACTGAGTCACAGCATTATAGGCCAAGTGCAGTGTCTGAGGTCAAGGCCAGTGTCTAAGGACAAAGCCACAGTGTCCATGGCCAAGAGCAGTGACTGAGGCCAAGGCCACAGTGTCTGAGACCAAGGCCAGTGTCTAAGGACAAAGCCACAGTGTCCATGGCCAAGATCAGTGTCTGAGGCCAAAGCCAGTGTCTGAGACCAAGGCCAGTGTCTAAGACCAAGGCCAGTGTCTAAGGACAAAGCCACAGTGTCCATGGCCAAGAGCAGTGACTGAGGCCAAAGCCAGTGTCTGAGACCAAGGCCAGTGTATGAGGCTGGCCTGTTATATCATGGAGCCACTTATAGCGCCGTAGTTATATCATGCACCCACATACATTAAAAAAGAAAAGCAAGCCAAATTCGTCAAATCTAAGGCTATGTTCTGATGCATAAGTGTGTATTTTATCGTGTAGTAGGGTAATTTACATGTTTTGTTTATTACATTGGGTTGTTCAGTGACGCCAAGAATTTCAAAGTCTGAAGTCCCCCTTTTGAAGTGACCTTTCCAATGAATTTTTGATGCAGTAGGGAGAATTATACAATTTCAACTGAAAATGCTATTTAGTATATTTGGGTCAAGTTTTTTTCCAGCATCCTCTGTGCAGCTTTGCCTTGGAAAGTGAAGAGCCACATAGACCAGGCTCCAGCTCGATGGAAGATTTGAGGTTGATGGTAGGACGACCTCTGCACCAAGGAGCAATTGAAAACATAATGAATGTTAGTAATGTCCCAAAATACATCGTGTTAATACGATGTCTTTGTAAAGTGTCTTCATTTGAGTCGGAGTAGCCTCTATCCGGTCGGCAAATCTATTTTGGTACAAAATGCAGCTTGATTCAGTCAGCTTGAAACAGTTCAAAATAATAGTCCCATGCGCAACTTAATCCGTCTATATTTGTTTTGTGAAAGCACAGCTGACGTGTATGGGCCTTGTTTGAAAGAAAAAAACCCAGGCCAATTTGGCTTATTGATTGAAAATGACTTAGAATAGCATTTATTTTAACACCAATTGAAGAAAAATGCGAGGGGTATCTTTTACCGCTTACTGTAAATGTGCTGGGAAAAAAAATTGTATTTGATTTCCTTAATGCAATTGGACTAATATAGCAGTTATTTGTTGTCAAAATTCAAAGGATATTTACGAGAAATCAAAATCCAGAATGACTGATGTTATAACGTGGTGAAATGATGGCCCTGTACCATTCCTCACCGTACTGCTGTGAAACATTATGTTGATTGTTGACCAATGGAAAGCCAAATTGAAAAATACATCGTTGCCATAATTTTTTGCCTGTAATCACTAAAACTAAAAGAAATACGGTTCCAGCGTTCGAAACAAGCTGTGTCACATCGTTAAATGCGATGCACTTATGAATTCTAGCGATTCCATTTTTCAAACGTATAAGCTTAGCCCCCAAAAAGCCAGTGAAAAGTGACCCGCTTCAATTCCTTCGAAGTTGGCACAGACTGCTCCTTAAAATGTTACCTTCCCTAAAATACGACGTGTGCCTTAAGGCTATTTCAGTATTTGATCGTGTCCCATGTGTGACTTGTGTTCCACCACAGCCAGTCACAATTTGTTTCCCTTGTGAGCCGTGTGCGAAACGGGCGCCTAGAGCTAGCTGTAGGTCTCCCCCTATTGGCAATACGATAGCCCTAGCCGTAGCTCTGGAAACCCGTTTCGGACGCGCCCCGTGTCTTGACTTCGCAAAAACGATTACCCGTCTTCCCTTTACTTTGCATATGTGATACTTCGTTATTGGCCGATATTTCCTTTATGTGGATGGTGTTTCTAAAATTGACCAATGAGATTTTCTGTTAGATCCAGCGGGGCCTCTGTCTAGGTCACTGACTCCCTTTATCTGTCAGAATCACTTGGCTACGGCCGGAAATAACGCAAGGCCATTACCATAGACCCGTACATAATTCCCGACCGTGTGCACGTGATTCGGGAACAGACTTTTTACCAAGTTTTGCGCACGCATCGGCAATCGATGACGTCATGAATAAATAATTAGCTACGGTTTTTTAAACACTCTTTAAAGAAAGTTGCGGCAGTTACTTGCTCGCTATTTCCGACCTTTAAAGGGTTGAGAAAACGTGAGAACTTAGACAGTCCCGTATTTGGCATAATTGCATATTATTTGCGTATTAAAAATACCCTTAATTTGTTGCTGTAGATTCAAATTCAATGCACGGGTACCCGTTACAAAATTCAAAATTCAAATAAATTCATTCCATTTGAAACTGTTGATATGTATTTGATTGTCCGAAATCTCTACAAATTGGAGGTGCGGTCGCTGCCCTTTTGTTCCATTTTAATCCCAAACAGAGCTTTGTGTCCCTTCCCTCCTGCCGTTTTTTTGTTGTATTTTCTGCTCTAAGGTACAAGTCCGTCATTTACAGAGCAGCTGACAGAGCGAGCCGTGGCGTGCACGCATAGGCGAGCTGAGCAGTCCGCCTAGTCAAGCTGGCAAACCGAGTTCGAGGCCCGGTGCCAGCATGTTTGGAGCCTCTTTTTTTTAAACCTACCTTCTTTGTATTTAAAGACATGTAATGTATAAGTGATTACCTGTTTGTGAAGTTAAGCATTATTGTCTTTGTAGTTTGCCATGTTTTACTTTTGTTACCTTGCACTTGTGCCGTTGCTTTCTGTGTATTTTTAGCGAAGGTACAATCTTGACTACCCTACAGCGAGTGTAAAGCAGAGCGAACAGTGGCGCAGACACATGGGCGAGCTGCAGTCAGTGAGTAGATTGGGGGTTCGAGCCCCGGTGCCTGCAACGATTCTTTTTAACCTAATTTCTTTGTATTTAAAGGCATTTAATGTATAAGAGTGTCATTTGCAGTAGAGTTGGCAGAAGCAGCGGTAGCCTACTGGTCTAGCTTGTTGAGCGCTCAGCAAGTAAAACTGGGAAAGTTGTCGTCGGTTTCTGGTTGGGAAAGTGTCGTGGCTTTCAATGCTTGATCGAAGCTGAGCGCTCAGTTGAGAAAAGGCATAGTTAGCTGAACGGACTCAGCCGAACAAATGCGTGACGGTAACCGTGGTGTGACCTACTTGTCCCCCCGAGTTGAGCGCTCGGCGGAGGGGGGCGGGGAAAGTTGCACGTGGCCTCCCTGCCATTCCGGGCTGAGTACTCAGCTGTCATGGGGCAGGAGGTCACAGGAAGTGGCTGTGACCCGCCTTCCGGTTGAGAAATAATTCAACCGAAAAGGATTATGGGTAGCCACAGAAAAAGCGCCAAGACCCCCGACGAAACGAAAATACGAGAAAAATCGATAACAGAGAGGGTAGAGGGTAGAGGGTAGAGGGTAGAGGGTAGAGGGTAGAGGGTAGAGGGTAGAGGGTAGAGGGTAGAGGGTAGAGGGTAGAGGGTAGAGGGTAGAGGGTAGAGGGTAGAGGGTAGAGGGTAGAGGGTAGAGGGTAGAGGGTAGAGGGTAGAGGGTAGAGGGTAGAGGGTAGAGGGTAGAGGGTAGAGGGTAGAGGGTAGAGGGTAGAGGGTAGAGGGTAGAGGGTAGAGGGTAGAGGGTAGAGGGTAGAGGGTAGAGGGTAGAGGGTAGAGGGTAGAGGGTAGAGGGTAGAGGGTAGAGGGTAGAGGGTAGAGGGTAGAGGGTAGAGGGTAGAGGGTAGAGGGTAGAGGGTAGAGGGTAGAGGGTAGAGGGTAGAGGGTAGAGGGTAGAGGGTAGAGGGTAGAGGGTAGAGGGTAGAGGGTAGAGGGTAGAGGGTAGAGGGTAGAGGGTAGAGGGTAGAGGGTAGAGGGTAGAGGGTAGAGGGTAGAGGGTAGAGGGTAGAGGGTAGAGGGTAGAGGGTAGAGGGTAGAGGGTAGAGGGTAGAGGGTAGAGGGTAGAGGGTAGAGGGTAGAGGGTAGAGGGTAGAGGGTAGAGGGTAGAGGGTAGAGGGTAGAGGGTAGAGGGTAGAGGGTAGAGGGTAGAGGGTAGAGGGTAGAGGGTAGAGGGTAGAGGGTAGAGGGTAGAGGGTAGAGGGTAGAGGGTAGAGGGTAGAGGGTAGAGGGTAGAGGGTAGAGGGTAGAGGGTAGAGGGTAGAGGGTAGAGGGTAGAGGGTAGAGGGTAGAGGGTAGAGGGTAGAGGGTAGAGGGTAGAGGGTAGAGGGTAGAGGGTAGAGGGTAGAGGGTAGAGGGTAGAGGGTAGAGGGTAGAGGGTAGAGGGTAGAGGGTAGAGGGTAGAGGGTAGAGGGTAGAGGGTAGAGGGTAGAGGGTAGAGGGTAGAGGGTAGAGGGTAGAGGGTAGAGGGTAGAGGGTAGAGGGTAGAGGGTAGAGGGTAGAGGGTAGAGGGTAGAGGGTAGAGGGTAGAGGGTAGAGGGTAGAGGGTAGAGGGTAGAGGGTAGAGGGTAGAGGGTAGAGGGTAGAGGGTAGAGGGTAGAGGGTAGAGGGTAGAGGGTAGAGGGTAGAGGGTAGAGGGTAGAGGGTAGAGGGTAGAGGGTAGAGGGTAGAGGGTAGAGGGTAGAGGGTAGAGGGTAGAGGGTAGAGGGTAGAGGGTAGAGGGTAGAGGGTAGAGGGTAGAGGGTAGAGGGTAGAGGGTAGAGGGTAGAGGGTAGAGGGTAGAGGGTAGAGGGTAGAGGGTAGAGGGTAGAGGGTAGAGGGTAGAGGGTAGAGGGTAGAGGGTAGAGGGTAGAGGGTAGAGGGTAGAGGGTAGAGGGTAGAGGGTAGAGGGTAGAGGGTAGAGGGTAGAGGGTAGAGGGTAGAGGGTAGAGGGTAGAGGGTAGAGGGTAGAGGGTAGAGGGTAGAGGGTAGAGGGTAGAGGGTAGAGGGTAGAGGGTAGAGGGTAGAGGGTAGAGGGTAGAGGGTAGAGGGTAGAGGGTAGAGGGTAGAGGGTAGAGGGTAGAGGGTAGAGGGTAGAGGGTAGAGGGTAGAGGGTAGAGGGTAGAGGGTAGAGGGTAGAGGGTAGAGGGTAGAGGGTAGAGGGCTATTATAACTGTTCATAATTATTCTATATTTCAAACAATATGTTCACCATCAATAATAATCCTTACAAGGTTTCTTCTATTTCAAGACTTTTATTACTTCATCAGGTGGATTTTACATAATAAGAAAACTACATGTCATCAGGTTTTATACAATAATAATGAATACTCTTTAAATAATTAAAAAACAAATGCAGTAATTTCTAATGTCGAACATGAGTACAGGTGTTGAAGGTGTTAAGAAACATGTCATTATGTTTTTGGACAAATGCAACGCTAAATAAACCCTTGTGATTTCTATTTGGAACCAAACTTTCATGACTCATAATTGGTACTCTGGACATGCTGAGTGCTTGCCTTATTGCCTGCGGACAAAATACAGGCAGCTCAGGCAGGATTCAAACCCACGACTTCTGCTTTCTCGTGCAGATGTCTCACCCACTTGGCAACCAACCTAGTTGAGGTCACATGACACATTTAAATCTGTGCAGTGGTGGTTTCCGTATTAACACCAAGGAAAATAATTCTGAATGTAATCCAATGAGGATTTGGCCCACATTTGAGCACTGCATTCTAGGAGCTTTACCCTAAAAAGCCCAGACACCGCTGTCAATCACAACACTTTTTTTGCAATAGGTGAGCCAAGGTAAAGATGTTTAAATACAGGGTGCATAACCATCTAGTCAGCTTAATTGAGAAGAACCAACAGTTGCATCAAGTCCAATCATGACGGGGTAGCTACCAATGCTTCATCACAGAACATATCATTGATACAGAAGACTAATACCGAATTGGCTTCAGCAGAGGGGGACTGTCTACTTTGTCTGTGATGCCTTGCCGAGTCTCTCCAAGTCTTCATAGGTTCAGCATCAGGCTGCCGGCACTGACTTCATTGCAGATGGACGGCAGGATGTGCTCATCATAGTCAGTGCCAAGTTGTCAGAGGATCTTGGGGGAGGCTCGTCTCCATGGGACTGTAGAGCACACGCAGGCTGATGTTCACCATCTGGAGATCTGCATGGCAGCATGGATGAAATAAACACATTAATTCTTCTGGTTCAGAAGCCAATGCATGCCGTCATTTGAATTTGGAACACCAATTGCCGAGTGTGTGATACTTACTACCACTTACTACATACATACTACCTGTACAGTATGTTTAACTACGGTAGGTTTACAAAGATTATTTGTAGTTCTGTCTGCAAGATTGTAGGTTTCCACAAGTCAATTGTAAATGCAAGACTTTTAAAGCCTTTTCAATGGCATCCTTAGTTAAAATTTAACTAAATAATAAAGCATGTTATAGAGAAACATAGGATTGATCAATATTGCAACATCTATCAATATCGCTTCAGAAACAAACAGCGGGTTGGGCAAGCACTTACTGCCACACAGACGAACAGCGAACTCAGCGCATGGGGCAAGCACTATCTGCCATGCAGACGAACAGCGAACTCAGCGCATGGGGCAAGCACTATCTGCCATGCAGACGAACAGCGAACTCAGCGCGTGGGGCAAGCACTATCTGCCATGCAGACGAACAGCGAACTCAGCGCATGGGGCAAGCACTATCTGCCACACAGACGAACAGCGAACTCAGTGCATGGGGCAAGCACTATCTGCCATGCAGACGAACAGTGAACTCAGCGCATGGGGCAAGCACTATCTGCCATGCAGACGAACAGCGAACTCAGCGCGTGGGGCAAGCACTATCTGCCATGCAGACGAACAGTGAACTCAGCGCATGGGGCAAGCACTATCTGCCATGCAGACGAACAGTGAACTCGGCGAGCACGTTGGGCAAAGACTTACTGCCATGCAGACGAACAGCGAACTCAGCGCATGGGGCAAGCACTATCTGCCATGCAGACGAACAGCAAACTCAGCGCGTGGGGCAAGCACTATCTGCCACACAGACGAACAGCGAACTCAGCGCATGGGGCAAGCACTATCTGCCATGCAGACGAACAGTGAACTTAGCGTGTTGGGCAAGCGGTAACTGCCACGCAGATGAACAGCGAACTTAGCGCATGGGGCAAGCACTATCTGCCATGCAGACGAACAGTGAACTCGGCGAGCACGTTGGGCAAAGACTTACTGCCATGCAGACGAACAGCGAACTCAGCGCATGGGGCAAGCACTATCTGCCATGCAGACGAACAGCAAACTCAGCGCGTGGGGCAAGCACTATCTGCCACACAGACGAACAGCGAACTCAGCGCATGGGGCAAGCACTATCTGCCACACAGACGAACAGCGAACTCAGCGCATGGGGCAAGCACTATCTGCCATGCAGACGAACAGCAAACTCAGCGCGTGGGGCAAGCACTATCTGCCACACAGACGAACAGCGAACTCAGCGCATGGGGCAAGCACTATCTGCCACACAGACGAACAGTGAACTCGGCGAGCACGTTGGGCAAAGACTTACTGCCATGCAGACGAACAGCGAACTCAGCGCATGGGGCAAGCACTATCTGCCATGCAGACGAACAGCAAACTCAGCGCGTGGGGCAAGCACTATCTGCCACACAGACGAACAGCGAACTCAGCGCATGGGGCAAGCACTATCTGCCATGCAGACGAACAGTGAACTTAGCGTGTTGGGCAAGCGGTAACTGCCACGCAGATGAACAGCGAACTTAGCGCATGGGGCAAGCACTATCTGCCATGCAGACGAACAGTGAACTCGGCGAGCACGTTGGGCAAAGACTTACTGCCATGCAGACGAACAGCGAACTCAGCGCATGGGGCAAGCACTATCTGCCATGCAGACGAACAGCAAACTCAGCGCGTGGGGCAAGCACTATCTGCCACACAGACGAACAGCGAACTCAGCGCATGGGGCAAGCACTATCTGCCACACAGACGAACAGCGAACTCAGCGCATGGGGCAAGCACTATCTGCCACGCAGACGAACAGCGAACTCAGCGCGTGGGGCAAGCACTATCTGCCATGCAGACGAACAGCGAACTCAGCGAGCACGTTGGGCAAAGACTTACTGCCATGCAGACGAACAGCGAACTCAGCGCATGGGGCAAGCACTATCAGCCATGCAGACGAACAGCGAACTCAGCGCATGGGGCAAGCACTATCTGCCATGCAGACGAACAGCGAACTTAGCGCGTGGGGCAAGCACTATCTGCCATGCAGACGAACAGCGAACTTAGCGCGTGGGGCAAGCACTATCTGCCATGCAGACGAACAGCGAACTTAGCGCGTGGGGCAAGCACTATCTGCCATGCAGACAAACAGCGAACTCAGCGAGCACGTTGGGCAAAGACTTACTGCCATGCAGACGAACAGTGAACTTACTGCGTTGGGCAAGCGCTAACTGCCATGCAGATGAACAGCAAACTTAGTGTGTTCGGCAAGCACTAACTGCCCTAACTGCCATGCAGATGAACAGCAAACTTAGTGTGTTCGGCAAGCACTAACTGCCCTAACTGCCATGCAGACGAACAGTGAACTTAGTGTGTTCGGCAAGCACTAACTGCCCTAACTGCCATGCAGATGAACAGTGAACTTAGTGTGTTCGGCAAGCACTAACTGCCCTAACTGCCATGCAGACGAACAGCAAACTTAGTGTGTTCGGCAAGTATTAACTGCCATGCAGATGAACAGCGAACTTAGTGTGTTCGGCAAGCACTAACTGCCCTAACTGCCATGCAGATGAACAGTGAACTTAGTGTGTTCGGCAAGCACTAACTGCCCTAACTGCCATGCAGATGAACAGTGAACTTAGTGTGTTCGGCAAGCACTAACTGCCCTAACTGCCATGCAGATGAACAGTGAACTTAGTGTGTTCGGCAAGCACTAACTGCCCTAACTGCCATGCAGATGAACAGTGAACTTAGTGTGTTCGGCAAGCACTAACTGCCCTAACTGCCATGCAGACGAACAGTGAACTTAGTGTGTTCGGCAAGCACTAACTGCCAGGTAGACAAGCAATGAACAAGCACTAACAGCGAACTCAGCAGTGGTCAAGAACAGTTTGCAATGACACTACAATTTATCGTAAAAAAAAAACGTACTCAACAGCAGAGAAAATGTATAGGCTGATACCTCATACGACAGAAATACACGTGTTAGACTTTTACTAGCTCACAGGCATCATGAAACATGTGATCCATTCGTGTTATTTAGCTCTGCGAATGTCTAGACACCTTGTCTCAAATACATTTACACAAGTCTGGTTTTCGCCTCTACTTGTGCATTCACGTACTGTAAAGCACGGTCGCTGTTTGGGTATAGCTATCATGGGTATAGCCACACTCACAACCCAAGAGGTAAATTCTGGCCACTAGTGACCTTTGACACTGACCTCATTGCAGATGGACGTCATAGTCAGTACCAAGCTGTCGGAGGATTTTGGAGGAGGCACGTCTCCATGGGACTGGAGAGCACATGCAAGCAGCTGATGTTCACCATCTGAAGATCTGCAGGGCAGCATGGATGAAATAAGCACAGTCATTTATGTGGTTCAAAAGCCATGATCATTTGAAATTAAAACAGCAATTGCCAATTGTGAGATATTTTGGTATGTTTAACTTCATGTTATGAAGATTATTTGTCGTTCTGCCTGCAAGATTACAGGAGAGAAGATGCATTGCACATGTAAAGATCCAAGAGAGCTTGACTCCATTAAACGGACACTGAGGCTATTACAAGAAGGCAGAGACAGAGATACAGATAAAGGCAGAGGTAGTAGGCAGAGGTAGGAGGCAGAGGCAGAGGTGTAGTAGGCAGAGATGAAGGCAGAGGTAGTAGGTAGAGGCAGAGATGAAGGCAAAGGCAGTAGGCAGAGATGGAGACAGAGGTAGTAGGCAGAGGCAGATATGAAGGCACAGGTAATAGGCAGAGGCAGATATGAAGGCACAGGTAGTAGGCAGAGATGAAGGCACAGGTAGTAGGCAGAGGCAGAGATGAAGGCACAGGTAGTAGGCAGAGATGAAGGCACAGGTAGTAGGCAGATATGAAGGCACAGGTAGTAGGCAGAGATGGAGACAGAGGTAGTAGGCAGAGATGAAGGCACAGGTAGTATGCAGAGATGGAGACAGAGGTAGTAGGCAGAGATGAAGGCACAGGTAGTAGGCAGAGATGAAGGCACAGGTAGCAGGCAGAGATGAAGGCACAGGTAGTAGGCAGATATGAAGGCACAGGTAGTAGGCAGAGGCAGATATGAAGGCACAGGTAGTAGGCAGATATGAAGGCACAGGTAGTAGGCAGATATGAAGGCACAGGTAGTAGGCAGATATGAAGGCACAGGTAGTAGGCAGAGATGAAGGCACAGGTAGTAGGCAGAGATGAAGGCACAGGTAGTAGGCAGAGATGAAGGCACAGGTAGTAGGCAGAGGCAGATATGAAGGCACAGGTAGTAGGCAGATATGAAGGCACAGGTAGTAGGCAGATATGAAGGCAGTGACATATGAAGGCAGAGGTAGTAGGCAGAGGCAGAGAAGAAGGCAGAGGTAGTAGGCAGAGTCCGAGAAAGAGACAGAAGGGGAGAGGGAGAGGCAGAGTCCCAGACAGACAGACATAAACTAGAGGCTGAGGTAGAGGTTCTTGCATCACTTGGATCAACGTGTTGATCGATAGAGGGCGTATCACGTTGAAAGGCGGCTTTAACGCGATAACAAACGATGAATCTAACGTGATAAGTGATAGGCTAACTAGATAAGGCTATCGCGGTACACACTTCGTTTTGGTTGGTACTGTAGTACGCAGAGGCAGAGACAGAGATGAAGGCAGGAGTAGAAGGCAGAGGAAGTAGGCAGAGACAGAAGAAGGCAGAGGTGGAAACATATCCTGGACATGTCACAGGGCCCCTAGAAGGCAAAATACTATGTCAACAAATACACATGTATGTAGTTAGTACAGAATGCTCAATGCTTTGCCTTATTGCCTGCTGAAAAATATACAGCCTTCGGGCGGGATTCAAACCCCTGACTCCACCTTTCTAGTGCAGATGTGTCACCCACTTGACCACCGAGCTGGTCGAGGTCACGTGGCACATTCGAATCTGCGTAATGGCGGGTTCCCTGTTGTATAGACACATATTTGTTTAAAACAAGGGGAATGTCATTCAATGAGAATTTGACTCACTACAAATTTAAGTCCTGTCAACTTCTGTAATGTGTTGCCAAGTCTCTGTGAGTCTTCATATAATGTAGCATTTTCTGGTTCAGCATCAGATTCAGTAATCTATTTTTTTTTTTATTAAATAAAATGTCCACAAAGTGCGAGAGGTCTGGAGTTCGAGTCCCTAGTCCAGTAAAACTAATCATCAAAATGTTGTGATGTTAAATGTAACAAGTAGATACATCTGTTGAAATTTTAGGAAAAACCTGGAGGCAAGTCTAAATACCAAACAAGCAAAGTACAGCAAACTTGAGGTGACAATGTTCTTTTTTTCTTTAATCCAGAGGTCTCGGGTTCAACTCGTGCTTAAACAAAATAATAAAACTTTTTCTTACAGGGGTCAGGAGAGGGGAGGGGTAGGGGACTGCCTGCTTGGTCTGTGATGCCTTGCTGTTTCTCTCCGAGTCTTCAGAGAATGTAGCATCTCCCTGGTTCAGCATCAGTCTGTCAGCATTCAGGAACACAAGGTTCTGAGATCTACAATCAGGAATGGACAAGAACAAAGAGAGAATAACAAAATCTGATGACATACATTTTGACATAGTAGGGGTTAGCAATGCCACTTTCGGTTATTTTTGGAACAAACCATTCCCATAATGATGCAATTTGGCCAGAAATGTGTTCTATGAGCCCATAGGAGTCTTCAAAGCCATTTTTCAAACCCACGACTCTTGCTTTCTAGTGCAGATGTCTCTCCCACTTGACCACCAAGCTGGTCGGGTCATATGGCGCATACGAATCTGAACAGCAATGGGTTCCTTGTTTCATCATAAAAGAGTTTACATCGAGGAGAATGTAATGCAATGAGGATTTGCCCTACTTAACATTTAAGTACTGCGTTCTCACAGCTTTGCCCTAAAAACTGCCCGGTACCACTGTCGTGTCAATCACATGTTAAGATCCCACAATGATAACGAAACTTTGTAATAGGTTAGCCAAGATAAAGTTGTGCACGATATCCTGTTTAAATACAGGCTGCATATAACATTCTAGCCAGCTGAATTGAAAAGGACCAACAGTTAGATCCAGCCCAATCATGACAGGGTAGCCACCAACGCTGTATCACAGAATGTATCATGGATACAGAAGACTACCAGTGAATTGGCTTCAGTTTCTTTCAGGGATTCATGAGAGGAGAGAGAGGGGAGGGGTAGGGGACTGCCTACTTCTTCAGTGATGCCATGATGAGTCTCTACGAGTCTTCTCCTGAATGCAGCATCTCCCAGGTTCAACATCAGGCTGCTGGCGTTCAGGAACACAAGGTTCTGAGATCCTGCAATCTGGAATGGACAAGAACAAGAGAGGATAACTAAATAAATAAGGGGATATACAAAAATGTTGCAAACTGCTTACTGACTAAAATTACCAAAATGTAAATCCTAAAATTTAGTGGGCCTGACGTTTCGATCCTAGCAGGACCTTTCTCAAAGGTCTTTTGAAAAAGGTCCTTTGAGAAAGGTCCTGCTAGGATCGAAACGTCAGGCCCACTCAATTTTAAGATAAATAAATTAGGAATAAAAAAACTACTAAGTTTTCACACACAAAGAGACATTCTGAACAGAGGTCTCCCAAGCCATTTTCCAAAGTTCCAAATCTGATGATGTCTTCTTCCCAAATACACTGTAATCAACTACATGTATCTTTGCTGTGAATGTTTAGCTGACTATTTTGGAAGACCCCATCTGTTAAATTCCAACACTACAGACAAAAAGCTGGGAGAAATTAGGTGCAATAGTGAGTGGACTTTTTAACCATTTTGGAAAATACTGTAGCAATGACAATGGAGTGGTACATGTATATTAAACCAGAGGTCTCGGGCTCAACTCCTGCTCAGTCAATTTTTCCACTGTATACATTGGTAACATGTTATCAGGTTTTATACAATACTAATGAAAACAGTAAATGTACTGTTTCAATCAATTTCTAGTGCAGATATCTCACCCACTTGACCACTGAGCTGGTCAAAGTCATGTGGCGGATTCGAATCTGCATAATGGCAGGTTCTGTGTTGCATCATAGATACAAAATTTGTTCAATCGAGAGAATAGATTATAGATATAACATGATGTTTGCGTCAAGGAGAATGTAATTCATTGAAGTTTGCCCTGCTCGAGTGCTCAGTGCTTTGCCCGATGCCTGATGAAAATTTCAGGCAGCTCGGGCAGGATTCAAACCAGCAACTCCTGCTTTCTGACCACCGAGCTGGTCGAGGTCGTGTGGCAGATTCAAATATTGTAAAGCGGCGGGTACCACATTCATCAGAGATATCTGTGTTGCATCATAGAGCATGTAATTCAATGAGGATTTGGCCCTTCTGACATACAGTTTGCACTTTGTACTCGGTGCTTTTGCCAGATTGCCTAGTGATTGCCGTCAGTAAGAATGCAATTCAGTGAGTATTTACCCCACTTCACATTTAAGCACTGCACTCTTAGAGCTTTGCCCGGAAATCCCCATTTAAACATGTGTAACATATAAAGACTGCACAAAAAACACAATACTTTTAAAGTCGGTAACCATCTAGCCAGCTGAATTGAAATGAGCCTACAGTTATATCAAGTCCAATCATGCCAGAGTAGCCAGCAATGCCATCATAACACGCAGACCTTATAACATTTCCCTTCCAAATATGAAGGGATCATTCATCTCTACAGTTGATGACTAGTGAATTGGCTTTGGTTTCTTACGGGGATCAAGAGGGGAGGGGGACTGTCTACTTCTGTGATGCCTTACCAAGTCTCTCCGAGTCTTCGTAGACTGTAGCATCTCCAAGGTTCAGCACCAGGCTGCTGGCATTCAGGTACACATGCTTAGCAGATCATGAAGTGGATAAGAACAAGAGATGATAACTAAATTTTCAAAAAAGGAATACCAGTAAATGAAGTAGGGCCTTCTCTTTTAAACAAACAAACACAATTGAAAAGTTATGAAAAACATTTGGCAGATGTCTCAAGTCCCTGGTCCAGTCATAGTTTTCTTTGCCATTTTCAAGTCAGTTTTTCCCTTATTTGTTTGAATGATATTTTTCACTTAGTTTGAAGAAAAAAAAGCGGCATCCACTCTGTGTGATCCCTGAACTGCCGTAGCCAGGTTTACAACAACTGGCTGTCTGCATCTGAATGAAAATTGATCCCTGGAGATAAACAGCAATCAATGGTTAAAATGCTTCTACATGTACATGTAACCGGCGCCCCCATCCTAGCAGTTGACCCAAGTTTAGTTGACTATTTGGGAAGGCCACCATCTAAGGGATGGATAGCACAGATGGGAAGAGCCCTGGTATGTGTACATGTGTACAACCAGAAGTCTCAGGCTCAACAAGCTCTAAACAGCTGGTCCAGTGCAGTCACAATCAGTTCTGGACGGACGTTGAAATCACTCAACTCGGTCCGGAGTACAGAGGATATTTCTACCCCTGGGTATTATAATTGTACGCGGTGTCGCAGTAAACTCTTTCTGATTAAAAGCTGCAACTTACCGTTCTGACTGTCTGACAAATCTGAGAGGTACTGATCTTCTTCAGCTCCTGGTAACTTGGATTCTTGGCCTTTCCCAAGTGAGCTCCGAGTCAAGGAATAAAGTGCAACAGTTCCTCACCAGACAATACCTATTCCAATGATACTACTTATATAACATGTAAAGAAGTTCTTAACATTTAGTGGGCCTGACATTTCGATCCTAGCAGGACCTGTCTTTGAGAAAGGTCCTGCGAGGATCGAAACATCAGGCCCAATAAATTTTAAGATTTACATTTTGGTAATTTTAGTCAGTAAGCAGTTTGCAACATTTTGGTATATCATCATGTAAAGAAGTTATTTTTTACCACATACTGAAATCTAAGTGCTAAGTTCTCTAAGTGCTGACAGATAGGAAGGACTATATATGGTAGTAAGACAAACTGAAGATCTGTGTCCTTTGAAAGAGACAATATCAGGAGCTTCACGTACCATGTGTTGGAAGATTCCCATAATGTAAGTGCACACATAGAGTAGGGAATGGATGAGGAAGGGGAAGAACAGGGAGAAGACAGGAAGAGGAGGGAAATAGGAGAGGATGGGGAAAAGGAAGAGTAGGGAGAAACGAAGGTATAGGAATATAATAGAATATGAGAGGAGTGGGAGGAAGCTAAGAGAGAATGGGGAGGAGAAAGAGAAGGGAGGGGGAGGAAGAAGAGGGGGATGAGGAATAGGAGGGAGAATATGAGAGGGGAGAGGAGGGGAGGAAGCTGAGAGAATGGGGAGGAGAAAGAAGGGAGGGGGAGGAAGAAGAGGGAGACGAGAAGGAGGAATAGGAGGGAGAATATGAGAGGGGAGAGGAGGGGAGGAAGCTGAGAGAACGGGGAGGAGAAAGAGAAGGGAGGGGGAGGAAGAAGAGGGAGATGAGGAATAGGAGGGAGAATATGAGAGGGGAGAGGAGGGGAGGAAGCTGAGAGAACGGGGAGGAGAAAGAGAAGGGAGGGGGAGGAAGAAGAGGGAGATGAGGAATAGGAGGGAGAATATGAGAGGGGAGAGGAGGGGAGGAAGCTGAGAGAACGGGGAGGACAAAGAAGGGAGAGGGAGGAAGAAGAGGGAGACGGGGAGGGGGAATAGGAGGGAGAATATAAGAGGGGAGAGGAGGGGAGGAAGCTGAGAGAGAATGGGGAGGAGAAAGAGAAGGGAGAGGGAGGAAGAAGAGGGAGACGAGGAGAAGGAATAGGAGGGAGAATATGAGAGAGGAGGGGAGGAAGCTGAGAGAATGGGGATCAGAGGAAGAGAAGGGAGGGGGAGGAAGAAGAGGGAGACGAGGAGGATGAATAGGAGGGAGAATATGAGAGGGGAGAGGAGGGGAGGAAGCTGAGAGAATGGGAAGGAGAAAGAGAAGGGAGGGGGAGGAAGAAGAGGGAGACGAGAAGGAGGAATAGGAGGGAGCATATGAGAGGGGAGAGGAGGGGAGGAAGCTGAGAGAGAATGGGGAGGAGAAACAGAAGGGAGGGGGAGGAAGAAGAGGGAGATGGGAGAAGGAATAGGAGGGAGAATATGAGAGAGTAGGGGGGGAAGCTGAGAGAATGGGGATCAGAGGAAGAGAAGGGAGGGGGAGGAAGAAGAGGGAGACGAGGAGGATGAATAGGAGGGAGAATATGAGAGGGGAGAGGAGGGGAGGAAGCTGAGAGAATGGGGAGGAGAAAGAGAAGGGAGGGGGAGGAAGAAGAGGGAGACGAGGAGAAGGAATAGGAGGGAGAATATGAGAGGGGAGAGGAGGGGAGGAAGCTGAGAGAATGGGGATCAGAGAAAGAGAAGGGAGAGGGAGGAAAAAGAGGGAGAATGGGAAGGAGGGAGAGGAGGACAAAGACGAAGTTCACGAGGAGGAGGAGGAGGATAATGTTTCACAATGCCTGGTTTGTCCCCGTCAGAGATAATTTTGGTCTATCCAACCACACCACAGCAGTAAAGTAAGTTGTAAATTTGTAAACTTACGCAACTTTTCTTGGAATCGACTGCAGCAGCCGATTTAAAGAAAAGTTGCTGGTCTTTTGGTCATTGAAGTTTGGCAAGGAGTCGGCTGGATTTATAGTACTGCCTTTTCAAAGGATATCATCTTCGCGGCTGCTGCATCTCCCTCTGCATGAACCACCTTCTGTGCTCTATTCTGCTTGGCCATCTACACCAGGAACATGGCTCTCTGTGCTTCCTGCTTGGCTTCTATGGCAGCTGTGTACTTCTTGCCTGGAGGGATGGCAAGAGAGAGAAACCAAACTTGACTCAATCAGCTGATGCCGCCTTTGAACCGGACTAAAAAAGGGGACATTTAACCAGGTCATGGTTGAAGTCAAGCTGGCAATATAACTGCTCATGACCTTTGAGGTAAATCAGTAACATAATGCAGGCAAAATGAAACCACTTTTGCAAGCATGAAGGAGTTTGATTGTAGTGCCTGGCACATGTAAGCAGACACCATAATAATAATAACACCTATTTGCAGATCACAATAGTAATGTTTAAAGCTGACGCAGCTAAGGAAAACTCCTCCTGGCGTGTTTTCAAGACAAGTATTGTTGTGACTGTCTTCTCCAGTTTGAGTTCAATTTGCAGATCAGACCTGGCACCTCAGCTTAGCCGTAGGACCCAAGCACCAGCATGCACTGGATGGTGAGGACACAGGGTCTGAGTCCAATCAAGCTACATCCAGACAGAAGATGGAATGTATGGGGACCAGTGATGCTTCAAGGCAGGTGAATCAGTGGTTGAGATGCTGTCGGTTGCCGACCCCAGGTGAAGACTACCGGGCAAACAGGAAAGGGTGGCTACCTCATGTAGGTTTACACAATGTACGTTGGTGACCATCACAGTGTGTGACTGCGCATGTTGCTGGCATGGTATCCATCAACAAGCCTTCTGACTGCCACGTGTACGATGTTCAAGATGGACTGTAAGCACAGTTTTAACTAAATATTCATGAAGCAATAAAACGTTCATTCCAACTCTTCACAATGAAGAGTGTACATGAACATGTACTTCAAAAACACGGTGCACTACTGGTACACTGTACCTCAGAATTGCCAGCTTCTTTTTCTCAAGTTGAATCTCAAAATTATATTGAGGTTTTGTAAATTGTGCATGTTCTCTTTAAAAGTATGTATACAATTATTTATTGTTTAGCATTTTGATGATCCATATCCTTGCCAGTATGTACATGTATTCCTCTTTGCTATTTTACCATGTACATGTTCAGGATATCTCTGCGATATGTCATTTTAATCAACCATTCATAATAGTAATGAACATTATAGAATTGATGAATAAGAACCACGTTCCGCACACGTCTTGTTGGTGTTCCATGAGAAAGAAAAGTTCCTGGTCTATTAGACAAGGCAGCTAATAGACAAGCTTAATTAAAATAACACGCTGCCACCATAACTTTTTTCAAGTGGGTGATGTGGAAGCCAGCCAAGATTAAGTGGAGCTTCTACATGTACGGTATCTCTGTTTGCAAAAGCTTAGGGCTTTTACGCTTAGATACATTATTCAATCCAGGCATCACTTCATATTCCGCATTTCTGGAATTAATTGATAGCCTCATCCAAGGCGATCTTTCCAGTACAGCACCAGGCAGAGATCTAGGCCAAACAAGCAAACAACGGCGCTATACCACGCTGGATACAAGCTGTACACGGCATGCATACTGTGCCACTGCCACACACACTCATACTAGTCTGTGTACGTGGTCTACGTACGTAGAGTGTGTGTGTATGTGTACGAGCGTGTACTGTACGCAGCCATCCTTGCAGCCCTCAAGTAGCAAGGCCGCCTTGTCAGGTTTGTAATTCTGAGTTTTGTGCTTCTTTGATAATTTGTGTCCACATTTGGATGAAAGTGTGTGGGGGGGGGGGCTCAGTGATATGCAGTGAGGGCAGCTGTCATGAATATTAATGATTTTCCTGTAGCCAATCACAAGACTTGAAAAATGCAGTTACATTGTGCCATTGCATACACAGAGTCACAGACCCCACCCCCCCCACACACACACATGTACAGTATGCTCAGACCCATAAGTGCATATGACTGTAACTGTACAGAAATCATGCATAATGCATATTTATATGACCACGTACACGTCACGCAATCTGACCAACAGGCCTAGTGCCCTTATATCATAGCCGCATACTCGACCATCGAGGTATTGGTTTACGAATGAGAAAAAGGCTCGCGCACGAACACATTAAACACCAGCCCCAAGGCCAGTCTCATGACCTCTGACCCTGTTCTTGTAATGCTTTGGCAGACAACTCATCACCGCTGGACCCAACTGTGGATCGAAGATGCAGGGTTTCGTCAAAACCAAGATTCCAATCTGCACTTGAAGAATAATCATTGCTACGTACATGTACATGTATATGTACATGTATCCACAAACATTCCAAACTACAGTACAATGTACATGTATGTGGACAGTCTTATCTTTCAAGATCATTCAACAGTTCAGGGAGAATTCATTCCTCTCTAGGATCCGTAACCAGTCTGATCATGAACACACTTCCCCAATAGACCCATTGGGCGACCAATGTTTACATGCCATCAAGTGACTTATACTAGTGGGTATTTTTGCATCTCATCTGGTGCAGAACAGGAGTGGAAATGAGCAGTTGTCCACATTCTTCTTTTAAATTTCCATCGCTGCTCTGTGCCAAATGAGATGAAAAAATACCTACTATACACCAAAGTCACGTGATGGCATGTAAACAGTGGTCGCGCAATCGGTCTATTGACCAGGACTATTTGAGGCTCCACTGGCAATGCAGCAAATACAGGGATGTTATGGACGACGGGAGAACACGACTTCATACATGCCATTATAAATTCCAGTTTTCACCTGAACATTTATTGCTTCATTACTTCTTATCCAACCACAGCATACATGTATGTCTATGCTTCAGTATTCCAGCTATTTGCGCATCATGTTTGTAGCATTCATTTGCAACAGATGAGCATGAAATGCATGTATGAATCCTTTGTTTGAGGGGATTTTTTTTTAATACTTTGTTTGTTTGTGACTTGTACTGTGTACAGCCAAAGATCATTTACCGGTATGTTGCTTCAATTCTAGAACATTCATTGGACATGTACATTACTTCTTATCCAACCACAGCATATGTCTGTGTTAAGGACATTTCAGCTATTTGTGCAAACTACATCTCAATTACGGTGCAGGAAAAAAGTTCAAATCAAGAATGTGCAAATATTTCATTTGACTTCAAATTGAAACATATGTAAGTGCATTAGTGCAGTCATCTTGTCCATCATGTTCATAGCATTACTTTGCAATAGATGCACATGAAATGCACATGTATCCTTTGCTTGTAGGGGTGTTCACTTGGTTTGTGGCTATACATACAGTACATGTACATGTGAACAGCCAAATATCGTTCAGGTTGCTTTAATTCTTCAGAGTTCGGTTGAACTACATAAGAAATTAAATGTACATCTCAAACTTCACGTACCTGTTGCCTCAACCTTATAATAATGTGTGCTTTTATGAAAAAGATCAGTTAAAAATCATTTCCAATAGCAAAGTGTCTCATTGGCAAACAGTGTGACTCATTGGTTGTGTACAAAGTGCACTGTACCAGTCCTTTACTGTTCTTTGATGGGCATCTTGCAGATGGGGTGTCTGGAGTTGGTACACCACTGAGTGCCCCACTGCCAGTTGGTATTGGCTCTCATTACTACACAGAGGTTTGAAGAGTTGGGCTGCCCCTCACTCCAGTTGGTGTAGTCAAGTGGGCTGCCATCCTGCCAGGCGTTGCCAGAGCCTGCGTTGTACTTGTAGCCAACCCAGTATCCTGCGGTCCAACCAGCAGTAGCAGCCAGTGAAGCCACAACCTGTGCCTCTGCATCGCTGTGGATGGACACAAGGTGGGCCAGCTGTCCCGGCAGGGAGTGAGCCTGGCAAAAGGCCTCAGACTTGTCAAAGTCATTCATGAGGTGGCCGAATGCCCTGTAGCATGAGCCGGCGTACTCCAGCCAGAAGGGTGGGCACGCTGATTGCTTGCTCCCCAAGGGGCACCCAGCCGCTTCTCCCGGGCCCACCATCCTCAACCCCAGCTGGAGAAGGAACAGGAATCGCACAGCGTTCCTAGCAGCCATATGGATGGATGTAACCCCGCCTAAGCCCTGTCTCAGCCCAAGCTTTGAATCAGTTTGCAGATCACAATAGTAATGTTTAAAGCTGACGCAGTTAAGGAAAACTTCTCCCGGCGTGTTTTCCAGACAAGTATTGTTGTGACTGTCTTCTCCAGTTTGAGTTCAATTTGCAGATCAGACCTGGCACCTCAGCTTATCCGTAGGACCCAAGCACCAGCATTCACTGGATGGTGAGGACACAGGGTCTGAGTCTAATCAAGCTACATCCAGACAGAAGATGGAATGTATGGGGACCAGTGATGCTTCATCAAGGGAGTTCAATCTGTGGTTGAGATGCTGATGGTTGCCGAACCCAGGTGAAGACTACCGGGCAAACAGGGAAGGGTGGATACCTCATAGGTTTACATCAACCCTCACAGTGTGCGACTGCGCATCTTGCTGGCATGCTATCCAACAACAAGCCTTCTAACTTACTGCCACGTGTAAGATGTTGAAGAGGACCATGAGCAGATAATTATTCATATGCATACATCTGCGTGATAATTAAGCAATAATTATTCATTGCAATGCTCTCAGACCAATGACAGTTCAGATAGAAACAGACACTGCCTTGCTGGTGGTCTATGGCACAGAAAGGTTCTTAAGCCTATCAAGCAAAATTCACAACAGACAATATTAATCAGCAGCACGCCACTCTGCCATAAATTGATCAAGCGTATGTGGTGGAAGGAAGCCAAGGATAAATAAAGGTTACTCACTGCTTTAGTCCATCCCTTGCACAATATTACTGAAACCTTGGCTATCTACTACATGTATCTATGGAGTCCAGAATTATTGATCTGCGAAACAGACTACCGGTAATTGCCATCTTGTACGGTTGGGATGATCAGTGAACAAAAAAATTTTTCTGGCTGTCAAGACTTGCCTGTGGCGTCATTCAAGCCAAGGTAAGCTTGGGCAGTATTACATTTTCTAATACCGTGCGCAGTATCTTTGAAAATAATACCGCGGTATTTAGTATTCACAGACGAAGGCAATTACTTCATCATGCTGTTGTGGCAACCGTCATTCTGAGGCAATGCAAACAATTGAAAAAGGGGTGAACTACTGTAGAGGCCAATCTGAGGGTTTTTTCTTCGTGAAATTACCTAAATTTGATTACAATGATGATTTGGATACATCATTATAAATGCAAAAGAGTTATTAAAAGAAACAATGTTTTATCATGAAGGAATGTACATGTACTGATTTGTTTCTTGAATCTTGACTTCAGCTAAGACCAGCTAAGACCACAGAACGGGTGATTTCGTATGGGAATGTCACTGGTCACTGGTACTCAGTATTACGTATTACAGACAGTTCATTATTGAAAAGCAGATGATGGTCACCAGTGACTAGCATAAATCTCATGCGAATTGAGAGGGCAGAACGAGCTAACCTGAGTAGTCTTTAGGACAGATCCTGCAGACATAACGCACAAACTTAGTTTACAAAAAAAAACCAGTTTAGAAAAAGTCCAATGGGAACACAGGGTTTTTGCCCAACCTGTCAGAGTGTGTATGTGCACCAGCCACCCGTTAGCACTGACAGGCACCCGCTGGCAAACTTGGAGGTGTTGGCAGCTATACAACATCAAAGGATTTGTCAGACAGCCGTCATAGTATCATGTTACCAGTTTGGGCATTTCTTATCTCTTGAAAAGGACAATACAGCTCTTTCCAAGAATACCCCGGCGTTAAAACTCAATACCGAGTAAATCGGTGATTCAGTTGCTATGGATTGGTATTCAGTTTGACTTTAATTCGGTGTTAAAATTTTTTTTTAACTATTCGGTAATACTGAAATACCACCCAAGCTTAGTTCAAGGCCGCTCCGGAGCCTTGCCGCTACACCCATACTGTACTTGTCAGAGAGGGAGAGGGCATTACTAGACTAGATCAAATAACTATCGTCCTAGTTCACTCCAATACCAATTGTCCTACAAGTACATGTAGGTCACTCCAACAGGTCAGGAGGATTTCTTTCCTCTCGTTGATCTGAACTTTTGCTGAACATGGGAACCCTTCCCCCCCAACAAACACGCCCTCTTATTCAAATACTCAGAACCATTCATTTTAATATGTTGGAGCAATATTGAAAAAAAAATACAAATTGTTTACTCACTAAAAATCATGAAAATGCACACTAAAGAAAATTGTCAAGGGTCTAGCGTCCCAATCATACATGTAGCAGGACCTTTCTCAAAGGCAGAATCTTTGTTCTGATTTTGCCCCCCCCCCCAAAAAAAAAAAAAATCCAAGAAAATTTCTCCTGAACATACTGTAATTCATGAAATACATTGTACATGTACTGCCTGTCGACCCAAAATGAAATCAGCTCTAGGGGAACCCTAACTCTAGACAAACCTTAATATCCCAAGACTTTTTCTATCATAACAGCAGCAGAAGGTTTTAAAGCCAGTGCCAACTTCCAAGTTGAAGATTGTGCACGGTCCCTTTGGGCAAAGTTTAGACTTCACCTTGACCAAAGTTTGCCCTTGATATCGCTTTGCCAGACTGTCTGCTTGAAAAAAAATCCTCGAAATGCAACTTAGGCAGCTCGGGCAGAATTCGAATCCACAACTCCAGCTTTCTGGTGCAGACATCTTGACCATCGAGCTGGTCAAGGTCGTGAAGGTGAATTTAAATTTGTATCTTCTCGGGTGTCGGCATGAAACACATACCGGTAGTATGAGAATGTAATTAAGAATGTAATTTGGTGGGGGTTTTGACCTTCCTCATGTGTTGTTTACAAAATGATATTTCATGTACCGGTACTTGGAAAGGCAGAGAGGTACATGTACTTGGAAAAAATCATACAGAAATAGAGGCACAGACAGTGGAAGAGACAGGTGCAGAGACAGTCCAAGAATCAGAGTCAGAATCCAACCCAATCCAAAGCTCACCTTTGCTTCTTGTTGGCAAAGAGATTCTTCTGGGCTTGGAGCGGATGTTGTAAATGATGGGATACTGGAACTACGGTATCGTCATGTGTAGCCTCTCTGCATACATGGTGTCCTGCCTGGACTCCTTCGATACGACTGAAGATGACGGCACGGTGTCCAGTGTCCACCATCCACTGAAAATATACCACAAATCATTGCTCATTGAGAACTTGGCTGAGCCTGCAAACCATCCAACGGCAGAGTTTGAATAAAATGTGGCCCACTGATTGCATATAAATTATGTCCAGTAGGTGTACATGTACATGCATGTGTGTACCTGCATACACGTGTACATGTACAATGACACATGTATTCATGGGAACCCCCGTTTTCGACGGTTCACGTTTTCGACTCTTGACCTTCTACGTCACAACGCGCGATGAAAACAACTCCGTATAACGATCTCAGACCTCGTACCTTCCAGTTTGTTTCCTGCTCTTTGTCCGTCACCAAAAATTTGGAAAGTTAAGGCTCTTTCAGTAGGCCAAACTTGTGTGATTCAAAAAGTTGCTCTTTTGGGGTCTATTTTCCTAGGTACAAAATTGGCAGTTGCTTCGAAGCTCCAGTTTTCTTTATTGTTGGTCCTAAAAAAAAATCGGAGTGTACCATAACAAACCCCAACATACGTAAAAAAAAAATATATTATGCAACTTGAGGCAGTCCGTTCTGGTTAAAAACTATGAAGGCTCCTAAAGGGCGTCTTGCTTATATAATTTTATTTTTAATTGTTTTATTATTATTTAAAGACATAAAGTAACATGGCCCAATAGGCTTTTATAAAAAATTATAAAAATAAAAGGGCAGCTAGAGAAAGTACCAAGAAGGAGGAAACGTGTCTCTTGAGTGACATTGGTAAAGGTCATAACTGAAGAAGCAGTGAGAAAGAGGATTGTGGAGCTTTTTTAAACGTCACAGAAGAAGATATCAACCAGAGGAATAAGTTTTAAGCATAAATCATGAATGATTTGAGGAAAGTGTTAGAAGCACATTGTCGAAAAACAAAACAAAGATGAACAAAAAAACATACAGGGAAGAATTTTACAGTGCCACACAGCATTTTGAGTTATTTTAAGAATTTATTTTGCGTTTTGGTTTCACTGGGACACCTTACTAAACACCACCATCAAAAATAGGTCACGATGCTTACTGCGCAGTGCGCCGCAGACGTCAACAAAACCGGGTAATCTTACGGAAGTGACAGGCTTGATCAACCTTCTCTATGATTATTCTAATAGTCTGTGGTGTGGAGAAAGTGACTGAGACCTCTTTTAGTGTGATACTTTCGTCCACATTGGTCAGCTTGAAGAAAAGTCCTTATAAAGTTATATCGTCGAAAACCGGTAACTGGAGGATACATTTACATGTTCCGGTACATGTGCGATGTTCCGGACTTCGCTTTGCACTGTTGTTCAGGAAACAGTCGTAGGGCTCAACGCGTGCAAGCGCGTTTGCACACTTCCGCAGACCACTCCGAACCCAGACCTGGTGAAGTCATGCAGTTTCAAATCCAAGATCGCCACTCCCACTTGGCTCGTCGACCCGTTCTTGGTCAAGTGAGGGGAATTTTCTTCCTTTTCCCAAACGTGAGTAAAACAAAATGACCAGTATTGGAATCTGTTATTCTCATACAGTACCAGTCGGCTCTTCACAGGGCGATGACCTGCGCGCGCACCACGAGTGTGGACTGTTATTGCGAAACAGCAAATAGCCGTCGTGCGGGTATACGTCACGAGACTAAGCGCTGATTGGTCGAGGCGCCAGGTTCGGATTCCGAACCTGGCGGAGACGTTGACGGGACATTTACAGACAGTATTTGGGTGAGTTTCTGCCCGTTTTTCGGAAAAGTATTTTACCCACGATGTTTTGAGTTATCTGATCACATTCAGTATACATTTGGGATCAAGTGCATGTCCTTAGATTGTGTGTGGTGATTTTCAAAAGGGTGGAAAAAGGGGGCGATCGGGACAGTGGTGTTTCAAAAATGGTAAAAACAAGAACCTCGCATATAATCTTGTACATACGTTCCCGTAACCCTCAGGTCTCCGACCTTCGGGAGGATGAGAGTTACGGTTACCGCAACTACAGTCACCCCTGACCTCCAAATTTCAAAATTCGATAAAAAAAGGGTGACTTGTCGGGTCCAAGTTACTCGGACTAGGTTGTCAAGGATGGAGATTTTAGCAAGATTTTAGTTTACGCAGTGGCTGTTGTTACGGCAGTCGTCCGTGTGGTTCCCTGACTTCACAGTATTTGTCAGGATGTTTAGCTCTTGGAACCAGACTATCAGCTAATACAAAGTAATAGACTGGTTCAACCAGCCTGCAATGCTGACGAAATACAATCAAGTCAGGGAACCACACGGACGACTGCCGTAACAACAGCCACTACGTTTTGTTTAATAATATTTAGTACTACTAGTACTATAGTAGTACTAGTACTGAGTAGTAGTACCCTCACCGAAAAAGTCTGGAAAAAATAGTCTAAAATAGACCACCTATATTGTTATTAAAGTAAAAAAAATATATAATCTTTCCGAGATTTGTATAGCCCCCCCCCCGCCCCACTCACCTCATGCGCAGTGTAGATCCCATTGAAACGTGTGCATACATCTATCCCCGTGTAAGGCCTATAATACGCCGAAAATACGCCGAAAACTAGGCCTGTGTTCTCCGTAGAAAGTGCACCAGCAGCCAAGAGGGACTTTCACCCATCCTACCCATGTATTTCGCCTGCTGGACCATGTTTTTTCCGTCGAAATTGCGACACCGAAAGTAGCCAAATTTCACGGGGTCGCTGCCGCACTACTCAGTCAAAGCATCGAGGGATGTAAAACCACGGAAGACGTCAGGGTTCTGTAATAATTGCCATGGGGAACAGACTAGCACTGCCCATAGTGTAGCGTGACGCGCGTTCAAATTTGCCGCAACGGTCACAATCACGCACGGTACGGTAGGCCTGTGGTTTTTTTTTTCATGTAGGCTCAGTTTCCATAACCATAGGCCTACAACTACAAGATTTGAAGGTTTTGCAGGATTTGGTCGCGAACTCCTTATTAGAGACAAAAAGGGGGACACAACAGCATAGGCCTAAATAGACAAAAGAAAAAAGAGAACTACTCAGAAATTTCCAAGAACTCTTAAAAAAACCCACCTGATTTCTTTTTTTTTAAACCCACACAATATTAATTGTAGGCCTAAGTTGCCCAAATTTCTTCCAAAATTCCGTCCACAATACCTTAACAGGGAAATGCAACCCCCAAAACCCTGGACAGCAAAGCTGCTATGGCTCGCTACGGCCTCACAAGTTTCACAACACACATTATCCATCACCCTAATCCTGTATCCATCACCCACCCAACCCCATCCAACTCCCACTGAATTCCTATTCATTTCCGGAGTAAACGAACGGTTTAGGGAGAAATCAAAAATGGGATGACAGTATGCCATGTGGAGTAGTTCCATAATCATTGATGAGAATGGATGGTAAGTTGGTTTGATTTTTTCTCTCCAAAACTAGGGTCATAGTACTGCCTGCATCCGTTTTTCCATCGATTTAAAGTAGGCCTATCGGGCATGAAAATGTGAAGAAAAAAAACAAGCTTCAGCCCCAGCCTAATCTGGAGGCGAAGCGTAAAACACGTTCGAGGAGGAGGCCCAAGACCAATGCAACCAGTATTCAACATGGCCACTGTGTATAGTCAATTTTGTTTGCCGAGGGCGGGGCCTCCAGTCAGAAGCATTCAGCAAACAGTCATTGTTATAAGTTTTATCTACCATTATATTTATAGGCCTATTTCCAGGGATAAAGCCCCGTTTTCATTCAGATGCTGATAAAAATTCCCCCCCCCAAAAAAAAAAAAAAAATGTAAACCTGGCTACAGTAATTCGGGGACTAGGGGTCACACACAGTGAATGAAGCTCCTTCAATGAAAGAGAATGAAACCTAACGGACATCTTTGACAAAATTAATTGGAAATTAAAGGAAATTATTGGACTGGGAACCCTCATTTGAATTTGAACTGCATGTATAAAGAAGCTAGACCTAGGCCTATACATAGGCCTACCGCCTGTAGAGTGAGCGTTTTACTTCCGAACGCACAATGCATACTTTTAACTCAGTAATTTATGCTTTCATAATTTTATTCCAACGTCAGATTTCAGTAAGTCTGAAATAAAGTCAACCCAATTATACTAGAATACGAGTGTCAACATGGTCATCGATGTTTGGTCCAGACGGGCTTTTTGTACCACAATAACTGGGTCTGGTAAAGTTAACCCGATTTCGTCTTTGAAATTGATCTACTTACATTGTTTCTATACCTTTGGCATAACATGATGCCCTTCCTACGCTGATGTGGTTAGTCCCTTTCTCGACTTGCCCCGATACAAACACGAGTTGAGGAATGGCAGCAAATAGCGCACGCGTCTTTTACAATTGCCAACGCTATATATATAATAGAGTCGCAATGGAGATTATTGTTGCATTGATCACCACCATCTACCACCACCTACATCGCCACTACGGTCACCACCAGCATCATCATCGACATCACCACCATCACCACCCGATCTAGGCTATCACCACCACTAGGCCTACTACCATTTTTTGAAGGTCAACAGAAACCCCCAAAATTTGAAAAACTCGATTTGGGCATTATGTCCATTGGTTGATGAAAAGTAAAAGTCAAACGTTATTTTGTTTGTTTCTGCCTCAAAAAAAAAAAACCACCACAGACTTGTCATGCCCCGGGAAGGCTGGTTCCCTGATGCGTTCCGTGCGTATGCGTATGGATATGCTAGAAGACCAGTCTTCTTCTCCTTCACGGAATACAAACCGTGTAAACACGGCCGGCCCAGACAATTTTTTTACCATCTCTTCCTTTAGAATCGGATGAATTGTGAGGATTAAGATTCTGCCAATTTTTATTCTGACGGGAACAGACAGGAACACAATGAACAGCCCTGAATGTACGAGCCCGAATGGTCTCCGTGAAAGCAAGTTTCTTCGAAATGTGATTTGGCAATGGCAGGCCAAATCAGCTGATCATCACATGACGTCACTCGGGACAGCTTCCACGTGGGCGTGCACACGTGCCCCTCCCCTTTAATTTAAATACCCTCTTCCCCAAAGTTGAAATTCGAACAAAGGTAATGGCTATATTATATAATATTGTTCCACAGTATTGTCTAAGATAATGTCAAGTTATACAGAACCAACCATCACCATCAATAATGCTACCGCCACTAACCCCGCTACATCCTCGAACCCATTCTCGACATCACCAAAAAAAATCTTTTTGATCCGTTGCTTTTCATATACCGGTCACTTTCTTTACCTCGATTGGAATTCTCGTTTAAAATTTGGGCCACGGGCGACTAATGAAATTACCAGGAAGCGGCCGCGAACGACGGCGTATACTTTAGCAACAGCACGCGTTGATCATCAGAACTAGTTAGCCAAAGATGAGACATTGTTGGTCATCCATGAAGGTCGATATAACCAATTACCAAGGTCCCTCTACTATTTCTCCCCCTCTCTCGCGCTCTCTTCCCCTCTCCCCTCTCTCTCTCTCATTCCCTCCGTCTCCCCCTCGTTCTCTTTTCCCCTATCTCCCTTACCTCTCTTTCTCTCTTTTTCCCTCACCCTCTCTGCTTCTTTCCCTCTCCCTCTTTCTCTCCCTAGCTCCTTCCCTCCACCTCTTCCTCCCCCTTTTATTCTGTCCCCTTCTCTCTTCCTCTCCCTCCCTTCCGTCTCCATTTCTCCCACCTTCTCTCTCCCCCCTCCCTCCATCCCTCTCACTCCTCTCCCCTCATCTCCATGCACCTCTACCCTTCCTTCTCTCCCCCACCCCCTTCCTCTATTTCCTTCCCTCTCCCCTATCCACCTCTCTCCTTCCCTTTCTCCCTCGTTCTTCCCCACCCTCTCTCCCTCTCTCTCTCCTCTCCACCTCTCTACTTCCTTCTCTCCCTCATCCTCTCTCTCTCTCTCTCTCTCTCTCTCTCTCTCTCTCTCTCTCTCTCTCTCTCTCTCTCTCTCTCTCTCTCTCTCTCTCTCTCTCTCTCTCCTCTCCTCTCTCTCTCTCTCTCTCTCTCTCTCTCTCTCTCTCTCTCTCTCTCTCTCTCCTCTCTCTCTCTCTCTCTCTCATTCGTCTCTCTCTCTCTCTCTCTCTCTCTCTCTCTCTCTCTCTCTCTCTCTCTCTCCTCTCCTCTCTCATCTTCTCTCTCTCTCTCCTCTCTCTCTCTCTCTCTCTCTCTCTCTCTCTCTCTCCCCCTCTCTCTCTCTCTCTCTCTCTCTCTCTCTCTCTTCTCTCTCTCTCTCTCTCTCTCTCTCTCTCTATTGTTTCCACTACCGGTAGTAGCTTCACCTCCTCATGTTTTCACTCCTCTTTCTAGTATCCGTCTTTCAGGCTGGGCACCCAAGTCACCCTTCTCTTTCCACTGCTCCTCTTCCTCTCTATTTCACCAGCAAAAGCCAGGTTTACAAAACCATCTTTTCTCAGGATATGACCGAAGAATTTGAATTCATCAGCTTTCTAAACACTTCCGCCATGTAAAGTACATCCTCACCGTGCACATTACATGTATCTGTTTACATTCACCCCCCTCCTATGAACAAACACAATTTCAACGCCCTCCAAACGCTTCTTCATAAAGACATAAGGATTCAATGTAGGCATTTTAATATGAAGTCACAAATCCACGACTTTTGAGTAACACCTTTTAACAACATACTAGTGAAAACAGACCTTTGGATCAAAACGAAAAAGCGAGGACGATCTATCAACTGTTGTGTCGTGTCTCATCGTTTTTTTTATTATACGTAAACGCACCGATTTCTATTAGATAAACCATATTATTGCGTGTGTATAGGATCGCCTTTCTGAATTTTACTAGTTTCGTACCGAATGCATCCGATCTATCAATTGCATTATGGTCCACATTATGACTAATCGAAATGAAATAATACGAACTACGCTCAATTCTGAATTAAACGTTTTGTTTACACTACTAAAGGTATATATCCGTTCGCATTAATCGCGTGCAACAAACCCTGTTTCTTTTCATTTCGCAGCACGGCCAGACATAACGCCTCAACGACAACCATTGTACGTGTCTAAATTAATAATACAAGCCAGAGTGTCTTGCTAGTCTCCTAGAAATCTTGCAATGCCCTTTGCTTTACTGCCGCACGGGACATCCAGCCCCTCCAAGCAAGTCCAAGCGTCCAAGACGCAAGCAATAGGATACAGTGTATATCGATAACAAGCATACCAGCAACTTTCCAGATAAATTGGCGAGCCATGTGACTATGCTATACGGCACTAGTTAATAAGTAATTATTAATGGCGATGTTCCCATCTCACGAGGCAAGGCCTTTAGTATCAAACTGCGGCGGACAATAATCAAATAACCACACTGTTTCTACCAAACACAACGGTGCTCCATAATCCTCTCATCACCTCTCTTGAATGAGTGGATACCGGCCGCGGTACCCAGCTTTGGGCACTGGGCAGTGCTCATGCAAAAAAAATGGTCCACTTTTAACCAGTCATTCATGTAGAATGATAGTTTAACCCACACCACTCTCAATTGCATTGTTGCCTACACAGCCAGCATCTCCATCATCAACATTATCAACATTCTGTTTTTTGTTATCACTTTCTTTCACCGATGCCACAATCACTGCCACCACCGCCGCCACCACCTCCACCGCAACCACCACCTCCAAGGCCGCTGCCTCCCTTTTTTGGAGGAGCCGATTTAGTCGCCGACTTTTAGTCGAACCTGACAGCATTTCCCAATTTCAAGTCTTCCGTGGACTCAAGAAACTGTATAACTGTGTAATCTTCCCGAAAAAAATCTAACGGTAGTTATGAAAACGAGGGCGTGATTCCTGGAGATATTTTGGCAATTAATGATTACACCTGTACGCCTACATGGCGCTCCACCCCGGCAAACACTAACTGTTGATTATTTGGGAAGGACGCCATTTTAGGGCTGGATAGCTCAGATGGTGCGCTGGCACGTAAAACCAGAGGTGTAGGGTTAAAGTCCCGGTCCAAACAAAATTTTCTTTGCCATTTTTTTTGGTCAAAATTGGAAGTTAATTTCGAATGAATGAATCGAAACTAAAGCCCAGCTTATACACGTTATATCCTCAGATATTCTTTATCTAGTATAGCTCCCGTCATTGTGAATGGCAAAGATGGGCAGGTCAGAATATTTGACAAAACACCAATCAAAATATTAAGGCTGAGATATATGTCTCGGTGCATTTATTGACAAAATGTATAATGTGGTTAATCTTCAACTCCAATTTCGATATACTGCAACAAGGTAGTCGTGCCCGTGCATAAGCCACTGTGTGAACCACACAGCCTCTGCTGCCAAATCGTATAAAGGAATTGTACACACGGTAGCGATTCCATTAAAAGATTAGAATATAGGCAGATTTATATAAATAAGCACGGTATTTTTTTAGCTATAGGCCTATGTATTGATCCACACGTACATCCGTAGTTCCAATCGAGGTGATAGCAAATACGCAATAGGCATTGCCCATCACTGGCCGCCACGTGGTTTTTTTCTTTTTTTGTAAATGCGCCATTTTCAAAACTCGCAAAACAATCCGAAACAACAATTACCTGTCAAAAAAATAAATGAATGTGAACAACAAGCGAGTCAACCCTGGCACAGTCCGACGTCTGTGGGGCTTTTGTCATGCTACATATTGTTTTGTGGTAGGCTGAAAAGAAGAGTCTTTGTTTAACACTTGGACAATAGTAGTGCCCGCGTGTATTTTTTACATGGCTAAGGGTTCTGTGAATGGCCGTTTGTTTTGATCTCAGTTGAGAACGATCGCGAAATGTTAAAGTCACTTAAACTCGTGCCATCTTTCGAACTTCTCCCGATGTTCTCGATGTGCAGATTGGAACCATTGTTGTTGGGCGTCTCCTGTGGAGATAAGATTTGCGAATAGCACTGCATGCGGTCCCCTTGAAAACACATCATTACATTATTCCTATCACATCATCGGAGACGATTTCGTCCCCTTGGCAATGCGTGATCTCAGTTGAGGAGTACCGGTATGCTATGGTATGTATATACATGTACATGTAATATGGCTAAGCCGAATACCTATGTGCAACCTGCTGTCATCAATGGTGACTATTTATTTTACGTCGAAAATGTACTCGCTAGAACGATATCACAGAGGCACTGGCCTCCTCTTGATACCGCGAAGGTAATAGCAGCAACAGTTGGGTCCTGTCCGAGTTCATTTTGCTGCCACTTCCAGATAGAAGCTACAGTCAACCCCCTGGCGAGCTGTGGGTTATTTCTGTCCATAGCCGAGGAACTCCGACACGGCCAGTCTTAACTGCTGGCAGCATCGAGTGGACATGCTGGTGCCATCCCGGGTGGGAGTCAGTCGACTCGCTGCCCGTCGGAGCCTCGGCGACACACCCGCCCGTCCCTCCCGCTGTCACGGAAAGAAAAGTCCTGTCCACCGCGAGGCCGTCCGTCGTCCTCCCGCCGACCGCCCTTGGCACACCGGCCGCACACCTGCCTGGCAAGCTGCTTGGCGGCGTCCTTGAACTGCTTGTTCATGCCGCTGTAAATGAGAAAGTTCCACCAGCTGTTGGACAGCGACAGCCAGGTGATGGCGAACTCCAGGCCGGGGGCGGCCCGGCGCTTGGCCACGAACTTGTAAAAGTCCAGGCAGAGGGTGGGCATCCAGGCCAGGTTGAAGGCCAGCGTGACGGCCAGGCACATCCAGACGGCCTTCAGCTCCCTGCGGCGGGGCCTGTCGACGGAGGCCGCGGCAGGGGAGGCCGGGGCGGACAGCGATTGCTGGGCGGCGACGGCGGCCGTCTCCTGGGCGGCGATCAGGCGCGAGTGGCGGTGCGCCGTCACGAAGAGCCGACTGTAGGTGGCCATCATGGTCAGGCTGCAGGCCGCGATCCAGGCCACGATGGCCACGAAGAGCGAGAGCGGGAAGGCCGGGTCCTCGAAGGCGGGCTCGCAGAAGAAGGTGGCGTCGTTGTAGGCGATGAGGTCCGGCCTCAGCGCCACCACCACGGTGACCAGCGAGACCATGCAGAGCCAGCACAGGACGACCGTGACCAGGGCGCGCTGGCGGGTGACCAAGGCCTCGTACCTCAGGGCCACCACCACGGCCAGGTAGCGGTCCACGCTGATGACGGCCAGGAAGAGGATGCTGAGCAGCAGGCCCACGGCGAAGATGGAACCCACAATCCGGCACAGCCCCTCCGAGAATGGGAAGCCGTCGTGGCCGGACGGCACGGTGCTGGCGAAGGCCACGCCGCCCACCAGCACGTCGGCCATGGCCAGTGACGAGATGAAGATCCGGGCCGGCTCCGAGCCCACCTGGGCCCGCCCGAGAATGACGATGGTCAGGACGTTGGCCAAGACAACGGCCAGCCCGTTTACGGCGATGAAGACGGTTCGCATCACCACTACCGCAACACTGGAGGTCGGGTTGTCACCGGTAACATTCATGATGAGCTGATCTCTGTTCGCTTATTATCTCACTTCATATAGTTTCATACCGTTGAATTCTATCGCCTGGGAGACATACAAGTGGCTCCAATCACATTCCAGAACAATCACCGCAACATGAACAACTTGAACACGCAACATGAACCGCCCGACATCTCGGTAATGTATACCTATATGCGCAAAGAAGCATTCAATGTCCGCTAACCTCTCATGTGCGGGCGATTGAGCGATCGGATGCATTTAGCTCTCACGGCCTCGCCGTTGCTAAAATCGCGTGACCGCGGCTATTTTTAAACGCCGAAAGCGTTGCCAGGCGACCGCCGTCCCAACGCTGCTGCGGCCGGCGCGGGCCGGCCGGCGCTCGGTCGGGTGGAGATCGCCCGCCACCGGATGACGACGTAGTGGAGACTGGAAGGGACGAGGTTCCGCCCTTTGGCCAAGTGCCAACTTCCAGGGTGCGCGTGATCGAAATCAATTGCCATCTGACGCGGAAAAGCTCTACAGCGCATCGACGAAAGCTACATTGATTTGATTAACCAGCTGCACTTTCAAAACGACTCCTCCAGGGGGGGGGGAACCGCTACCAAAGTACCGATATCGAACGCCAAGCCCTCGTTAGTATCAAAGCACAGTCAAGTCCACGATTTTTTTTTCAGACTGGCATGATGGAGTTTTAACGGATACATTATACGGTAATTGGGATGGTTAACTTATTGTGTTAGGTGGCTTGGGTCGCGAAGTGCGAAGTGGCAAAACAGGTGGCATCGAAATATGAACCAAAATCATTTCAAAAATCAAATTTCAAAAGTCATTCTCACGACATCGACAAAACACCTGTATTTATGTACAGAATGTTCCTCTGAATGGAAACTCTCTATGCTCTCTAAAGATTTTAGACATTGTGTGCGGAAACCTTCATCACAAATCTGCGAATGGATAAAACTGGGCGCTGGCAAACACTCCCGGGAATTAACTCCCGGGAAAACGGGTTTTACGCAGAGTTCTTACCAAATCTCGCTCAAATGTTTAATTACACGTGCAGTATAGGGCAAACCCGTGATGAAGTCCATTTTCTTCGACGCAAATTCATATTAGGCCTATCTAAGATACAACGCGGTATACCATGCAGAAGCTATACAGATTCGAAATGCACACCACCTCGACCAGCTCGGTGGTCCAGTGGATAATAGGGCGTTTGCCCTTAGAGCAGAAAAACGGGCAAAGCACTGAGCAATCCATAAAGTAAGACAAACCCTTGTTTAAAGCACACAGGCCTTATACATCTTTATACCAAAGCCCAACTTTAAAGAGCTGCTTAATTGTGAAAATCTGCTAAGTGGGGAAATTATTTTAGTTTGAACAGAAAAAAGAACAACCTAACAACCGTGCCTTGATGCAATGCATTATTATTTTTTGCTTAGGCCTATAAATTGTCTTCGAGTACTGTTTGCACAAAGTATCAAACGCAAGTGGACCTTCAGTTGACAACGTCTTCTTACTAGCTTAAGCAAGTTTAGCCCAGACTTTTTTTTAAAACCACAAGGTAGCCAAGCGAGCAATTCAGTGCTGAAAAGGACACCGATGGTGCGTTGCGCCACATGAATGCGTATGGGAAGTATTGGCTAATCCCGATAAACTCCCTAATAAAATCCCGGATTACCAGCCCCAATGGCAAGTCAGTTTAAAGTAATGTAGCGGGGGGAGGTGGAGGGGTATTTAATAAGTCATCGACGGTAACTTGCCCTCGACATACTTTAATCGTTGATCCAATCATTCAAACCCTAGTTCACTCAAGCACCATCCCATCCCGTGAGGCGCCACCAGCGGAAATGGCAGCATGCAGTGACCGTAAAATCTTACTTTCTTTGCTCGCAGATGCAAACAAAGTCAAGTGCCAAGTAAAATAAACCATAATGGGCAATATTCCACCTTCATTTTGACCAGTGTTGTCATAGTATCAACTGGTAGTATCATAGTATGAATGGCCAATACCAAATTAACCGAAAAACTCCCAAGCCTTGAACGCGAGTAACGGGCAAATTTGATCCATTCCAATGTAACAGCTCAAAGTCCGCACGGTAAAAATTATCTGCTCGCGAGAGTGAAAGTGAAGTGAAAGATCTCGACTGCTGTCAAGTGTGCGGGCGTCTGTGTGAGTATAGCCATACAGTACATACAGGGGAAGTGGGTCGTGTTTACGGTAAGGTAATTTCATTTGATCTCCCCACTGATTGGGTCTCTGTTTTTATTGGGTTAAAATACGCGCCGTGCCTGGCTACCAGATAGCCTGTCCGTTGTCCAGCACTTGGCGCCATTTTCACACCAGCCCCCCCCCCCAACCACGGCTCTTAGGGAGGAAGCTAATGGAATCATTCCTGCTGAATGAGGTTCACTGTTTTTCATTTCCAATTTGGAAGAGTAGAAGTCGATCGGATCGTGTTTCATGCGCTGGTTTGCTTTTTTTCTTTCTCAAAGGCGTTCTGCATTTTGAGAGAGGTCCTGCTCATATCGCAACGTCAGTCCTTCTACAGCTTAAAGAGTTCAATTTGGGTAATTTAAGTTGTTTTATTTTTTTATTCATTTTTGTAAGAACTATTTCTGAATTTATTTGAAAAAAAAAAGGCAAATAAAATTGGGCTGGACGGGACTTGAACCTGAGACCTCTGGTTTTGCGTATAACAGCGCTATCTAGCTAATAGATGGCGGCCTTCCCAAATGGTCAATTGTCTTTGTCGGAGTGGGGCTCCAGTCAAATATTCATTTCATTCCCCTTCAGAACTATGTGAATTACATTTCGTGATCTATCTAAATCAATCCAACTTCCAATTACGGCCACTTCCGTAGGCCTACCCTAAACTGAACTATTGCTGTGTTCGCAAAACAATGGAGAAGGGGCCCTAAAGGCTAAAACTAAAAGTTACCTACCCAGAAACAATGCTATCTTTTAGGAAATAATAAATACATATTTGAATACACAAACGACTTCCGAAAAGAAAAACCCAGAGAGATATAATAGGCCTAGATCTATGTATCTCAGGTATACTATAGTGAAACCCATCTCCGTCGTGTTCTAAAAATGCGAACACTTTCCATTGAGCATCTTAGGGTACGTTTATCACCTGATAAAGTACCGGCGTTTGCTGCTACAAAAATATGGTGCCTTTACCCTTAAGTTGGTCTCATGGGGGCTACAACTTATTCACCCTCTGGACTGGTTTTATCACGTGCGTGCTGGCAACCAAACTTTTCTTGGAGCCATTTCTTGGAGAGAAAAGGGGAGGGAGTAGGCCTATATAGTGACCTTTTTGAACCCTGGAAAATAGAGCGTCGTATACCGCACTTGTCAACCCAAAACTTTGAGCCGGTGACCTCAAACAGAACATTTGATCCACTGCCCAGAGAAAGATCCCAAACACACAAGAAATCGAAGTAAAGAAAACGAAGGTCCGCTAAAATGAACAGAACCAAAACCGAGACCGCTAACTTCAGACCAACTATACCGACTTATTGTCAAGGCGGTATGCGGACTAAAAAGCGGGTTATTGTCTGGAAGCATACAAAGCCGGGATACTCCTCTGGTAGCAAGAATAGGAAATTCCTGCGCCTAAACGCTGACAAAAGTCGAGGCGGGCGAGAAGCTAACATTCCTTAAAGTTTAAGCGCGCCAGCTAGAGGTCCAGGGACAGCATTAATTATAATCTACGCCGCCACGCCATAGTGCACGTCGTCTGCTCGCAACCGGTCGTTCAGAATTAAGAATTTTCCCGAGAATTTCGCAAACGAATAAAGTCGGTGCCTACCTTTTCTTGAAGATTTGCGACTCCGGAACACCGTCGTTCTATCAATCTCGACGAAATTGGGCCGGAAACCACCCAAAAAAATGGCGGAAAAGTACGAACGCCTGAGAGTCATCGGACGGGGCACGTTCGGGCTGGCCTGGCTGAGCCGGTCCAGGAGTAGTCGGAGACCGTACGTCGTCAAGGAGGTCCGCCTGGCCGGCATGACGGAGAAGGACAGGCACCAGGCCGTGAACGAGGTGGCCATCTTGGCCGGGCTGAAGCACGCGAATGTTGTGCGATATCGCGAGGCGTTTATCGATGAGGCGACGCTGTATATCGCTATGGAGTACGCGGACGGAGGTATGCATACAAGTATTACTTAGGCCCTTGGTATAGTAATCTCCACCGGGGTGGGTTTTGACGATCACATAACAATAAGTGATTTAGTTGGTTACCGGTATATGTTTTTTGGGTGCAGTGAAAATTTGTGCACTTTATCATCCATCTCAAAAGTTAGAGCAGGCCTGACGTTTTTATCCCAGCAGGACCTTGCTCAAACTCAGAGCCGTGCATATATCTTTATCTTTGACTAGTTTGAGAAAGGTCCTGCTAGGATCGAAACGTCAGGCCCTCTAACTTTTAAGGTTGATGTATTGCAGGTAATTTTACTCATTGAGCAGTTGGCGCAACATTTTTGGTATTAACTTTACTTCATCATCCAGTGTAATGCTAATCTAACTAAAGTTGCGAGGAAATAACACCACCTGATAAGTGATATAGACTATAATAGTAAAGTGATATGAATTATGCTGATTAAGATTGTTATGCAGATAGGCCGTATAATCAACAAGATAGCCGAAGGTACATAATGAAAAGACAGTAAATTCTAGCTAAACAATCAAAGGATAATTAAAGAATGCTGTAATGTTATTTCCCATCTGTGAAAGAAATGTGTACTTGTGTAAGCTAGGACATCTTTTCAGATGCTGTAGTGACAATGGTTCCAGAATGATTAGAGAAAGAGATGCAAACTAAGGGCCCGTGGCCTAACCTCTTCTGTATCTGTCTTTTTTTTGGGGGGGGGGGCAGGTGATCTAAGTGAAAAGATTGCTGTTGGTCGGCAGGCTGGCGAGTATTTCACCGAGGGCGCCCTCTTGGACTGGTTCGTGCAGATCTCCTTCGCCTTGCGCTACATACACGCCAGAAAGATACTCCATCGGGGTAAGTAGGTATAGCATAGTACCTGGAGAACCTCCAGGTATATGGTTATAGTCCCTTCTCCACTGAATTGAATATAGGTGGCCTCAATAGGGAGTAGAAGACAGGGTAGCATGCCACTGTGTAAAGTCATTTTGAAAGCAACATTCAAAACTGGAAATGGAATATGCTTTGCTTCGTTGTAGAGACTCATTTCAGAATGGTGGGCCCTAATTAACCCAGAAACAAAGGTGTACATAAACTAAAGGAGATCAATGTCACATGGTTGAATGAAAGTTGGGAGAATTCGAGTCATTTGTAAGTTTCACGATAAAGTTCCGGAAATGGGGACACTGTGTGCCTCTCCCCCATACACATACATGTATACAGGCAGGTAATGACATCTGGGAACTTACATTAAACGATCCACTCTTATCCCGTTGTCTTCCACGCAGATCTGAAGCCGCAGAACATCTTCCTGACGAGCCAGGGCATGATCAAGATCGGAGATTTTGGCATAGCGCGGATGCTGCAGAACAGCCTGGACCACGCGCACACCGCCATAGGCACCCCGTACTACATGTCGCCGGAGATCTGCAGACGAGCCCCGTATCCTTTCCCGCCATAATTATTCTCACTGACGAGGGTCCTCTTGCAACAGTAGCCCGCCACACTGACTGCATGCTTTCTCCCAGTCTCTTTCTTGTTTTTGTTATGACATAGGTGGGCCGGAAGAAATCTGGGCTGAAACAGAAATCAATCTTAAAACCGTTACACCAAATGAAATTATAGCCCAAGCACGTGAATGCTTCGTCTACGGACAACTCATGATTATGACATGTTTCTTTTCCTTTTTTTATAATGTGTGCAAGGCAGTCGTGTTTCGGTAAGTAACCAACTTAACTTGCACATTGGTTTCTGAGAATATGTTGTATAGGCACGTTTGCTGGATTTTTTTTTCTGAAATCACTTGGCAAATTGAACCAGCTACAACCAGAAGAGTGATTTGTGGGCGGCTGGGTGCGTCCTGTACGAGATGGCGTCACTGGTCCATCCCTTCGAGGCGCCCGACTTCTCCTCGCTGGTCGTGAGGATCCTACGAGGGCGCTACACACCCATTCCAAGGTAGCCTTAAATAACCTACACACGGACACGGGACAGTGTCAATTGAAAACGACATCAGGATACCGTTATTTCACGGGGTACCCGACTAATGTGCATTTTGCATACATTGACACGATGTGCACTCAAAAATGGCTACTTTCATGAACTTACGCTCTGTTGAACGCCATTAGCCATCTAATTGATTCATGTCTGTGGTTACATGCAGCAATTCTGTGCAAATTCGCAACTGAATCACATAGAATGACTGCAGCCGCTAGCGAATGGCTCCTATAGACAATTGGAAACAATTTGAGGGTGGTAGCCAGTGAATTTGAGCTCGTCATTCAGACAGAAAGTACCTAAACCACAAATTTTACTTGCTTTCTTATTAGAGGAGCAATGCTAAGTCGTGGTCCTGATAAAAAGGGTTTGCTCACCTGGCTACTTCTCTCTTTGCCTTCTGTTGGCAGACACTTCGGGCCTCTCGTGGAGGACCTGGTTGCCGTACTGCTCAGGGTGGAGCCCGCACGCCGGCCCACGGCCGACCAACTCCTCTGCATCCCCGGCCTCCAGCCCCACGTGCTCGCCTACACCGACCGCTGCCAGGAGCTCCGCGGGCCGGGGGCGGCGGGTCGGGAACCAGACGAGCGTCTGAGGCACTCCGTGGCCACGGTATCACGCGGTCTCCCAGAGGGCGCCCCTAAGGCTTCGAGTCATCGGTCGGCGGGTGCCTCTCACAGACCACGGTCGATGGGAGGCAGAGTGAGCGACAGCTGGGACGACGCTTGTAAGGGACAGACCACAGAGGCTCCATCCAAGGCGCATCGTGATGACAAGTTTACCTGCGAGATAGTTATCAGCGACAAGGAAATCAGTGACAGGGCTACCCGCGAAAAGGTTATCAGCAACAAGCTTACCAGTGGCAAGGTTACCAGCAACAAGATTACTAGCAACAAGGTCACTAGCAACAAGGTCAGTAGGGAAAGTGTTACCAGTGAAAAGGTTACCAGCAACAAGGTCAGCTGGGACGAGGTTACCAGGGAAAAGAGTAGCGACGACAAGCTTACCGGCAGCAAGGTTACCAGCAACAAGGTCAGCAGGGACAAGGTGGTCACCGGAAAGGTTACCAGCGACCAGCTTGCCACTCGCAAGGCTAACACCACCGATGGAGCTGCCAGCGGCGAGCCTGCCCACGCGACGGTTACCAGCGTGAAGCGGACCCACCGCAGAGTGGCTAGCTTGAGCGAACGCTCTGGTGCGAGGGACGCCGCCGGTGAGAAGGCGTGGAAGCAGCGACGCTTCTCCTCGGGAACAGACCAGAGGAAGACAACAGCCGCGGAGACTTTGGCCGTCCGCACCAAGAACGAAAACAACCCTGCTGACAGACATCTTGTGAGTATCGTCACCTGATAGAGATAAAACAGACAGATCCAACAGACTATGTGGGCCCTATAATGAAAGAATTCCATCAATTCAGAAGTAGTAGTAGCCTACTGTGCATTAAAAATTACACGAAAAGGGCCGAAAGACATTGATTGACACCTTGAAAGTTTGAAGCAAGCATCCTTTCTTCAGACTGAAAAAGAAAGATTTTATTTTGTCGCACATTGTAACCCTGTTTGCTGATATCAGGTTTTCTCCGGAGGATTCTATATAAATTTCCAAAGGGGTTGTAACTTGTGCAACCAATCTACAATTCATGACCGTCACACATTATTGGTGGGTTAAATTTGTCTACCTTTTAGAAAGGTCCTGCTAGGATCAAAACGTCAAACCTTCAACATACCTTATTTTGGTTTAAAATTTGTACATTTCAGACAAAACATCACGATGGCTGGTCGGACGATCCCAGGAGGAAAGCAGATGATTCCATTGTGGATCTTTTTAACGCGGAGGATGCCGGCAAAGTGAACACGGTGAGGCGCCTGCAGAAATCCACGTACGTCCTACAGAGTCCCTCTACGGCCAGCCCGACAGACCATCTCCAACAGTGGAAGGAGTCGACCGACCAAGAGCGTCTTTGGCGAACGGTCATCGAGCGGAAGGTGCCGGGACAGGCGGGGCGCAGACCGAGCGTGCCAGGCAGCGCTCTCGAGGCCGTCACGTCGTCCGTGGCTGCCGACGTCAACGAATGCCTGTGTCGGTGCCGGGCGCGGGCCGGCGACACGGCGTGCGAGGTGCGCGGCAAGACGGAGAGCCTCCGGGCCTACCTGGAGGAGAGGCTGGGCGCCCGGGCGGCCGCCTCCGGCCTGGCCCTGCTCCGCTCCCCCGCCCTGGCCGAGGCGCCCGGCGACCTCGTCCTCGCCCGGCTGGAGGGGGCGCTCGGCCCGGACCGGACCGTCTACGTGCCCGTCCTGCTCTGCCTGCACAACCTGGAGCAGAGCGGCGATTGGCCGTCGGGCTGACGACCTCATCGGCGTCAATGTCACCTCGTGCGTGCACCGGTCCTGACCATCAGAGGGGCATGACTGCAACCCTCTCGGTTGATGACGTCAAAAACTAATTTGAATACAGGGGTTACTGGGTTAGTCAATTCCACCGAAACCCACATACCTATTTCGATTTATCAAACATCTTCTTCTAAAAAAAATATTGGACAACGCAAGAGGTTGACGTTTCCCCAAATCAGACTATTTTTTGAATCCCAGAGTTTTAATGACCATTTGTTTTACCTGAAATAATTATCGCTGTTTAAAAGAGATTTATTCTATTCGGATACTACTGTAAGAAGAATTTGTATATCTTGATGTGATCATGTTTTGCCTAAATATCTGCCATGTTTAAAATGTCTTTGTATTTATAAACAATTTATTTAATCATATATATACACAGATGAAATATTAACAGAATAATTAGTACTCTTGTGATGTTTTTAATAAGTGTGATAATAAATTAATTTTATACTTGAAGGATTAATTCAGTAGTGGCATTAATTCGTCTCAACAGTCTTTTACTCTAATCATTTGAAAATGACAAACCGACAAGATCTATGAACAATGAGTTGATTCCATTTCTTTGCCATTTTAATACAAAACATCGGCTCGCACCGTACCGGCAAAATTGGCGAAGTGCCAACACACGGTATTAGTCTCATGACCAAGCGTGGTAGTGTATACATGGGATGCTAAGATAAATCTCACAAAAAATATATAGAAAGTACAGAAACCCGAGTGCCTGCATACACTTTTTGTTTCTTTCCCAATTAAACGGTTAATAACATTTCATATATCAACAAAATACCACAGGATAAAACTTCTGTGATTTTGTTGTAGTATTATTCAAATGTACAGGATATTCGTACCCGAATATATACAAAATACTTTGCTATCCATAAGGTATGGGGCTGTACTGTTTTTGAACAAGGCGGGAACAGATATATACAGATAACAAAAGAGTACATGCATTACTTTTCACGTTGTGTTATAAGGCACATGATACTTAATCTTAGAAATTGATATTACACAGAGTACGATCAGCTGGCTCTATTAGTTGACTAACTTTTTGTTTAGATTTCAGAAGAAACGTCACAGGTGATATCACTGTGAGCTGCACGAACAAACAATCTAAGACTGGAGTACAACGACTTGCCGACATTGTTTTCATGACGGGGGAAAACAAGAGTAGACCTACCCGCTTTAACCTTGAAGACTGTGGCATTCGAGCACAATGTAATATCGAGGGACATGATTCTGATTCTGCATTTAATGCTTAATCAGATCTTGAAGAGAGGAATAACTGACAGATTTCTGGGAGGAAAGTTCCGCAAACTCGGTCAATGGCTCTCTATGAATGTCTGAATCGGGTTCGTCCCCGTCACAGACCAAAAATAAATAAACAACGGTCGCTGACTTTCAAGGATTGCTGTCCTGTTAAGTAGGACTACAGATTCTTCATCTAGAAACTGTGGACAAAGGTACATTGACTACATTCCTTAGTACCCGAGATGTGTGAATGAAACCTAAGTCCCAGCCCGGGCATAAGCCTTCATTTCGTGAAGGGCAGATGGATTGGCGAGGAGAACGCCAGACTCCGTTCAGGGTTACACAAGATGACAATGCTTTAGGGTTTTGAGATGATCACGGTAAAACAGTGGCGCTGAGATGATAACACTCAGCAAAGAGAGGTCTTCTGGCGATGTTGGTATATTCGACATGAGCGGGGGAAGCCTATGTGTTCTGCGGTTCAAACTCATCGTAGCCTAGGCCTATAATCAATCGAAAGACGATTAGCGATGGGCAGAAACTAAACTGCCTACAGTATAACATCTTACGACGGGTTATCCATTCTAAGTCGAGTTACGATGCATCGTCGGGCTTTGTGAAATCCAGCCCAGGTCGAAGGGTTAACTTTCTCTTTCTACGGAGGCCTTGATGCGATCCTGATTTTAAGAAAGGGGGAAGTGGCAAGAAAGTGCATGAGAATACGCCAGGGGTTTCTATTATGGACCTTTCCACATTTTGGCATATTACTTCTACTCGACAGCCACCACTTCGTGCAGGGACTTCCCCCATTTGGCTCACAGAGCGCCAGTGGTGTTGCTATGCGCCATCAGGGGCCTCCGAATCTGGGCACCACTAGGCCTATTATCGAGCAGCACAAAAACAGCACAGATGTCATAGTGCCAGGTTTGACTCGAACAAAGTGTACTATTATTGATTCATTTCACAGGTATTCATTGTTACTGATTGTTGAGCGAGTTTTGAAAATAAAATATTAATCAAAAACCTCCATGTGGGGATCATGGGTAGCGAAAGGTAGCCATGTGCGAAGTTGCTAATAACCATAGAACTATGATCTATGGAGAGCTCTATAGAGCATGCTAATAACATCTGTTCAGTGTCAACTTAAAATCAAAGAACAAAAACTCGGGTGTAACTACGTGCTGTGTAGATATGGGCTGGGACTCTTACGGGGAAAACTGGTCAGTTGGCAACACAGAGATTGCTCGAGTGTTTTGAAGCAATGATTTGAAATTGCTAACTTCACCACAAAGGTAAAACCGTGGAATAAATTGTGGAAGTTTCAGATGATTTTAGGGGGAAATCCGTCTTCAGAACCCCCCCCCCCCTATGATTTGAGATATTTTTCACTGGGGAATAGGTAGTGGCCGGAAATCATCATGATCAAGTCTTATTTGAAATTGATTTTTTTTTTTGGATTAGATTCCTTGAAGATACTAAATACCGAGTAGGAGACAAATGTAAAAGTTAAGGGCAAAGTCATTAAAATAATTACGTAGAGCAGCTTTGCCTAAAAGGGGAGCCATCTGCGTTAACTAGTGAGCATTCAGTCAAATACTGAGTGTCACTCTCTGTTGAGCAGCACTGTAGAAAATGGGCTGTCAGTCGTTATAGCATGAAATTACTGAATATGTGTTATAAAAACCCAATCATTTTGAACTTCGGTCCACTTTTCCTCCATTTCAAAACAAAACAAAAAAAGACGACGCCTTCGGCTATATCTTAGCAACAGTCCTGAGCTTCCCTCGTAAAATTCTATGATAAAAAATGACAACAGTCAGCGTAGAAAGTCATTGACAAAAATAAACGCAACAAAATCAAGAAATATTATTTCTGAGATAGATATGCATGCGTACAAATTTACAACTACCGTCAAAATATACAGACAAGGGGTGTACAGTACATAGGTACGAGTGTGTACCGTGTCACAGAACCAACAATGTCCAGATGAACTCACTTTCAGAAAGTCGAGAAATTCCGGAGATGATCAATTTTCCCAGTTCGCAGTTCTTAAATACATGTTATATAATGTTATATTAAGTCTTCGGGCTCCATGCTTTGACCATTTTTATGATTGGGATTCTAGGAGGCGCAAGACTTTCTGTGGTCTCGGCCTTTCCAGAGCTATGGTTTCAGAACATCTGCCCATGGTTCCAGAATTCCACGCATGGTTTCAGGACTTCCAGATCCAATATTTTAGAAGTTCCAGGCATGATTTCAGGACTTCCGTGCCCATGTTTCCAAAACTTCCATACACGGTTTGCGGACTTCTAAAACATGGGTTTTTAGATCTTCCCCACACACTTCAGGACTTATGAAACAGGGCTTTCGAACTTCCATGCATGGTTCCGAAACTTCCAGACCCATGGTTTTTAAAACTTCCAGACATGGTTTTCAGGATTTCCATGCCCATGGTTCCAAAACTTCCATACATGGTTTGTGGACTTCTAAAACATGGTTTTAGAACTTCCACACATGGTATCAAGACTTCCCAGATCCATGGTTAGAAGACTTCCATACCCACATACACCATTTCAAGGTTTCAAGAATACCTACACAATTCAAAGGTATTTTGTTTTTGCTGCATACAAATACAAAATCACCACCTCCCTTCACTTTCTAAGAATGAGCCCAAGCTGGACTTTGTCAAGGTGAAAACAAAACGTACAGAGTTTGTGACCAGAGGATAGGTCACCAGTCAAAATGTGATCATGATTGATAAAAAAAAAATACAATGATAACTAGAAATGCATGCGAAGTGAACCAAAACAAAACAACAATAAAAGAACATAACATTGTGAACATAACAAAGATCAACTTTTCATACGATAACATTCTTTCTTTTGAAATGGTAGTCGAATATTGCCATTTGCTGATGAGAAGATATAGTCTGGACAATTTAAGTGCAACTTTCAACTAAGAAGGTGAGACATGTCTTCTCTTCTGATTGGTTTTTAGAACACACCTGATGTTGAAAAAACAGCTGCACGATGGAAAAAACATAAACATACACACAATAACAATGAAAACTTTCAGACAAGATGGCCATAAAACAAAACGAATGGTGATTTTTGCACAACTGGAAATATTGCAACAGAAGAAAAGTGTTGGCATCTCAGAGGGTTGCAACACATGAACATGCAAACATGAAATGCAAACTCAATCAGCTAATGGTAGCAAACAGCCACACAAACCTTCCGAGTGCCTTCAATACCTACTGTACCAAATAAACAAAAAAACATAGGAGCTGCAGAGTAATGAAAAATCTTATCCAGAAACACTGATAGATGACGGTGTGACGAATACACAAAAATTAACAAAATTCTAAGCCTTTGGCTGGCAACTCATAAGTCATACAATTCATTCCTCTGAAGTTTATGGCCGATTATTCCCCCCCCCTTTTTTTCTGAAGATTGCTTTTCTGGCCACTGACAATAAACTACAGCTCGCCTTTGATCCTCAAACAAGGTGCCCTCCTCGGGAAGACGTGGGAAGTCTTGGCGGTGCCGCTGCTACTGCCGTTGTAGCTGTTTACGCAGTGTCGGACCGAGAGAATGACAAGAGCTCCCGGGGCTGACAAGGCTCTCAGAGTAATGGGCTGGGAGCCAATCGAGACCACTGTCTCCTAGTTGCACAGCCACTGTCACGTTACAGATGGAGTGGGTAGATTTCTGTGGTGTGAGAGCGATGCAGGAAAAAGCAAACGGTTACATCTTCACTTCCTTCGTTACGATTCTGATAGTTTATTCTTATGGTACTTATTTAACAGCAAAAGTTACTTTTAATTTAAAAAAACACGTTATAGGCTTATAACAACTAAAAAATTCATTTTTATTCATTTTCATTGATTTGTATTAATTTTTATTAATTGCCATTAATTTTCATTCATTTTCATTCATTTTCATACATTTTCATTCATTTTCATTCATTTTCATTCATTTTCATTCATTTTCATTCATTTTCTTTTATATTAATATTAAATGTTTATTTACAAAATTAAATGTTAACCACTTTGCGCCGGGGGGGTTTTCAGCGCCGATGACTGCCATACGGGGGTTTTTGAACAATGCATCATTTTCAAATCTCGCTAAAACAATCGGAACAATATATTTATGTGAAATAAATCGATAAGAGTATACTATGGGTACAAGAGAATAAAACCTGGCACAATTCGGACGTCGTTGTGGCTTTTGTCAAGAGATTACCCGTTCAAAAAAGGGCCCTTTGTGCATCGTCAATGGACCATAACAGACGTGTGTGTGTGCGTGCGTGTACGCTGCTGACAATCCCTGACCGCAGACTCCAGCCTCCACTCCAGGCAGTCAAATCTTTGAGTTGGTCGGCCAGAAACGAGCGTACAGATTACGGTAAAGAATGTGGGGGGAATTCCAATGCCAGACCGTTGGGCTGTGTGGCATGCAAAGACAATGTCCCCCGCGTACTTTCAGCTGCAGCGCAGTATCCCTTGATCCTCCACAGTAAAAGTCCCACAATTGCACAATTACTGCTGCTAATCTTGCAATTCATGTGGCAACTTGCGTCAAAAAGGGTCTTTGTACTGATTCATATTGCTTTGTTCTAAGCTGAAAAGAGTCTTTGTTTAGAATGTGGACAATAGTGGTGCCCGGATTCGGAGGGCCCCGTTGCATAGGCAATTCAATTGACCTCCGGATTCGGAGGTCCCGGCGCGAAGTGGTTAAGGATCTGTAATTCCCAATTTAAAATAAAAGAAAAACACATAAAAATAAGTCATGTCTTGAGTGGACAAAGCATATACATACCGGTTTTGTTTCAGACTGGTACTATCTGCTGATATGAGATGCTTGCCCGAGGCCGTCTGGTGCCCCAACTTGGTGGGAACAATATCCAGAGGATAGCTACCCTGCTGGTGTCGGAGGTCGTGACCTGAGGACGACCCCGGCCGGTGGCTCCTGTCCACAGTCTTTGGTCTCTTGGCAGCCTGATGGAAGCAATACCAAAGAATAGATGAACTATAATCCATACAACAAAGGGTTTCTGAGATAGTAGTATCATAAAGCTACTCCAGAGGCAAATTGCCACAGCAACAATGCTGATAGGCAACACACTAATAATAACTTTTGTGGCCAAAAATAAAAAGTAAACAAATATATTTGATACTAGTTGACTATTACATTTTAGGAAGGCCGGTATCAAAGGGCCTAATATTTTTTGGAACATGACTTTTGACACATTTGCACATTAAACAAACATCAAGCTGAGACAACATAGATGTATTCTGCCTTTGAGAATGGTCCTGCTAGGATTGAGGCAACAGGCTCTCGACATTTTTTTGTGAGCAGGAAATGGATTGGGATGGAGGAATGGGACGGCCTACTTTTTTGACGGTGCCGACGATGTCTTGCAGGGGCACAAACAGTCCATGATTGTGATGACACCAGAAATACCGCTTGCCATAGAGGAAGCCATCATGCCGGCCCGCTAAAGGAAAAAAACAAAACAGAAGCAGGACAGATGAAAACTCAATGATTTGGAATAAGCCTTTTTTTAAAGTACCCAAAGTAAACGTGCAAGGAGCAGTCTCAAGTTTTTGCAGTAGGCTTTTTAGGTTTGGTCCATAATCTGGCATGATTTCAGGAAATGCCATTTACAACAGGGGCATCCTTGTTTGTTACATGTGCTTTGCATTGCCTCCATATTTCAATTCCAATTGACACCAAATGAGAACCCAATGCCTTGTCCAGATGTGCATGCGCACATAGTGCTGATTCTTCTTAAACTTATAAAGTTAAAGTTAAGATCAGGCAGATGCCTGAACCATAGGCTTGGGGGGGGGGCTCTATGATTCCAAGCTGGTCATTACATACTCAGGTCGTTTCGTGCCCAAGTTACTTCATACAAAATTTTCACACCACCGTTTTTCTTCATACCCAGGTCATTTCATACCCCCCCCCCCCCCCCCCCCCCCCGCAACCAAGTCACTTTGTGATGGGCCGGCACAATCAGAAAGCTTTCTGAACCACAAAAGGGCCCTCACAAAAGTAACTTGACTTTGGCCAATCAACCACCAAAAAGCATTCCTCACAACAAAAGGACCAATGCTGAAGTCAGTACCATCAATGAAATGATGAAACTAATTTCCAGACAACCATTTTAAGATACAGTGGAAGGTCACTATAACGAACACCCTGGGATCCATGAAAATTGTTCGGTATAGCGGTTGTTCGTTACATCAGTTACATCAGTTACATCAGTTGCGGCCACTTATTTTGTTCACACTAACCGGGAGTCAAAGGGGCGAAAGGACATGTTTGTAAATTTCCAGTCAATGAAAGCATCCCACAAAATAAGAGGACCTAAGTCAGTACCATCAAAGAAATGTGGATACTAGTTTAAGATCAATGCATTTCAGAACAAAAACTACTTCAGAGTATTGTACCCCAGATGCAGAAGTTCCATGTACTCGAGTAAGAAGTGACTTCTGGGGCCAATTTCATACAGCCGCTTAAGCGCCAAAATGTGCTTAAGCGCAAAAAGTCATGAGCCACAGGATCCCCTTGCCTACCCACACTTCACTTTTGTTTCACGCTAAGTAAAGACGAGTGGAATACAAGTCAAAAGCAATGGAAATCACACACCAGGGCAGCTTATAATCCTTGGAAGACTTTTCCTGCTTAGCAGATTTTTACGCTTAAGCGGCTCTATGAAATTGGGCCCTGGTAGGAAATGACTGACAATCCTACGATGACACATTTTTTGAGGATTCCCTTTTTCCTGCACCCACCTGGTTTGTCCAGTTCCAAGCCCGCGTAGACCACATGAGAGGCATTGGGCTTGTCTGTGTGGCCAATGTAACGCACATAACCCGTCTTGTCTCCTTTTGTGGTCACCTGGTCGTCGAGATGGAGGGAAAACCTGCAAAGAAAAAATGAATGACGGATATTTAGACGAGATTTCAGGCTATTCAAGGTGGAGGTAGCAGGTCAAGGGTGATTTGCAGTGACACCATGTGAGAATATTGCTTTTGTGAGGATGTGTGGTTCCGAGGAGAACAGTGGACTCAACGTTTTCATTGTCAGGAAACTGTCTCCTCCAACTTAGTCCACCCTTCCTTTCTGAAAATGTCGCTTTTGTGAGAATGTGTGGTTCTTTCTATGTGTTGCTGCCAACCCTAGGCCAAGCCACACTGAAAGCAGACCACTACCACGCTCCCTGCCCTTCACATTGATCTCTTGGTCCAGCTGGTACAGCTGCTCATGTACCAAACCTTGATTAAGCATGAAAACCTTTCGCTTAATAAAATCAGGTTATGAATCCAAATGTCTATGTCTAAACACAATAAGCATCATGTGGAACACGATGGCAGTTTCATTTTATCCAAGGAGGACATTGTCATGCTCAGCAGGTGTGAGTGTTAAAGCAATTCCATGGAATTGGACCCTGGGCCAAATTTCTGAGCGGCTTTAGCGTGAAAACCTGCTAAACATGAAACGTCTTCCTTGCGTAAACAGATTTACACACCACATGAAATGTGATGCCAACTGGTATTGACTTGTGTTCCATTATTCTTTACTCAGCATGAAACAAAAGTGGAGTTCTGGTTGGCAAGACAATCCCATGAATTGTGACTGTTTGTGCTAAGGCAAAAAAAAAATGGTGATTGAGCTGCTCTAAGACACTTGGCCCTGATCTGAGAGAGGATCGAGCTGCCGCTGCTGACCTGTGGTTGACCCCTCGCATGACGGCGTGTCCCTGAGACGGCGGGGCCTGTCTGGCGCCCTCTTGCTGCAGTCTCTGGCAGGGGCTGCACAGGCAGCCGGCCAGGAGTTGGGGGGCGGGCGGGTGCGGGGGCGACTGGGTGCGGGGCTCCGAGGGGGGCCGGGGTTGCTGGGTGGTGGTTGCCGGGCGACTCCCGGGCACCAGACTGTAAAGAGTGAGTCCAACAAAGAGGAAAGTCAATACAACTGACTGAACCCTGACCTTTGACACCCTCAAGTGTCGGGAAACTGTGCAATACCAAAGGATAATAGGGAAATTGTTTTTGCCAACCTTGGATGAAACAGGTTTTGTGATCATTTCTTTAACCATTGCTTTCTCTATGGGATTTTGAAGGAAGAAGAAGAAGTGGGAGGAGGGGGAGGATATACAGCGCCCTCTATCGGTCAGGCAAGACTCACCTCCTGGCGGGGCTGCTGTGGCGGCGGCGGTAAGGGCGGTCTTTGCGGTGGAGAGAGGGCAGGTTGATGGCGCTCTCAGACTGGCCCTCGGTGTCTGGCTTGGAGGACTCGGACCACGTGCTGGCTGTCTCATTCTCAATGCGCAGCCCACAGATCTTGCTCTGCTGGCAAACGGACAAAAAATTGTAACGACTCAATAACAATATCTGATCTTTACTTCAAGCCGTAATACAAAACAGGGTGCTCATTGAATTACATTCTCCTCCACGCAAACATCATGCAACGCAGTTTCCGCCGCTATACATAATTCAAATCCATAACACGACCTCAACCAGCTCAGTGGTCTAGTGGTTAAGACATCCGTACTAGAATTTGGGAGTCGCGGGTTCAAATCCCACCCGAGCTGCCTGAAATATTTCTATCAGGCACCAGGCAAAGCACTGAGCACTCCGTGTTGATCACGTCAAGCAAGGGCAAAACCTCAATGAATTACATTCTCCTCGACTCAAACATCATGTTATATCTATGATACAGTACAAATGTGTTTGTAGTTCAGTGGATGTTAGAAATCTTGATCCGTGCCCTTTGTTCATCAGACTTGACCCTTGACTCACCTCTTCTTGCACCACCTCTCTGGTGCTCAGCCGCTTCCGGAGGTCATCGACCTCCTGCCTGGCCCTCTGCAAGTCGGTCTCCAGTGCCGCCTTGTCGCTGCAAACTGTTTGAGGAGAGAGGAAGAAACGAGAGTTGGACCACTTCTGCTCACACACGATCAGGGGCATATTTAGTGGATCAAAACTGGCAGAAGCAAAGAAAAGCCTCGCTTATTGCATTGAGGCTGCCAGCCAAAGTTTCACTCGTATCTTATGCTATATAAATACCCAATCTTAAAATACAGGTCAAATGCAACAAGCATCCCATTACATATGGCTAGCAATCTTTCTCGCTTTCCTTTTTCTCTTTTATATAATCAGTGATGAAGAGACTGTCTTGTGCTAACCAAGGAAGAATCATCATGATCAGTAGTTTTTCGTGCTTAAGCAGCCATAAGAAATTGGGCCAATGTGGACAGCCCTCATTGTCCGTGTCCATGCTTAGCACGTTTTCATGCTTAAGCAGCTCTATGATATTGAGCCCTAGTTATCAAGCCTTCAAAAATTCAATGACAGATCACGACTGGCATTTTCGGGGTTTTGTGCGTGATGGGGGCGAAGCCTGTACCCGAGTCTGCTCCGGGGATTCGAAGAAAAAAAAAAGGCCCTTTGGCCGCATTCCCGTCCGTCCTACCTTCACGGAACCTCTTCTCCAGCGCCTGGTTCTCTTCCCAGAGGCTGGAGCACTGCACCTCCTTGCAGGAGGTCTCAATCTTGGCCCGACAGGCCTCTAGCCCCGGGTCAGAGACCTGATCATCCTGCCGAGATAAAGAGAAATTGTCCATCAGTCTGTGATGAGGGGCTTTTCCACTCTCCCAATTAAACGTGATTATTAACAAATAACCATTTGACCACAACTGCTTACAACCAAATAAACTCCAATTTTTGTTATGTATGTGTGGACACAATAAACACAATTATCAGTAGGATTTGAATCATACTGATAGTTTTTGGGAAGGGGAAGGGAGTGGAGGGAAGTGGAGGGGAGCGATAGGGAGAGGGATATGGAGAGGGAGAGGGAGAGGGAAAGGGAGAGGGAGAGGGAGAGGGAGGGGGAGAGGGATATGGAGAGGGAGAGGGAGAGGGAGAGGGAGGGAAGAGGGAGGGGAGGGGAGGGGGAGAGAGAGAGGGGGGACAGGGAAAGGGAGAAAGAGAGGGACAGGGACAGGAACAGGGAGAGAGACAGGGACAGGGACAGGGACAGGGAAAGGGACAGGGAAAGGGAAAGGGACATGGAAAGGGACAGGGACAGGGGCAGGGACAGGGACAGGGACAGGGACAGGGACAGGGACAGGGACAGGGACAGGGACAGGGACAGGGACAGGGACAGGGACAGGGACAGGGACAGGGACAGGGACAGGGACAGGGACAGGGACAGGGACAGGGACAGGGACAGGGACAGAGTCCGAACATCCCCCAAGAAATAATTTAGAAAGGTTTGTGGCAATGGAATCTCCTCTGCAAGATGGCCTGGCACCAATTTGCGAGAAAGACACCAATAGGTATATCCCCATGCCTACCTGGATGCCGCTGTCCGATGGGGGACCACCGTGGACCTCTGCCTTCACTAGGTACTGATTGGGCAGGAGCTCTGCGGAGGAGTGGTGGCCGTGGGGAGGGTTGCCCGAGTCGCGGGACTCGCTGGAGGCCACAGACTGGCTGAGGGCCCGCTCCAGGTGGGAGCGGGAGGAGGAGGAGGAGGAATGGGTGGGCGAGGGGGAAGGGGGTGCCGTTAAAAAGGGACTGCTCCTGGACGAGGACTGCCGTGAGGTCTGGAAAAGAGGGGAGATGAGAGACACTATTCTGTAAGTAATCCTTCTTCGTCTTTTGTGTGAGATGGCTAGGCGGTGTCTGTGACTGTGTCTGGGTTTGGGTTATCGCAGTCCAGCTCAGAGGGTTGGGGGAAGAGTGGGTCACTCGTTGATGATGTGATGGGTAGTCTGCTTTAAAACCTTAACGTTCCCAACCTCACAAAATCCAACACCAGGTTTTGTTGGATTTTGTTGGATTAGGTACCCCAAGGATAGCATACTGCTGCTGAATTTTGTTGGAGTTTGTTGGATTGGGTACCAATGGCCCAGGGAGACACTGTTGGAGTTTGTTGGATTAGGTACCAATGGCCCAGGGAGACACTGTTGGAGTTTGTTGGATTAGGTGCCACTGCAACACACATGAACACCTGACCAGAAAATGACGAAAATCTCGTGGGTAAACTTACCCACGAAAGCAGTATCAGTATACTCCCACACACTCCAACACCAACCAGAGAAATGACCAAGAGCTTGTGGGTAAACTAAACTCACCACGAAAGCAATGTAGTGCACTGCCACACACTCCAACAACTGACTAGAACATGCCATAGCAGACACATTGGGGTATTTTGTTGGGTTAGGGATAAACCCCCTGTAGCCATGCTACTCATGCAACAATGCAACAAAATCCAACACGTGCAGACTGTTGGATTCTGTGAGGTTGGGTACCAATGGGTTCCTAATTTCTGCCCAAATGTTGGATTTTGCTGGGTTAGGTATGCTTCCTAGTGAAAGAGCCTAGGGGGTTATAGTCGCGGTAGCTTGACCAAGACCAAGTCCAATGGGTTAAGAGTGTCTCACCTTCTGACTGGGGCTACGGCGGTGAGATACGGGGGCCGAGTCGTAGCAGTTGAAGGAGGGCGGCGTTGGGCTTGTGGAGCGACTGGTCCGGTTGCTGCCGCTGCCCGACACCTGGCTGGCCCGCCGTAGGTTCAGCAGCTCCTTGTGCTGCAGCTCGATGGTCTGCTCCAACCTGGATGGACGGAGATTGACAGAGAGACACGTCACACACCTTGCATCGGCTGCAGGCAGGGGCCCAATTTCATAAGTGTGAAAATCATCTATGCAGGAAAACTCGTCCTTGCGATCCCTGCAGATATACGTCATTTAATGGTTTCTGACTGGCACTCCGACCCTGGCAAAGACTAGTTGGGAAGGCCGCCATCTATGGGCTGGATAGCTCAGAGGGAAGAGCACTGGTACGTTAATCCAGAGGCCTTTGGTTACAGTCCCGGTCCAGTCAAAGTTTTCTTTGCCAATTTTTCAACTTGCGTGATTACATGATTACAAACCACACTGCCATGCAATGTCAATTGCTCTTGATGTGTACTCCAATCTTCTTTACTCAGTATTAAACAGTAATGTAGGCAAGGTGATCCTTTGAATCATGACTTTTTGTGCCTTAGCAAATGTTGGTGCTTAAGGCAGCAGATCTATGAAATCGGGCCAGGCCTACAACCCACTGTTGCAGTGTTACGATTCTCTCTCTCTCTCTTTCAGAGACACAATGTAAGTCACCTGGCTGGAGAAGGAATATGGCTCTGAAAGGAGCCAGTAACTGAACATTGCAGACAGTGTTGGGTCTGCCCGTCGTCAGGAGACTGTCTCCCGACGATGGGCAATGGCTGTTTGGCATGTGCAAATTGATGTGCTTGGTTTTTCTTTTACTGAATCCATGTGCAAATATCACAGTGCTTTATACTCATTCCCTATCCAATCTCTGACCCATGGAACTTCAAGCTACTAGCACCTCCACAACAAAAAAACAATCTCAATCACGAAGCAAATTATAAGTTAGCACCTCAAAACTCCCCAGATGAAAGCCTGCACCATACACACTGAACAAGTTTATACACTCATTTCCATTGGACATCTCTCTATCACTATTTTCTTGCTTTGGGAGAAGTGAGAGAGGGGAAGGGTCAATGAAGAGATGCTTTCCGTTGACAATGTCTCCCCACTGTTTAATCAGTCTAAGATGGGGGCCAGGAACAAGTTGTCCTATCCCCTCCATGCAGAAAGGCATTATTATCGTAAGCAGGATTATCCCAATGTCACACAATGCACTCACTGGGGCCAAACACAACCACAATAAGACATCCCCCTATTTTGGGGGAGCACCCCAGAAATTAGTGTTTACTTTGGCCCAGTTCAACCCCCTCCCCCCCCCCCACAGAAAAATTTACATATAGCAGTACCTGCCCTTAAGAAGTGGAACAGGTATAAACGCAACTGATGGAAGTCCTTGGAGCTTGCAATATATTCACTCAATATATTGTGGGCCGGTAATTTCAACCCTGGCAAAAGCCCTTTCAATGTCAAGGGCACAACCCTTCTCATTCTGCCTTTGAAAGGGATCCTCGCAATGTCGGGCCCCCTCCATTTTTGAGACTTTGGAATTTTGGCTCATTTATGTCGGAAAGAGTTAAGTTTGTTTCACTTTGACTCAATAAATCAGGCCAATCTTGGCTTCAAACTCAACAGTTGTATTTTTTTCAAGCTTAGAAAAAAAAAGCCAAAATATAATTACTGTATAGAGGGTTTTTGAAGAGGGAATCCCTTTCAACGTCTGCCTGGCCAGAAGCCTGGTTTTCGTGACTTTCACTCTGGATTGGACGTGGATATGAGACACAGAAAGCCTGAGCCATAGCCAAGGCCAGAGATAAAGCTGCAGCCAGCCGGAGCCACAGCCGAGGCTTGGCCTAATGCTACGCTTTCAATCAGCTGATTTGGCCCCTATAACGAACCTTCATTACAACCTTCCACAAACCGGCAAACAACTTCCCAGAGAAAAGGGGAAAAAACAACAAACAAACAATTATTCACCCCCACCACATCTACTTTTTTCTTTTACAAGTTTTAGAGCTTCACACATTCAGTCGCACTACCGCGACGCTTTGTGGCGATTTCATGGACGGATGCGCGCACGGAGCCAGACATTGCCGTCTGAATTCCGCACACTGTACCTCATTTGACCTCTTTCATTGTGTCGGTTTGTGTTTAATAATTGCCCTCTCAAATTTGATTACACATTCCTTATAGAGAGGCGACAGACTCTCAGTGAGAAGGACACTGGGAATTCCAAGGAGTTCTGTCTCATGTAGTCGAAAATAACATGATCACAGACTTAAATATAACATGTAGGCTCAGGTACATGTCTCTAGTACTGTACTACTCTCAACACTTTGGACATATAGATGACCAATGGTCACTCAGCATCAGCCATTCAAACAAAGTGAAGGAATCCTGATAAGAAATTTGCATACCAGCACCATTACCACTTGAGCTATCCACTATATCCAGACGATGGCCTTAGATGATGGCCTTAGATGATGGCCTTCACAAAAGAGTTGACTACGTGTTGCTGGAGTGGGGGCGCCAGTCAGAAGGATTGAACCATTAACTGCCCTATATCTCCAGTGATCACGTCCCCACTGCCATTCAAATGTTGTAAACCTGGTTGCAGCAGTTTGGGGATTAAACTTTATTTAAACTTCTAAGTAATGTAGGAAAATGTTGCTTACCGACTGATTTTCATGACAGGGGATTAATTTATTTATGTCACAAAATCTCCTCTTATTTCAAGTTTTACATTGATATCAAGTTTCCAATCAGCAAATATGAAAATATGGACACTTATGATGCATTGTATACCCAAAATTTAAAAAATTGATTTTCGACAGATTTTTCAACTTTTTTTGGGGGGCGGGGCCCCCCCAAAAAAAAGTTGCCTTTTGCATGAAAAAGAGCTGTTCGAGAAGCGACTAATTTTCACAGCGCATGTCACATACAGAACGTACATCCAACACCAATGGACAGATAAGCAGTAATGACGAGTTTAGTGAAATTGTACTCAGCTCAGTGTGTGCATGGTGTAACCCCAACTCCCTAGCCTGACCCCCCACTCCCCTAGAAATCTGCTCCTTTAAATAGAAACCCAAACCTTCACCTTTTCAAAAAAGTCCATTTGTCCCAACAATTACTGAGACCGCATATTTCCTTTCCTCGGGGAATTGCTTTTGAATACGGGGCTTTACTGGACCACATGACCCACAGGCAAGACCAGTGTCGCAATGTCCCATGGCTTTCTCCCTAGAAGGAAAATAACTGGGTGGGTTCCTTAGCTGCAGGTCAACAAAGAGTGACAATGGGCAAGAGAGAGAGAGAGTCAGAGTGAGAGAGGAAGACAGAGAGACTGAGATAGAGACAGACAGAGAGGCAGAGAGAGAGAGTGAGTGAGAGAGAGAGGTGAAAGAGAAAGGTGAGGTTTCCTTTGGCTGGGACAAGACCACTTGTTTGGAATCCATTCCCTCGGGACCAATTGCCCAATGCAGTGCACAGTGCACCCACTGTGGCTTTGTGCTAGTTACAGGGTCGTAACTGTAATGTTCAAGAAAAGAAAGCTTCCATCCTCTACTATAACAGGCTCAACCTCCCTCACACCCCTCCCTTCCCCCACCCTCACCAATCCCTGGCACACACTCAGGTATTATCAAAGTCACTTATGAAATGTGAACAAAGTGAGTACAACCAGTGGTACAAGTAATCTATTGACTTCAGTGTGAATGAATGAATGCATCCATCCCCCCTCCTTCAGTCAGGCAATGGCTTCACATGCTGTCCAGAAATGGGTTGAGCGATGAGAACGGCAAAAGAATGGAGGCCTGACCGAACACACGTTCGCAGTCTGCACTTACTCGAAGGCTCATTCCTGGAGATATTTTCCCCATATATTGATGTGTGTCAGCATTGGACAAAAGTTGTTTTGTTTTTCAGTTCTTCATATGCAGTGCTCAGTTTGCTGATTCTGCGTCTTAGAATGGTCCTGCTAGGATCTTTTTAATAATAGAATTCCAGTCAATTAAGCCTATCAGCAGTTTCATAGATGAAATATGACTATCTTTATAATTAGGAGTGAGCAGTTTGCAACATGGACTACACAAATAACATTTTGGGTATAATGCACGTCAAATCTGTGATCTTGGTTTCAAGTCCCTGGTGCAGTCAAAAAAATTTCTTTACAAAGAGACCCATGTACAATGATGTATTTTTTTTACTCTTCCACTGAGAAAGACAAGATTTCTACAGCCATTTAATCACTGAGAAAGAAAGAAAACTGGTGCACACTTAGTCTAGATGTTTGGCGAGTTTATCTGAGGTTAAAATCCTCAGAAGGCAGACGTTCTTGCCGACTTGTTGAGCTGGCAATCGAGCCGAAGGGAAATTGTCTTTGGCAGAAGAGAGAAAGGCGGGGGGGGGGGGGGAGTTTTCTTTTTGAAAAGCTTAGACTCAGTCCCCAAGACCCGAATTGGAGTCAATTCGTTCAGATTGAGAGATTAGGGGCATTAATCTCAGACCGAATCTATCTAATGATCCCTGCTGCCTCGGTGTAGGATCAGCGCTTGTAAATGAATGCACCGCGCGGGGAGAGAAAGAAAAAAAGAAAAAGGAAAAGTGGGAAGGGAGGAAAAAAAAAACCCACCTAGGGCAAAATCAAATTGTGCAATGGTCAGCCATCCAGAAAAGAGAGCTATTCTTCCACTAACGAGAAAAAGCCTTAAGTAGTACAGAAGCTGGCGGGTTAGCCTGGTACGTGTGGGTGAAGGGTGAGTCGGCAGGTATTACCAGCCAATTGCAATGTGTCGTAGCGCCATTCGCTGTTTGGAGTGGGGGGGAGGAGGACAGCCGAGGCTATCATCCGCAGGGGTCTAGGAGGGGGTTCAGCGACCGGCAGAGAATCCCCATCCTCCCCTTTTTTCGCCTTCTCCTTCTCCCAATGACTAAAGGGGAGAGGAGAAGGGGGGAGAGGGTGTGAGACTGAAGAGTGGTGGATGGGTGGGGGGAGAGGAACGCTTTTGTTTGCTCAACCAGGCCTCAATCCCCTGCCAAGCTCCTAGGAATGCGGACCCAGGGTCCTTTGTCCCAAAAGCTACCACCTCCGAAGTCCTGGAGGAACCAGTGCTCCAACTTACATGTACATGTACACATACATCCCCCCACATACACGTATGCAAAGACCATCCAAGAGAAATTGCAAGTGGAATAGTGTGTGAGAGAGGAGGGAAAGAGCAGAGAGAGAGGGAGAGAGAGTGAGAGGGGATTGGGAGAGAGAGGGGGGATAGAAAGGGGGTGAAAGAACTCACAAGAGAGGGAGAAAAAGAATGAATGGGTTTACTCATTTCAATAGGGAGACAGAACCCCCCCCCCCTTTTGAGGGTTTATAAAGCAGTGCAGTAGCAAGGCCTGTGATTCAAGATGAAGGGGCTAGAGAAATTGAGAGAGGGAGAGGGGGAGAGAGGAGAGAGATGAGAGAGGAGAGGGAGAGAGAGAGAAGGAGAGAGTGAGGGAGAGAGAGAGAGAGAGAGAGATAGATAGATAGATAGATAGATAGATAGATAGACAAAGAGAGAGAAAGAGAGAGAGAGAGGGGGGGAGAGAGAGAGAAAGAGAGAGGAGATGGGAGAGAGAGAGGGGGGAGGGAGAGAGGGAGAGGGGGAAAGGGAGAGAGAGAGAGAGGAGATGGGAGAGAGAGAGAGAGAGAGAGAGGGAGAGAGTGAGACAAATTGACAATAGGATGAGATTGAAAACTGTCCTTCAGCAAGTCTTATCACTTTCTAAGGGCTTTGCCATTTGTTTGCAAGCTACGGGGTCCACTAGTGAATGCTTTGTGATTCTAAGCTTGTGGGGGAAGAGGGGGTGGAAGCTTTTGCGATCCTGTGGCCAATCTCTTCACTATAACGAGAAGAAGAAAAAAAATGGCATATTGTAAATCCTCTGCTTTGCTTTCCCGTCTTTTTGAGCGCTGGGAGTTTTTCCATACCTCATACTTTATTATATTTGGAACAAAAATTAGCAAAGAAAAATTTGACTGGACCGGGGACTTGAACCCGAGACCTCTGGTCTTCTGGTGCGTTAATCCAGAGTTCTCGGGATCAAGTCCCGGTCCAGTCCAAGTTTTCTTTGCTAATTGTTTTTCTTCAAAATTGTTCAAAATTGTTCAAAAGTTCCCAGTCAGTTTTTCCTTTGTTTGTTTGACTTTATTATATTTTTAGTCATACAAAAAAATATAATGTTGCAAACTGCCTACTGACTGAAATGACTTAAATGAAAAATCTAAAAGGGTCTCAGGTTTTGATTCTAGCAGGATCTTCCTCCTCAAATGGTAGAGCCAGGGACCTGCTAGGATTGATATGTCAGGCCTTCTCATTTTTTTTGAGGGGAGATGAATTCATATTCACACATTTGTGTGTTCTTGTTCACTCGGGTTCAACTGCTGGTCAGCTGAGGGTACAGTCGATACACGCATGGAACTATTTGCAAAACTGCTTAGTGTAGCACCTTGACGTACTGTATGTAAAGACCGCCGCACACAAGAGCTATCTGCTGAGCAAGTTTTGAGCAACAAATCTCTGTCGGCCATTAGCTCAGCACGTAGCTCACAGTGCGGTCAACTTTTGGTGAGATTTAAGCCTCTCGAGACTGTGAGACCAATAGCTGTCCTCTTTGATTTGTTTTGCCTCACATGAAGAAAAAAAAAACCTCACCGTGCGCGGCGACTTCTGCCAATTGCTGAACCAAAAAAACTGACAAGTGGCCAATGAAAGTGCACACCCTGTTCACGTTGTTTCCCAAATCATCGTTTGTGTACAACTGTACATGAAACGATATTGAATTTAAGTACACAAAGTGCATGTACATGGAATCACCATCCAATTGAAGTGCACAAAAGTGCATGCACATAACATACATGTACATGCAGTGGCAAAGTGAGGGAATGGTATAGGGAATGTTTCAAAGCAAAGGTGCGCACTTTGTAGGGAGCATGGGAACACTGCATAAGTGTAGTCTGGGACTGTACATGTCATCCCATCCATCATGTCTCTATAGTCAAATCGACGTCAACGCCAATGAACTCCCCATTACATCATGTGCATGCACTAGGACATTGGGAGCCACTAGTGTGCATTCAATGGGGAAACTGATTCCCAAGAAAAAGGGATCAGTTTTTGATCCGGGGAGGGAAAAAAACCGGAAAGGAAATATGTGACCCGGCACAGCGACATGAGGAATATCCCATCAAAACACTTTTCCAGTAAACAATGCCTGAAGTCAAAGTATCTCCTCAATTCGATTAAAAATCAATTTTTGTTTTTTGTATTTTCAGAAAGTTAATGTATTGAAGGATGTTATGTCCAAAGGATTTTTCCGAAATGCGTCTCTAAATGTTGAAAAAATGAGGATTTCAGGGAGTGTTTGTGTACTGTTTTCATGAAAATGTAAAGTTCCTGCTTTTTTTAATTGGCCGCTTTCGAGAGTTAGACTGGGGCTGCTATATTGTGTCTGGTGCCAAATGAACGAGCGAAGTCCCCTTGTACTATTTACAACAAAGTTCACACGGAAATAAATTTGATATCATTAGAAAGCTAATTGTATACTCTTTCCCATCATTAGAAAATCTCAAAATCTCAAAAGTGGGGGTCATTCCTCATTATGCTGTGCCGGGTCACATATAACATCACCTCCAAAGACCAATGAAATGCAAGACTACAATCTGATCAGGACTAACTTTCATCCGGACAAAGTGTCCTCTCTCAACCCCCCTTCCCTCTCCTCCCCTCCTGGGAAAAAAAAGAGAAAGAGAAAGAAAGATTAAAATCTTACGTGCACTTTAAAGGAAGCACTACAAGCCACAGTGCCTGGAACTGGCAACGTGAAAAGAGAGAAAGGCATGAGAGAGAGAGAAAGAAACATAAATGTTTAATAGGCCGTGTGTTTGCTAATGGGCTGAGGGCAGGGGAAGGGTACAGGTACAACAATATCACCACACACACAGGAGACGAAGATAGAGAGGGAGAGAGGGAGGTAGAGAGGGAGAGGGGGATAGAGAGAGAGATAAAGAGAGAGACAGAGACAGAGGAAAGAGGGAGGGAGGGAGAGGGATAGAGAGAGAGGGAGAGAGAGAGAGAGAGAGAGAGAGAGAGAGAGGGGGGGGGAGAGAGAGAAGGGAAGAGAGAGGGAGAAAGATGGACTCATTGAGAGCGAGAGAAAGAGAGAGAGGGAGAGGAAGGGAGAGAGGGGGAGAGAGAGGGAGGGAGGGAGAGAGAGGAAGATAGAATGAGAGAGGGGGGAGGGATGGAGAGAGGAGGAGATAGAGAGAGAGAGAGAGAGAGAGAGGGAGGGAGGGAGAGAGGAGAGAGAGAGAGAGAAAGAGAGAAAGAGAGAGAGGGGAGGGAGAGAGATAGAGAGAGAGATAGAGAGAGAGAGAGATAGAATGCGAGAGAGAGCAACCTCCCAATTTCACAATTAAACAGTGGTTTTTAGATGGTGAACTGACATGGATGAGAGAGCAAGAGAGAGAGAGAGAGAGAGAGAGAGAGAGAGAGAGAGAGAGAGAGAGAGAGAGAGAGAGAGAGAGAGAGGAGAAGAGAGAGAGAGAGAGAGAGAGAGAGAGAGAGAGAGAGAGATAGAGAGCAACCTCGAATTTTACAATTAAACAGTGGTTTTTAGATGGTGAACTGACATGGATGAGAGAGCAAGAGAGAGAGAGAGAGATAGAGAAAGAGGATGGGTGGAGAGGCAGGCTGATCGACCAGCCAGGGGGCATAGTTCTCTTTATGACAACCTTACCAAGAAGACGCTCATTAGCTGGCCCTCTGGCCCTTTGATAGGAACTAATGATTGGCAGGAGCTGCTTCGTCTACTGGTAATAATACTACATGGACCAGGGTCGTCTGTTTATATCATTGGCTGGCCGGGCATTGTCCGCCATGGATTCTTCAACAACAACCCCACTGCACAGCGAGTCTGGATGTACCAGTAAGTGGGGTCGATGTAACTTGCCAATCTGGCCACATTTTTAATTCAAACCAGCCCAGGGTCTCCATACAGAAGGTGGGGGGAGCGGGAGGGATAAGCCACCACTGGAAGGATTTTTTTTTTTTTTCAATCTGAATCCCAGGACTTTTTTTTTTTGGACAACAACAAGGGGCCGGCCAATTTGTGCCATTAAATAGCGATCAGTTCACTTGCGATGCTTCTCAGATGTAAGAGAGAGAGCAGATTAGACATGAAGGGGTTTTAAAAATCGAAAACAGGTCGGTGAATAGGTATAGACACCCAGTCCGGGGTCCAATATCGCGGGCTACTATAGCACACACAAAAACTACAGACGGAGTGAGCCAGAATGGCATTAGAATGAAACATCTGTATTAACATCTTCTTGGTTATTCAAAGTGCAGTCTGAACAGTCTGACTCAGACAGCATTCTGACAGCATTGCTGTACCTCTACAAGGCAACTCTACGGCCGTTCATTGGAATACTGCTCTCACGTTGGGCCGGTGCATCTGCCTGCCATTTGTTCCTTGCTGGATTGGGTGCAGAGGAGGCGGGTTATTATTACCTAGTTGGTAAGGAGCTAGGGTTGTCACTGCAACCCCTAGCCCATCGTAGGACGGTAGCCACCCTGAGTCTCCCCTACTGATATTTCCATGGAAGGTGCTCCTCTGCTCTTGCCGACTTGGTCCCCCTCCAGTGAGCACATTTAACCAGGCCGTTTGCTCTCCTAAGGTCTAGAACAGAGAGGTATCAGAACAGCTGCTTCCCACGTTCTGACTCTCTCTAGGAATCCCTTCCTTGTTCTAGTTTCCCACCCGCTTATGATCTGGCCCTTTTCAAGAGGGAATGCCAATTCCAATCTCCAGCCTTTCTGAGTTCCTCCCTATCTCATTCCTTTCTTAGCCCTTAACCTTGAGTGGCTTTATAGCCTTGTTTTGGGCGAACCTGCATACATTTAAAAAAAGATTACTCCCACTGTGATCCATCTACATGTACATTCGAGGTGCATCTGGGAGCTAGCATGCCGTATTTTAAGGGATGGCAAGAATCATTGGAGGTGGGTTCAAAGCCCTTTCTAAACTTTCAGACAGCATTTTTAAAAGTCCTCATTCTGGCTGGTTCTGCTCGATTCCCAATTAGTGTGCCTTTCCTTGACCCATACACTTCTTTCAAATTTAAAAACACCACAAAGTCTGTTTATTTCTGTTTTAGAATCGCTGGGCTATTCAATGAAGGGAGCCGTACTTGAATAAGGGTCATGATAAGGCACAAGACTTGGGTTCATGTCCCGGTCCAGTCAAATTTCCTTTGCCATTTTTTTTTTTTTCAAAAGTTTGGGACACTGTATCACTTGGTTCAGACATCGTTCAACAGATTGCACGTGTGCGTACACGCATTCTAGAGCGTTGATGGGAACGAGCACGCTGCAGCAAAATAAACAATCCACTGGCCAATTCTCCATAACATCATCCCCTTCTCCTTCCTCTCCAACCCTCCCCAATCTGCGTGTGCTTAGCAAACCCCGCAAACCCAGCCCTCCGGTGGTTGAGAGACTCGGCCCTATACTAGGAAATGTCCACAACTCGGGGCCACTGCTTTTCCCGGATAAGACGTGCCGCGCTGCCGGCACAGCAGATCATCTCCCTCCCTCCCCCCCCCCCGAACTCTTCCGCTCTTCGACAACAGTCCACCACCCACCGGCACCCACCCACTTGTACACGAGCCCGTGCAAAAAACACCTCCCAGTACTGTTTGCCAACTTGCAAGGGGGCGGGGGAGGGAGGGGGGTGGTCTCCTCTTCCGCCCTCTTCCCCTCCTCTTGTCCCTCGGTCTGCGTCAATTGAGCTGAATGGGAAGAGTATGGGAAGAGTTTTCTTCGTGTCTCTGTATTGTTGACTGTGGGGTTCTCTTGCTACAGCGCCATTCCCCCCCTCCGACCCCTGCTCCTTCCTCCTGAACACTGCACTTGGAATGATGAAACAACAGCCCCTTCCCCTACCCCCCCCCCCCCTCTCTCTGGAGATGAGCTGGCTTCCCATGAATGGCCTAAGCCATCCTTCTAAGATCGGTCAACACTGCTGGCCCGGGCCACCCCCTAATTGTTGCCCCTCTGCAAAACAAAACAAAACAAAACCCTCGTTCCACCCCCCCCCCTCCACTTCCTCCCAGTCCTAACCCAAACCCAGGGCAATCCCGCATTTCATTTTCATCCTCCGATCCAATCCGCTTGTCGGACCCTTTAAAAAGAACCCTCGTTGAAAGAGAAAAGAACTGTTAATGGCTCTGGCCTGTAAAGAGGAGACAATTTGCAGGCCTATTAGCAGGACCCTTTCACGAGCGCCCAGCCTACCCGCATGACAGGGGGGGGGGGGAGGAAAGCCAACCATGTTTGTAAAGCCCCACCGCATACCCCATCCCTTTCCCATCGTTGACAACTTGACAGGCGGCACGAAATGGATGGAGAGAGAAGAGCTGAACTTCACTTCTCAGAATGGTGAAAATAAGAATCCCCTTTCAGAGACGAGTGTTTGTCAACCATCAGCTGGATAGATGAAAATTCACTGCCACAAACATGGCATCGTACCAAATAGGCACATACACGTACACACCTGCCCATCATCATCTCGGCAGTGAAGTCTTCACAATGCCACTTCCTTCCTTTACAAGACGCCCCCTCCCCGGAAGATAACAAGCTATTTTTTGTTTACAATGATAATTGGTTGTTGGTAGGACTGTACGACAACAAGCTATCGTACTCGCCTCGGAGGGACCATATCCCTAGTGCATAAACATGAACACAATACCCAGCATTCTGCCAATGTACTTTTGAACAGTAACAATACCTTGCAAACTGCTTACTGACTTAAATCACCACATGGCAAATCTTAAAAGTCATGAGAGCCAGATGTACTCTTTTTTCAAAGGCCGAATGCCTTTCAGAAAGGCTGAGAAACGTCCTGCTAGGCTCAAAACGTTAGGCACTAGAACTACATTTTTTGGATGTACTGTACTTGTGTACATGTGCTGTATGGTAATGCTGTGTTATTTTTTATTTTGCATACCGGTAATCAAACTGAATACTTGCTCGATGTATAATTGATGTTGTATGAATGTTTCAAGAAAAAAAGGATAATTAACAGCATGCATGTACTACACATGCACGCAGCACAGTGTGCCATAAGTACATGTACTGTGGTTCACCTGCCATTGTGTACATACTATACCTACAAATGCATACATACAATTTCCTTCAATGTAATGGGATTTATGACTCTCAGTGAGGCAGGGAGGGAGGGAGGGAGGGAGGGAGGGAGGGAGGGAGGCTGGGGGAGGGAGGTAGGGAGGCAGGGAAGGAGGCAGGGAGGGGAGAGAGGAGGGAGGCAGGGACGCAGGGAGGTAGGGAGGCAGGGAATGAGGCAGAGAAGGAGGCAGGGAGGGAGGGAGGGAGGCAGAAAGGCAGGGAGGCAGGGATGCAGGGACGTAGGGATGCAGGGACGCAGGCAGGCAGGTACATGTAGGGAGGACGGGAGCAAGGGATTTGAGAAAGGAAACATTCTCCTGAAGCAACTCTCTGATGCAACTACAACAAAGGGCACCCCGGCCCTACAAAATCAAGCCAGCAACCAAGGCCAGACTGCGGCCAAATCCCAACCAACAACAAAGTGTGGATTAAGGACATCAGGAAGGATTAGTTGGTGGCAATGGTGGTGGAAGCTGGAGGAAAAGGGGGGGGGGGGTTGGTGGTAGAATCAAGCTTTCAAATTTGCCGAAGTCGAGAAAGAAGAAGTCGAGAGTCCAGTTCAATACAATCCTGGACGTGACTATCGGTTCTGGCTCGGCTTCTGGCCAAGCAACGCTTAATGCCATTGTTCACGAAATCCTGCCACAGATTAGGCAGGCCCCTGCACACAAATGCTCAGCATTCAGACAAACTTTAGGCGATTGGAGTCTACGGAGCTTTCCGGCTCACATGAGGATCAACGGCAGTCTGGACGACTGCAAGCTGTTGGCCTGGAACTGCTATGATACACCTTCACTGTACCGTTAACTCTGTGCCCCATGGGTAGCTGAAATTGATCAGTTGCTGTACAAAATCAACTGTTTCTATAATAAGTCTGAAGCTATTTGCATCTGATGCAAGGATTTATAGTTCATGGAATATGATCATTAGTGGTTAACAATTCCTGAGGGTTCCCCCTTGATAGGATTGCCCCCCCCCCACACACACATTCAGTTCAATAGATTTCAATGCAGGTTGGCGAATTGAGGCGCAATGGTTCAAGCTACACTTTTGCCTAAACCATCCTCTGAACATGAATGCAATGCCAAATGAAATACAGTACACTGAATCCATATCATGGACATGCACAGCTCAGCTCAAACAGATTGGCAGGACATGGTGTCTCAACGAACTCCACGACTACTTCTTGACTTCAAACCAACGCGTTCAATGGTTGCGACATGATCGTTCATGCCAGGTAGGAGCCATATGGATCACATTGGAAATCCAGTTTTGATAGGGCTTCAGAGTTGCAACCTTGGGGCCCTCTCCCAAAACCCGGCTTAGGGAATGGGGGAATTAGGGGAATGGGAGGCCTTTGGCCTCAGTTTTAGGAAAAGATACTCTGTTTGAAAAAAAAAAATGGAAAGAAAAAGGGACTCCCAAGCTTCAGCCTGAACAAAGAAGCACAACCCAGTGTTTCCAGATTTGGGATACAAGAGATCAAGCAGGAGCCGGTAGTGATCAGGGCCGATGCTTCACTCATCTGACTCAAGCATCCCACTAAGATTAGCTTGGGGTTTGAAACCTTTCCACTGGGAACTTAGATACCCCCCCCCCAAAAAAAAAAAAAAAAAAAAAAAAAACACAGGGTGCATTTTATCAGTCATACAAGAATTACTTAAATGATTCCACTGCGATTTTGTCTGGTAATGTTACTAGGGATGGGGGTTACTACTGAGAGTCTGAGACACAGGAGATGAAGCGCATGCACAGATCTTTACCCTGTTAACCCTTTAGAAGCAGAAAATGACCGGATCAATTGACCGATTGCGCGACCACTGTTCACATGCCATCACGTGACTTTAAAGTGGGTATGTTTTCATCCCATTTGGCACAGAGCAACGATGGAAATGTACAAAGAAGAATGTATAATTATGACAGTCTTCTTTGCTCATTTCCACTCCTGTTCAGCACCTAATGAGATGCAAAAATACCCACTATAGTATACATGTAAGTCACGTGATGGCACGCACCTGAACAATGCGTATGACTGCCGAAATACAATCCAGGTCCAACCCAGTAGATGTTGGCCGGTGTGAAGCTGGCCTACACAAGTGAGTCCTCTCTCCTTACATCCTGATAGTTGGATGGTGCAATGCCAGCTGATCTATTAATAGGGCCGTTCCCCCTACGAAAATAATCGCGATTTGAATCACGATTAAGAAAAACCTTGTTTTTTTTGGCGTGCCCACACAGGCCAAAAAAATCGCGGGCCGATAGCGGTTAGCAGTTGTGGTCAAATGGTGGGTATGTCCTTGAGGGTGGCCCACGCAGGGAGACATATAAACAAGCAGAACGTGAGTGGTGCATTGTGGGATTAAAAAAAACACGGTGCAATTCAGTGGAGCGTTCGCACACACACCACCAACAAACGTGATTATTAGAAAAAAAAGTCTCACTCTTAGTGGAGTCCAAATCACGATTCAAATCTCACTAGTAATTGCGTTTATTGTATCCACACACACAGAAAAAAGAGTTTGAATCGCGATTCAAATCGCGATCCAAATAATCCCGTTGATTTGGTGTACTGGAAATGGCCCTAATGACCACAGGCCAATTGTTGAGAGCGCCAATGTACACAGCCACTCACTTCCTCTCAACTTGTAGTCCAACTCTTCCCAACCCCCTGCTCCCGCCAACAAATTGAAAGGAGAAATTGACTTAAGCCACTAGACATCCTTGCGGATTTGGACAGATCTCTCTCCCCCCCCTTCACCCCTTTCTCTCCCCTTCCCCTCTCTCTTCCCCTCTCTCTTGCTGCATCGTGTCAAGAAATACTCTCTTCTTTTTCGTTCGCTCTCTCTGAAGTGTCGGCCCAAATCCCTTTTAAATCCTATCATGTAAACCTAAGCTTCCAGACCCCCCCCCCCCACTCCTCAGTCGAAGAAAAAAAGGAACCAAACATTTTCTCCATGTGCTTGCGGTTTTACATCCAAATGTCCTTTGCATCATACGGACCACTGCGTTGTCATAAAAGGAGAAAAAAAACACAAACCTTCAAAAACCTCCGGTGTCTCTAATCTACGGGACAAAAAAAAAAATGCCCGGAGGGTTCTGTCCCCCAAGAGAGCCACAGGGATCACGATTCGGCAACACATCCATTATGTTATGTATTCTAAAAGAAGTTGCTGGAAGGTTGGAATCTAGGATGAGGGCGGGAGGGAATAGGAAAGACCAAGAATAGAAACTAGTCCAATTCAGAGCCAGCAGATTGCAGACAGCAAAATAAAAAGGAACAAATCTTCTTCATTTGGCTATGGCGACATCATTTGGACTGTGCTTCTTTTGTGCGATTTCTCGCACGGGCGGACTGGTTTTTTTTTTTTGGGGGGGGGGGTCAGCTCTGGAGATTGAAGCCTTCAATTTTATTTTGCTCTGCCAAATCCTGTCCCCTGTGCATTGCCTGCCAGTCTGCAGCACTCATGCAGTGGGCTTGGAGTTGGATTATATCCATGTCAATTCACCAGCTCCACAGTTGTAAAATTGTGAGGTTGCTTTTTTCTTTCGTTCTCTCTCTCTCCATCTCTCTCTCTCTCTCTCTCTCCCTCTCTCTCTCTCTCTCTCTCTCTCTCTCTCTCTCACTCTCTTTCTCTCTCTCTCTCTCTCTCTCTCTCTCTCTCTCTCTTGCTCAGAGTCAAGCTGTGGCTCGCTGAGCAAGGAGAACTTTTTTTTCTAAATTTGTCAAACTGTTTATTCATTGACTTGCATCAGTCCTTACACTGTCAACCTTTTTTGGCACGTCACACGATGTTTTTCGCGGATGTAAACAACCGTTCGGAAATAATTATTGGCAATCATCTTGAGATCTTGGATTCTTAGAATGTCAGCAAGAGTTTGAGAAAGAAGTGTAACATAAAATAGGCCCCTGAAATACTTCTGAGGACCGTAAAATGCAGATCGACTGAGCGATGGTTAGTATACAGTTGTAACGTTGCCTGCATGGCGAAACACCTGTCACAGCGCAACGCGCCATAGGCCGTGCTATTCAACAGTTTGACAGAGAGTAAATTGAGCATTCGCGTTTGCTCATTTACGTAAACCCTTCTAAAATCGAATTGAAATCGTTTCAGAAGCTGAAATTTTGGAACGAGAGGAGAATGACATATTCCTCCTCATTCTCCTCATCGGAGAGTGAAAATTCGACTGTGAACATACCTCAGGTGGCTTAAAAACATCCCTAAGGGTCCCATGTACCCCAGGCAGTGTTTTGGTCGCGGAGATGATGACTTCAAGACCGATTTGGTTAAAATACGAAAACATTTTTTTCGAGAGGAAAACAACCTGTAATCTTACAAGTAGCACATGGATCACATAGAATAAGTATTCCTCTTTGGAATAAAAAAAGAATTACAGTCATAGACCAATTCTTCTAGGAAATATGGCTAATTTCCATAGCACAAAAAAAGGCTCAAAAGTTTGTCAAACTGTGGCTCGCCAACCATATTTTCCTCGATAACTCTTTTGATTCTATTCCCCTGGAGCATGTAAGATTTACACAAACTCAAAATTAGCAATAATATCGTCTGTGTGAAAATCATATTTCTAGCCCTTTTCCTGATTTTTTTACGAGCTAAAAACATCCCGAAATTTGTCAAACTGTGGTGAGCATTGGATTTTCAGATGTAAATTTTGGCGACTTGTGTCATATTTCGGAAACTTTTTTGCGGTGAATGTACTCATTGTCCACTGCGCTACAATATTCTGTAAAAAAAATGTGATAATTCCTAGTGGAACATAGTGAGGGAGAAAGTGAGTTTTCAAGACGTTTCTGCTCAATTTCCTTATTTGACCACGAGAGGGCGCTTCATTTTGTCAAACTGTGGCTAGCGAATGCCCACCTCTTCCAATCACTATTTCATCGAGGATAAGTCGCCTTAAGAGCATTCATTTTCAAGATGAAGTCTTTCCTATGTTAGCATTCAATGATCTGAGTTTAAAAATTATATTTACAGGGTCAATTTAATCACCTTGTTACAGTTTTCAGGCGGTTCATTATAAAACACCTATCATCTACACGGTAGGCTTATGTACATGTACATGTGTACATAACACATGTACATGTACATGTACTATACGTATAGTCTGTATACAATGTACTGGGCCTATGTAGGCCGTCGGCTGATCAGCAACATCGTTCGATCACTTCTGACTTTAATTTGTAAGGCAACCTGATGGTTTGGAAGATAGACAGATTTGACCATACTGAAAATATCCTTATGGAGCCCCTTATGTTTTTATTTTGTTCCCTCAAATTATTATTTTGTTCCCTCGAATTATTATTTTGTTCCTTCGGAATCATTTTTTTCCCTCGGAATCATTTCGTTCCCTCGGAATCATTTTGTTCCCTCGGAATCATTTTGTTCCCTCGGAATCATTTCGTTCCCTCGGAATCATTTTGTTCCCTTGGAATCATTTCGTTCCCTCGGAATCATTTCGTTCCCTCAGAATCATTTAATTCCCTCGAAATCATTCCGTTCCCTCAAAATCATTCCGTTCCCTCAAAATCATTCCGTTCCATCGAAATCACTTCGTTCCCTCAAAATCACTTAGTTCCCTCGAAATCATTTCGTTCCCTCGAAATCATTTCGTTCCCTCGAAAGTATTTCGTTCCTTCGAAATCATTTCGTTCCGTCGAAATCATTTCGTTCCCTCGAAATCATTTCGTTCCCTCGAAAGTATTTCGTTCCCTCGAAATCATTTCGTTCCCTCGAAATCATTTCGTTCCCTCGAAATCATTTCGTTCCCTCGAAATCATTTCGTTCCCTCGAAATCATTTCGTTCCCTCGAAATCATTTCGTTCCCTCGAAATCATTTCGATCCCTCGAAATCATTTCGATCCCTCGAAATCATTTAGTTCCCTTTGAACATTTCAAGGGAACGAAATAATATTTTGTGGGAACGAAATTATTTTGAGGGGACATAATTTGAGGGAACGAAAAAAAAAATGTGTCTGTTCCCTTAGGCCGGGGCTCCCATATATCCTATGAGTCCATCAATGCAAAAGTCGCATTCTTCCGAGAAAGCCAGTCCAAATTTAGCATTTCGGCCATAGATCATAGATTAAAGTGTTCTTATTATCAGGTTTCAGCCACCCGGAAAAACATAAAAGAAAACATAACGCGAATCACAACCTCATACCCTGTGACAAAACTGAGCGGGAATCTCTGTCACTGCATAAAATGCGTACGAGGTTGATGTTACTAGGGTGTTAACATGGCGGCGCCCATGTCGCGATGTGTGTGTCAATATCACGGGGTCAGAAAAGGGCGAAATAATCTACTTTTCACGTGCCAGATGGTAGATATTTGTCACATGCTTCCACACATGAATGGGAGAATGGATTGAAATACGCAGCAAGACAACAAATAATCGTAGTAGCTGAGAATGGGAGATAAATTCTTCTCTGACTCTAGACTAGTACTGAGTAGTAGAGTTGCTGTAGTCAGAGCAACTTGGCCTTACAATCGCCCTTTTTTAAACAAATGGAGGGGTCGGGGCTTTTTGGAGGTGGTTCGGGCCGACCTCCTCCAATTTGTTTAAAAAAAGGGCGATTGCAAGGTCCAAGTTACTCGGACTAGAGCTAGTCTAGACGTCATTTACTTAGACTACACATGCACATAGTACTTAGTAGAGTTGAAAAACTGCAGGACTGCCCAACGCAATGGGACAATGCCAAATAGGAGATTGTAATAATAAATTTCACAATAATAATTAGTACACGTATAAATCTCCTTGGGCTTGGAAGTTCTGCTGAGTGAAATATTCTTCCAAATCTATGCACCGTATGCCACCAGTCCAAATGGATGAGAGACAAAGCATCTGGCAGTCCCAAGCTAAAAAAGCTGCGAGTATGAAGCAGGTAAGAAACCTTTTGCTTTGTGAAGAGATACATAGATAAATAATATTGTAAAATCCAACCCCTTTAGTTTTACCCAGAAACTTACTTTTCTGGATCCTTTAAAATCCTCAATTTTTTAGCACCTGAAAAATACTGCCTCAATCCTCCAAAATCTTACAAAATGGTTTTAAAGTAGAGAGGAGAGGCTTGTTTTCCTGAACAGTTTACCATAATTACTGTAGCTGTAAGACCACCACGCAGTTCTACTTCTAGTATAATGTTAACCATAATCCTCCAAAATCCTTTTTCAAATCAAGCTTGAAAAAAAATTCTTTGCTGTTCATCTTCCTGTCCTCCAAACTGCACAGAGGTTTTTTTTAAGAAATCAGTGTCCAATTTCCAACAATTTTGACCAACGAATTAATGTTAAATTGTCACTAATAAAATTCGCAAACCAATTTTGTGCAGAATTGGAAAAGGTTTTAGCACTATTTCTGTATTTCATCTTTTACAGATGTATACTAGTATACTAGTATACTAGTAGTGAAGCACGACAAAACCTTCACCGGCTGAAACACGGCCAAACAACCATTTTGTAATAATGGTTAGGACTCTTACCTGTAGTTGTTAAATATAATAAAATTGTGCGTGGTACATCCATTGGATTAATCAGATCATCCTCCTCCCATAATTTACAGTTTGTAAAAACGTGTTTAGAACAATCTTGAAATAAGAAGAGTTTCATGAAATCAGACCCGGGAATGTTAGGATTGATAATGTATCCATGCATCTTTTCAGTGATTGCAATAATTAATTTCTGTTTTATCTCTGCTTCAGTGCAGTTCTCAATTTGATTGAGTCTGATTGGTTTTGATGTTATTACAGGTGGGCTGTTGAGAAAAGTCAGTGAAACCCTTGGTGATGAGAGGATCGTGAAGAACATCAGAGACAAGGATATGGTGGCAACAGAAATGCACCACCATAGGTCATGCCACAAGCAATACATAAATGTAAGTGTTATGAACTAATCAAGTGTTATCCTTTTCCATCAAGGGAACATGACTCAGTACTCCTATAGATATGGATGTACTCCACATACCGCTGGGCAATCAATAATTGTTTTTGTAATGATTTGTAAGAGTAATAATATAAACTGACAAATTGTCAAAGAAAATATTGACTGGACCGGGACTTGAACCCGGGACGTCTGGATTAACGTAATCCAGTCAAAGTTTTCTGTGCTAAATTTTCAATTTGTTCAAAAGTTCCCAGTCAGTTTTTCATTTGTTTGTTTGAGAAATATAATAAACAATGTTGCAAACTCCTTAATGACTAAAATGTAAATCGCGAATACATGTAATTGTTTAGAGGGTCTGACATTTTGTTCCTAGCAGGACCTTTCTCAAAGGCAGATAAAGACAACTGAGATAGGTCCTGCTAGGATCAACATGTCAGACCCTCTAAATTTTCGAGATTATTACTATTGTTATTTTGTTTTTCGGGGAGCAAAATTTCATTCATTTGTGTTTTGTATTGTTGTTTCAGGCGCTGTACACCAAGATGGAACCACTTCTGCCACCTCCAGGACAGCTGCCTCATTTGCCAATGTATACAACCCATCTTGTTAGAAGTACATTGAGGGTTCAATTAAATTCAGAAAGGAGGTCCTTAGAATGACCAAACTTCAGCACCTACTGTTACAAACCTTTAGAGACATCCCATAAAAGTCAAGTGGGGATAATAGGTTCAACTGAAAAAAATACTAGTCATTGGCCCCTCCTCATGCATAAAAAGTGGCAGGCATTGTTTCGAAAGAAGCCCACTGCGGAATTCTAAATCATCACACCTTTTCCTAATTTTCGACCAATGCTCTTTGGTTAAGGCCACAGAGTGCTGATGGGCAGATTGAAAATGATTAAGTGCTTGAAGTCAAAGATTACTTTTGCTTAGCTATTTGAGATTTACATACAACTCAAGTAGTGTGTAGTTATGAGATCAGCTCTTGTGCCAACAAATTAAACAAAAGAAATGCTAGGTTTTTCAGCAACCTTATCTTGTCACATAAAATGAACATGATTTAGGTGGTTGATACAACTTGATGTGGCTGCAGGCTGGTACAATTCCGTGAGAGCTTGTAAAATGTTTAATGCAATCCCCTTTATTTATGTTCTTCAGTCTGTGCAATTGTACTCACCAAGTGTATGTATTTAAATATCTCTAGCAATCATTTGTTATGGAAGTTTTAGATGCACAGCATTCACCTTTTAATTTGTTTGTTTAATTCTGAAACAGTCCCATTTTGCTCCTAAAACAAAGCAGAAGCCAATAACTTGTATTTTTTTCCTGTCAAAACGTAAATGGTAAAAAGATAAACATTGAATGTTAAAATGACCATTTGATATATGGGTACATCAGCAGAAACCTGTAACATTAAAGTAACATTACAACACATGGTAATGTATTGTAAATAGATGAATATTTGTCATGACTCCTTTATTAGCCCCATTAACTTAGTAAAGGAATAAAATGTGAATGCACATTTAAGTCTGTAGGGTCAAAGCATCAAATTTTCGCACTTGAGGACACAATTATCTGGATTCAGCACCCTCAAATTAACTTATATGAACTGTCATTAAATTGCCTAAAAGTTCAGCTGAAATGAATTTTCAGGCCTTCTGATTGCCAGCTGTTGGCCTATAAATAATATAGCTATAATATGCAGAAAAGGGGCATTTTAAATTGAGAAATAAAATAAGGAAATGGTAGTCTATCAGATAAGTGCATGAATAATTATAATCATGCTCAAAAGTTTCCCAAAAAGAGACATGATTGTAGGCACGAGCTTAAGAAGATTGCTCTCCAAAAAACTTGAACTGAATGCTCAACCACAGTTTGACAAAGTCTTAATTTTTTAGCAAAAAAGAAAATTGAAGGAAGGAGGTTATTTTTTGGCTTGGCATTAATGGTAAAAATGCAACAAAACAGTTGGAACAGAAATTGCAACGATTTATTGCTCAGAAAAAGAATTACAGAGTGTTAAATATGATAAGAAATTTTAATGATCTTGAACGAACATTGACGCAAATGCTCAATCAACAGTTTGAGTAAAGCCACAGCTTGAAAAAATCAACAGTTTGACAAGCCACGGATGCTCAAACAACAGTTTGACAAAAATGCGTGCAAAATGCCCATATGCATTTGTCAAACTGTGGCTTTTGGGGGAATGCTCAACGCTCACCTAACAATTCATTTGACTAAAAAACATAACATGTGCATTCACTCTCTCTCCCGCTCCCTCTCTCTCTCTCTCCCTCTCTCTCTCTCTCTCTCTCTCTCTCTCTCTCCCTCTCTCTCTCTCTCTCTCTCCCCCTCTCTCTCTCTCTCCCCCCCTCTCTCTCTCTCTCTCTCTCTCTCTCTCTCTCTCTGTCTCTCTGTCTCTCTCCCTCTCTGTCTCTCTTAATTCTGAAGATCTATACAAACGAGCTGCTCCCAGGTCCACACCAATTTTTGTCTCAGAGTACTACAACTGTCAGTACAAGACTGAACAAGTAATCCCAAATCATACCATACTTCCACTTCTGCACTGTATGATCGTTTCATATCCAAATGCATTGACTACAGCTTCAAAGCCAACTGCTAAGCACAAGTCGGTGGAACTTACTACCCAGTGGCTGCAGCCTATTCCCATAGACCATAGTGTTATTTCAACCTGTGGCCAGTGAATTGGGCATGCCGTGAGTTTCACTTACCACTGAGAAAATCCATGGGCTTGGGGAGGAAGGAGAGACAAAATCACCTAATTCATAACAAGACAGAGACTTGAATCCTTTATGAGAATTAAAAGCAGCTTATCATTTCTTCAAATTTATGCATTGCTCAATTAAAAGACATTCTATGAATTGGTTGAACACTCTTCTGCAGGATTGCAGTAGTGCACGACTTCACGTAGTCTTGCTGTTGTTTTGCAAGACCAATTTGAAAACTTCCCTTTTGAAAGTTAGAGTTGGCTTTTGAAAAATAATTAAGTGTTAAAAATAATTAGTGTTTACAATGTACATGGTGCAGCCACATACCCATTGTATAAATTTGAAACTTTGCATGACTGACGTAGTACATATAGTACCGGTACACATACATACTGTAAATAAGGTTTGCGGGCACACTGTGTGGAGTGTCTCATTAAGAACTTTTGATTCTGAAAAGAACTTGTGGATGCTTCAGCTAGAACACTCTGGTCATTTTCATTCGTTCTTTTCAGTGGCACGCTCAATGCAGACCGCTCTGCATGCTGTACCCGCAAATCATACATAGATCTGCTTGTTCTCCACTTTTACCATATTTCTAATAGAGTTAAGAATTACAATCATCTTCAGCCTATGCCACATAGCCCACATACATTTTTGCCCATCAACTCAGTTGCCAAGGAGACACGTCGCGACTATGTCCCTAGACTGTGCTTGTATCCCCAGGGAAACAAATGCATGCCCGTACCAAGTAAAACCCCCGTCAAATCTTAGCGTACTGCCCAGCACTGCCGTTAATTCAAGGCTACCTGTCCCTTAATTCAAGGCTACCTGTCCCTTTATTCAAGGCTGCCTGTCAGTCAATAACTTCGCTATCGATAAGAAAAATATATACATGTATTTTTGAAGTTTCGGGGAAAGGGTTCCGCATCCCATGAGAGTTGTGGTTGAGCCGCCCAGAGGTTGTACCCCAAAACCCCCGGTATTCTTTACCAATCACTCTGCCGGGATTTACGAATCACCATAAGGGTCAGCACACCCCTCCGCGGCACCTCTCTTTCAGGGGGAGCCTTCAAAATAAAACCCAGGTGACAGCGGAACAAGGAAGGCTTGTTTGTGTACACACTTATAAAACTTTAATCCACGATCCCGTAAAAAAAAGAGGAAAAGATAACCGGTCGTGATTTACTTGTTTCGGGGAGCTTCTATGGCTGTCCCGAGATCTCCAAGTGATTATGAAGAGGGTTCGGGGAACAGAAAGCAAAGCAAAATTAATGAGTAGCATTTCGCTTCTCCGCCCCCTGCATCCCGTTGGGATTTTCATTTTTTTCTTCTTCTTCTTTTTTTTGAGGAGGCGGGGGACTTCCTTCCTAAGGATTCCTGGCATAGTTTCATCGTCCACTCCCAGTGATGCCTCCTCTACGCCTAGATCCTGACAGTAAGCCCCGCTTCACCAGCGAGGACCTTCTCAGCCGGACAACCCAAATAAAAGGAGGAAAGCCCTTGATTATGGGGGGCCTGGGTAGGTGAGAGGGTGACGGGATGGGACCGTCCTTCCCTAATTGCCAGACAACACCAGCCGGGCAGCACGGAGAGAGACCCCACCTCCCTCCCCCTCCCCCCAAAAAGAAGAAGACCCAAACCGATGGTATTAAATGCTAGTACATACATCCACCCATTCACCCCCAGGGCAGACTGTCATTAGCTTCACCAGGTTTTCTTTTTAACAACCCTACACTAGACCCGACCATGCATCTTTTTCTCTTTTTCGCTCTCCAAACGTAGGCATACTACTCTCTTTTTATTTTGACAGGTGTCAGAGAAAAACCCCGAGAGGCCATCAGGGCTGTAGCTGAATGGTGGCCCTCCTGTGGCCACTTAAAATAGTATCACAGGCCAGATGAGAATTTGGGATCAGTGGCCCGGGTGGCCAGGAAAAAAAGGGCAGGGATCTAACGCAGTGCTCGCATTGGACTAGGCCGACGTTATTCAGTTGAAGTCTCTGTACACGTAAGTGTTGTACCAAACCTTTGCTGCAGAATGACATTACAGAATTAAGTCCAATGGGAACACAAGTAAAACTACCGTTCCTGTGAAGTTGCAGGTACCTTTTATGTAAAAAGTGGAAAGTTTGTGGTGGCATGTACCGTACGTCATCTCGTTTGGTATGGCTCTTAAAAAGAGCCAGTAATTAAAGGAGACTTGTCACAGTGCGGCAAACCTTCAAATCTTTATGTAAAATGAACTCGCTGAAAGTGATTGTGGAAACTTTCTGCACTGCCACGGTTACACGCACTTAACAATGCCCACAATGTGTGACAATTTACCAGCCATTCAAGGCACACCAATATTCCGTCGGAGTAAAACAGAACTCTAAAAGTCCAAATAGACCAACATGTTCAAGAAAATGCCGAGTGACCCGCCTGATTTTGAAGAAAAAAGCGTCCCAACGTCGACAAACCGGTTCCCCGATGAGGCATGTGACCTAACATTCAGTGTACATGTTTATTTATATCTACTTCCCCCGCCATGCTTGCACGTTTGTGAACCCCTGATTTACGTCATTTCAAGACTAATCGCCAAACTTCATTTGAGTTGTTCTTGTGAATTCGTTCTGTTGTTGAGAAAAGTTGCTGATGGCGTGAGAATGTGCATTTCAAATGTGTTTGATTAATTTCATTGGGACACAGGTATAAAAAAAAAACACACAGTATGGTTACAGATCGGTACTGCCAAGAACCAGTGCCGTCGATGTAATCACCTCAGCACTGGTTCGAGGTGCTGCACTTACTTCTTCTTGATGCGTAGGATGCTGGCCACATCTGCGCAGAGGGATACCACGCCTTTGCGGCTACTGTTGACCACCAGAGTGACCGCCTTGGCTGCCACATCCTTGTCTTCCACCAGATTGTGGAGCCCAACATTGCTGCTGCCTGCATGGATGTGGAGAGAGCACAGCAAATGAAAAATAGAGTAAATCTAAAAATTTAGTGGGCCTGACGTTTCGATCCTAGCAGGACCTTTCTCCAAGGCAGAGTGACTCTGCCTTAGGATCGAAACGTCAGGCCCAATACATTTTGAGATTTGCATTTTGGTAATTTAAGTCAGTAAGCAGTTTGCAAAATGTTTGTATATCACTTGAAAAATAGAGTAATACAAAAATGTTACAATTTGCTGACCAACTGTTGTTGTTTCTCTTTTTTTTTCTTTTTTTTTTTCAAAGGTAACCCTGGATTCATTGTTGCCTGTCTTCCTTTGTCTTATCGAGTCTATGAAGAGCTGTGTGGCAAGCCAATTAGCATTTACTAATAGACTATCTCTCCCTCTCTCACACACTCTTCCAAATCTGAAAAGTTCGAGGGCCTGTCGTTTCGATCTAAGCAGGACCTTTCTCCAAGTTAGGAGAAAGGTCCTGCTAGCATCGAAATGTTTATGTATTGCAGGTAATTTTAGTCAGTGAGCAGTTTGCAACAGTTTTTGTATTAATTTCATGTAAACACTCTTCCACTCAGAATTTATCTTGGATACATGACTTTGTGTGGATGTACAGTAGAGCTCTCTATCTCTCTCATTCTCCCTCCATCTCCCTGTCCCTGTCCCTGTCCCTGTCCCTGTCCCTGTCCCTGTCCCTGTCCCTGTCCCTGTCCCTGTCCCTGTCCCTGTCCCTGTCCCTGTCCCTGTCCCTGTCCCTGTCCCTGTCCCTGTCCCTGTCCCTGTCCCTGTCCCTGTCCCTGTCCCTGTCCCTGTCCCTGTCCCTGTCCCTGTCCCTGTCCCTGTCCCTGTCCCTGTCCCTGTCCCTGTCCCTGTCCCTGTCCCTGTCCCTCTATCTCTCTCTCAATAAAGCTGAGAAATCCAAGGATTACAATAGGCACATGTCTGTATACAGCTGTAGTATAACAGATCTGTACATTGTACATGCCCATACTTCCTCAATTAGAGATGAATTCATTGCTTCTTTATGAACCTGCATCGTAATCCCTTTGCATACATGTAGAAGTATGAGCAGTGTGTGAGTGGCAAGATGTTGATGGATTTGTATTGATGGGGTCTGGGATACTGAGAATGTCTCAGTTAGAAGTCACTAATATTGTAATACCAAAGTCTGATGGAAGGTTCTGTAGCTAATGAGCAGATGTGTTTATGTATACCAGTAGCAGCTAAAGCCAGTTGCCAAAGGCTCATGCTCTTTTTCAAGCTGATGCCAGATGCCAATGACAAGCTAATATAAAACTGTTGCAATGTAAACAAATTAGGCAAACTGCTTTCTGACTTCAATGGCCAAAATGCAAATCTCCAAAACTGAGAAGGCCAGACGTTTCAAAACAAGCATTGAAAACAACCTTCTCTATAAAGAGCGGTTTTGTGCCAAACAACCTGGTACAGGGCTTTACAGCCTTCAATAAGAATGGCGTCATACAAGCGCAGAAGCCAATAAACAATGCGGTACGCAAAGGGCTAAGAACAACTCTACCGTCACATTTAATGTTCATTTACTTTCTTGTATTTGTTCATGGGTTGTTTACTTGTTTTGCTTTGTAAGGGTGTGCATGAGTAGTAGTAATCAAATGACAATCCTGGTTTATCAAAACTACCCTCAACCAAGATGTCATGCTGTGCATCATTCGTTTCATCTGGTACGCAAAGGGTTAGATAAAGCATCCTGAGCCATCAAGGGTTATGCAGAACTCAATAAAAACAGCCGGCCAACCAATCATATACTGTACTGTGCAAGTATGGGCACAAGAAATGTTTACACCTGCCTACTTGTGTTTTCTCTCTGACTCAAAAGAGCACAAAAATTAATATTGACAACGTTGCTGCAATATCCTTTTAACTAACGTTCCCCAACCTCACAAAATCCAACACCAGGTTTTGTTGGAATTTGTTGGATTAGGTACCCCAAGGATAGCATACTGCTACTGAATTTTGTTGGAGTTTGTTGGATTAGGTACCAATGGCCCAGGGAGACACTATTGGAGTTTGTTGGATTAGGTACCAATGGTCAGTACACTGCCACACACTCCAACACCGGACCAGAAAATAACCAAGAACTTGTGGGTAAACTCACCCACGAAAGAAGTGTCAGTATACTCCCACATACCCTGCACCTGACCACAAAAATGACCAAGAGCTCGTGGGTACACTAATCTCACCCACGAAAGCAGTGTAGTGCACTGTTACACACTCCAACACCTGACCAGAACATGCCATAGCATACACATTGTGGCATTTTGTTGGGTTAGGGATGCATCTGTCATACCCAACCTAACAAAATCCAACACGTGCAGACTGTTGGATTCCGTGAGGTTATGTACCAATGTGTTCCTAATTTCTGCCCAAATGTTGGATTTTGCTGGGTTAGGTATGCTTCCTAGTGAATGGGTTTATGGCTGTAATCATAATCACGCTCTGAGGAATCTCACCCAAAACACAAATAAACCAAAATTATGACATTATTATCTTCCGGGCTATCTGTGCAGCCAAAGTGTCTGCTTTTTTTAGGTAGGCCTATATATGCGTATGCATGCAAGATTGGAACCAACTGATTCGGGAAGAATGTCCAACAAGAAACCTATTTCCAAACTCAAAGGGGGTCACAAACAGCATGCTGAGAACTTAATGCAATCTTAAGGGCATGCTCTAGGCAAACATGTACATCCACACTGTACAATACGTGTGCACTGCTTAAATATATATATTTTTCCATCAAACGGCAAGCACAAATGAGAGGTAAACAACTACATGTAGATGGTGTAAAAAGGTGAAGGAAAAAGCCCACTGGAAAACGTTAACAATTACTGTATGTTTGTAAACAGAGCAAAAGGGGTTCTCCACATCAATATACAGCCGACATAATTGTGCACAAAGTCTAGGGGGTTGCGGGGTTGCTTGGGGGGGGGGGGAGGGGAGTTCAATCACTTCGTGAAACAGGAAAACTGCAAGGCATCCAGGCTAAGATCCAAGGCAATCCCTGGTCAAAGCCCCTGATGTACAGGTTCCATATCCATACAGTACCGGTAAAGGTAAAAGTCTACTGTAATTTAAACTACCCACCACTTGTTTCTAGCCCATGACCTGAATCCTGCACAATCCTACAACCCTTAGTTAAAAGCCCCAAACCTGACAGTCCAACAGTGTATCCCTGGACCATTGGTAGGCCTACCTACACATGTACCTACTCCTTTTTGTGATATGTATATTTTTTACTACCAAGTGCCCTCCATCACATTGGGGCCTTGTAACCTGGATCCTACATTTTCCACAAGTGACAAAAGAACTCCGCGGTCCACATGCCCTCAATCCTACAGAATCATCCTTCATCACATTGGGCCTTGTGTATCCTGCATTTTCCTACAGTGACAAAAACTCCACATGCCCTCAATCCTACAGAATCATCCTCCATCACATTGGGCCTTGTGTAACCTGTATCCTGCATTTTCCTTCAGTGACAAAATCTCTACTTGCCCTCAATCCTAGCACAGAATCATCCTCCATCACATTGTGCCAATTGTAACCTGTATCCTGCATTTTCCTTCTGTGACAAAAACTCCACATGCCCCCAATCCTACCACAGAATCATCCTCCATCACATTGGGCCAATTGTAACCAGTATCCTGCATTTTCCTTCAGTGACAAAAACTCCACATGCCCTCAATCCTGCAAATTCCTACTATGCATCAACTACCACATGCCCTCAATCCTACACATTCCTACACATTCCTACACATTCCTACACATTCCTACACATTCCTACACATTCCTACACTAGGACAATAGGATTCTGTAGGATTTGGGAAAGTGAATGAGCCATGAATTGAAAGGCGGTTTCTTAAGAAGAGGATGAAGATCCCGTGAACAGATCAAGTCTGTAGTGAGGATGTGCTTGGCAGAAAACTGATGATTGGAATGAGAGCCAAACAATTGAAATTCCTTGGTCACATCCTGAGAAGAATGACGATTTGGAAAGCCTTCACTTTTAGGGGGGGGGGGTAAATGAGGGGAAGAAAAACAGAGTAAAGAAAGAAGAGTGACGTGGATGTCCAGCCTGAAAGACTGGTTACACTCACTGCCAAATAACACAAAATGATCACTGACATCAAGATATATGGCAGAGAGAGAAAGAGAGAGAGAGAAAGAGAGAGAGAGAGAAAAGGAGAGAGAGAGGTGAGAGAGAGAGGGAGAGAGAAACGGAGAGAGAGAGAGACAGACAGACAGAGAGAGGGAGAGGGAAGGGGAGGGGGAAAGGGAGGGAGAGAGGGAGGGGACAGAGAGAGGGAGAGGGGGAGGGGGGGAGGGAGGGAGGGGGAGAGGGAGGGGGAGAGGGAGGGAGAGAGGGAAGGGAGAGAGGGAAGGGAGAGAGGGAAGGGAGAGAGGGAGGGGAGAGAGAGGGGAAGAGAGGGAGGGGAGAGAGAGGGGAAGAGAGGGAGGGGAAGAGAGGGAAGGGAGAGAGGGAAGGGAGAGAGGGAGGGGAGAGAGGGGGGAAGAGAGGGAGGGGGAGAGAGAGGGAGAGGGAGAGAGAGTGAAAGAGAGGGAAAGAGAGGGAGAGGAAGAGAGAGGGGAGAGGAAGAGAGAGAGGGGGTGTGGAGGAAGAGAGACAGAGGAAGGCAGAGTGAGGAAGGGAATGAGAGAGAGAGAGAGAGAGAGAGAAAGAGAGTGGAAGAGAGGGAGAGCTAGAGAGGGAGATAGGGGAAGAGAAAGAAAGAGAGAAATAAAGGGAGAGAGAAAGAGATAGAGAGAGAGAGAGAGAGAGAGAGAGAGAGACGGAAAGCCCCAAATCCACACAAACTAATGTATCCAAGAGAAATTCTAAGTGGAAGAGTGTGTGAGAGAGGAAGAGATAGTCTACTGGTAAATGCCAATCTCCATCCTGGCCCTTGGAGTGTAATGCTAGACTAGCTCACCTTCACTCTGCAGCTGAAACAGATCCAATTTGAAGTTGGCCGGCAGGGACAGAATACCCGTGAGGGACTTGGACAAGTCTGTGGAGGAGGACATCCCTACTGGCTCGCACGTACGCTGATCCATGTGCACACTCGACCAACGTCCACCATGCATCTGTGTCCGACAATACTCATCATTACACTTTCACACGATCTTGGTTCAGTGACGCTGGGCATATGAACCGTCTGGTGAGCATAGGAAAATGCCCAATTCCTTCATTTCCTTCCTTTTCAAAAGGAGACGCAGCACAGAGTGGGAATCGGATACTCTTCTGACGGGACGCTGACCTGAACTGGGCACATTATGGACGGGGAGTAATTTCCACAGATGAAGCGTTGAAGTCGACGGTGTCACAAGCCGTGTGAACTGCTTGGTACTTTGCTCTTCGCTTTCATCTTTCCTCGGTCCAGGCCTGGATGTGATGCGATTGGGTGTCAATCAAGTCAGTGCTGAGGTTGCCTGTGCGACTATAGGCTGCACAGTGTTGTAAGGTTTCACCAACACCACCACCACCACCACCACCACCAGTGCGTCACGGATGGCTGGTGATTTTCTTTTCAGCGGTGGCGCATACGCACAGCTATGATGGGACACTATCCACCTTGATAAAGCATGTGATGCTCAGGCAACACCCGTGCTATTGGGGGAGAGGAATCACAGACTGCTCGCTGAGTAACTCCTGTGCCATCCACTGCCTCCCGAAGTCAAGATCCCTGGGCTGTTTCCCCACCACAAACCAGGAAGAAGGCAACAGCAAAATCTGCAGAACAACACAGCTGCCGATACGAGACTGTGAAACTGGAGTTGACTTCCGTGAAAGGTCCGTCGAAGGAATGCAAAATATGCTCTCCGCTGAGACGACGGGCAATAGTTTCCTCAAGCTTAGCTGGGATGAACGGGAGGATTGGGCATTACTCACGACCAGTCCTCCTGTGACTCTCTGCCACAACAAGCTTAGAGGACTAATCAAGCAGCGAGAGTGTGTGAGAGAGAGAGAGAGAGAGAGAGAGAGGGAGACGGAGGGAGGGGGTGGGCTGTGCACCATGGGAGATTAGCAGGCGGTCAGCGGAATCTCACAGAGTATAAGGGCTGACAACACTCAGCCAGGACCCGGTGAAGAATACTATGAGCGGGTTTCCGGGGGATGCACGTCACAGTCACACTGAGGCTTAAGTGGGAGAGGGAGAGAGAGAGAGCGAGCGAGAGAGAGATGGAGGGGGGGGAGAGAGCCAGGGGAGCCTTTGGTACCGGCCAGGCGGGACGCACTGGCTTGTGAATTGGCCAAAGCCCATTGACCAAAGCCGTACAAATGCCGCGGCTACGGCCCAGTAGCTTGGCAACTCAGCCCCGCGAGGCACACACAATGACAATCACGGCCTAAGCAGTCCATCAGAAGACTTCTCTTCTCATTTTTTTTTTTTTTTTTTGGAGAGGACAGGGGAGAGAGAGACACACAGTGGGACAATGACCAGGGTGCCTTAAGCCAGCTTAAGGTGAATGGTCATCATTTTGGGGAGCGAGCAGGGCAGAATAAGCCTCGGTGACCGTTCAGACAAGAAGCAGGGGGCCGTGGAAAAGTCTGAGAAAGCAGAGCGTGGGACAATACAGAGAGTGGGTGTGCTTCGGCAATTTCATGTAGGCCAAGAAAAAAAGCAATCCTTACAAAACAATGTACAGGTTTATGGACCAGTTACAATTTGAAAATGCATAAACCAAGTACTGTACGGTACAGTCATTTTAAAGGCCTACTAATTGGCAGGCAGCACTGCAAAATGTGTACGTACTGTACATGAAGGAACATGTACACCCACACATAAGTTTCCATAGGTGCATGTGTGTGTACTGTTCACAAAATCAAACATGACAACTGAATACTGATGTACACGTACAACTACAAATGTACATGTACACTAAGTATGTACTGTAAGTGTACATGTGTATAGTGCACATAATATGCCAGATTTCCGCAGTAATTGCCAAGACCCACCACCATGAAAAAAGGGAATTCGCCGAAGGTGGTTTCAAATCAAATGTCACCAACCTGTTTCACAGCAATACTGTCAAATACCCAGAGCATGTCCATGTAATGCCTGAATGTACAGGCTTTCATTTACACGAGCAAAAGTTGGCCGACAAAACTTCAAAAGGTCACGCGCAGTGTCCTCATGAGCCGTTAAATTGCCAGGTCAGTTACTTTAACCATCGTCTCAACCAAATTGACCGACTCAAACAGTCCAAGTGGGAACAACAGTAAGATTTTTACCCATTTTACATTCAATCATCATCTCAGTTTAATAAATTTTAGCCAGTGGAAACGTGGCTTATGTTTGCTGGTGTTGGGTGCCAGTCAGAAGCATTTCACAATTAAATGTTGTACAATCTCCAGGGATCACCACCACCTATCCGCCCCTACACAAACATTTTGATTCAACACACACATTTCCATTAGTTGTAAATCTGGTAACAGCAGTTTGGGATTGCACAAACTGGATGCAGAGCTCTTTTCCAAAAACAAACAATTTTCATACTGTTTCTGGACGCTCAGTCCCTACAGAACATTGGTATTCAAAGATCAAAAAACAATAAAGGTCACATATTTACATGAAACTTATAAAGATGGTTAAAGATGGTTATAGTAGAAAAGGTGTAGTTAAAGTAGGTAAAGTATGGTTATAGTAGGTTAAAGATGGTTATAGTAGAAACCTCGCTCAGAAATACAAGTACTTCTGCCTAAAATGCTGTATTTTTGGAGAAAGGAGTAAAGAAATTGTGTCTCAACACTAGATCTAAAAATTTTCGCTAAACAAATGAATGGGTTTTTCACTAGACTCGGTTGCCGGATTGAGCTGAAATTTTCACAGGTGTGCTATTTCCTGCATATGTTGGATCAGACAACATATGGATGCTAATCTTTTACCTCAACCAATGTTGTGCTATCCCTTTAAGGATTTAAATCAGCTGATCCAGTCAGTTCCAAAATTAACTGCATAGGTTGTTGGCCTTCAGAGCACTGCTTAACAGAAATGCTGTCGGCAAGTTTGAATAATATCACGGTCTTGGACAACTAAACTTTTTTTTAGAGGGGGGGGTTGAGGTGGGTCATGAGGTAGAGGGGTGGAGGGTGAAAAAAACAGATCCATGTCACCTTCCTGGCAGGCAATGTCCATCACTCCCTGGCATTTCGTGTGACTGTGAACTACAGTATGTACTTTTCTGTCAATCTCCAGCCATGCAGGATCCCATTTCACCGACCAGACCAGAGTGGGTCTCTCTATGCTGTCAGTCTCAGCCAGAGAAATAAAATAAGTACTTGCATTCTCCCAGCATCAACCGACCACCCTGTTTTTGTCTTATTTTTTCCCCCTTTAAAAAAAAAACAATTTCCTGTCTTTATTGTTTTCTTCAGGGGGGAAGGAAGGGCCTATTAAAGCCAATCCATTTTTTTTCTGTTTCTTTACAATCCTTTCTGGTGGTGTTGCTTGGAATGGAAGGTTTTCATTTGTTGGATTGGTTGGTTTATTTTGGTGTTTTTTTGTTTGTTTTTTCCTTTTCATTATTCCTGTTCAAGAGAGTAGAAGGCAGTAATATTGGCCCGAGGCCTGAAAAAGAAATATTTGTACCACTGGTAGTGTGGGTACAAGGTGGATGCATGTTCAGTGTACAGGGGATAGTTGTGATTCTTGATAAAATGTAGGACTGCTAAGCATTCAACTTGGACTTTGCCTTCCAGCAAAATAAATCCTAAATTTGTACGACACCAGGCTTTGAATTTCTCTTTTGAATTTCAATTTCAGAGGCCAGAGGTACCCACATGCATATTGTGGTAAAGGGCAAGGCAAAAGTGGTCTGAAAGAGAGGTATTTATTCATAGTCATGCAAACCGTACCCACCCAACAGGACAATGTTAATAGAGCCACTGGCTTCAATGGGCTCTGTGACCCTCTGTCCATGTGAAGTCCTACCGCACTTCAGTCTGATAAGTACAACTCGTGGTTGATTTCATCTAACTCATTGTACACTCATTGCAACCTTAGACAAACAAAGTTAAAACTGATTGGAAAGTTTTAAACAATTTTGAAAACAGAAAAAGAAAGCTTTGAATGGACCAGGGACTTGAACCCAAGACCTCTGGTTTTGCTTACCATCTGAGCTATCTAGCACTTAGATGGTGGCCTTCCCAAATAATCAACTACCGGTAGTTGTTGGACATTGCAAAATCTATTGGACGGCGGTTGAGCTATGATGTATCATAAGGCTTTGTAGTCCATGATGTAGTCCATGGAGGTAATGATTACCCGAGCACTGTCACGTAAACGAGGAACTGTGGCCAGGAAAATGGTGGCAGTGTGCACTCTTCTAAACTCCAGTCATGAATACAGCGAGGCGTAACTTGAGACGCGGCCATCAAAAGAGTAGAGGCCCAGCCCCACCTCTCCAAAATCCACACAAAACATTGCCCCGACATTCATGTAACCCCATTCTCACAGAACACGTCCCACGCCCTCAATAAAAGAGAAGGGGGAAAAAACGGCTCAAGGAATAACAACAATCTTACTTGATAGGCTGAAGTGTCACTGAATGGCCAGTTTTGGTTACGGGGGTTTAGCTTCCAACATGGACTCCCTATGGGAAGATAGTATTCCAGTCGGGAGAGACAGAAAAACAAAACCCAGTGGCCCGGAATCAGACTATTTTGAAAAAGTCTCGTGGGGGATGAGGTGGGGTAGGTGGAAGAGGAGGCTGTCTCGAATAAACCTTTGCAGACCAGACTGAAACACTCGCAAGGCTTGAGAGAGAGAATTCAGCGTATATAGCATGGGACGTCGTACAATAAACAGTTCCTCCCTTCACACGATCGATTGTCAAGGGTCCTATGAGAAATCTCTCAAGGGTTCACCAGGGAAGTCTGTCACTCTCAAGCATTGGTAGCCTTTCACACGATGGCACTTTTGTAAGATTTCTCATGCATGAGACATTTTCTCAAGCCTTGTGAGTTTTTTTCAGCGTCGTCTGAAAAGGCCTTTAGGGACAAGTGAAATGAATGAGGTATACCACGCCAATCTCCTCTAATTCCCCTCCCCTCCCCCCTTCAACCCTTCCTCAGAGTCTCTCCCATCCAACAAAAAGTAGAACCCCTCCACTTGCCGTCCTACAGGTCCTCTAACCGCATCGAATAAGGCGCTAGAAAAGAAAAGCAGGGGGCCAGATTGGCAGTGCACTGTGCATAATCCACTTCCCTAAGAAAGCAAACAGGAAAACAGAGAGTGACATATAATCACCTCGCACTGTCCACATCAAACGTGTGAATACACGCACTACTAAACTACATCCACCTCCCAACAAAATAGAAGGGAGAAAATAATAAAGAGACAACTTTAAGAGGAACCCTCGGGTATTTTCTCCTCCTCTACGCTCCGTCCTTTCTTCGCCCAGTTGCTTCTGCTTCCACTCACACCCGTGCCCCATTGAGCACCGGGATAACGTAATCTAGGAAGATTTTGTCTTCCTCTTTCAGAGGATTACACCTCCCAGCATCGGTGGGGAGGGAGGAGAAAACTCGGCGAGTAAGATAACAAAAAGGGGAAAAAGGAGAGATTTGAGAGAGAGAGAGAGAGAGAGAGAGAGAGAGAGAGAGAGAGGGCGGACGCACAAAAGAGGGGGGTTGCAGTTCTAAGGCTCTGGCTAGCACCAATTTCCACACCGTCCCACTGACGGACAGGTGTTTCCCTTAAGCTTCTCTCTCTCTCTGCTATTCTTTATAACCCAACGCTCTCTCTTCAAGGGCCTAAAAGTTGAGACTTTTTTTTTTAATTTAAGATTTAAAAAAAATCGCTAAATAACGGCAGGCGGAATAGCAGGGTTTCCCTGGGGAGTAAATCTTTGAAAGGACATCTCTCTTGCCTTTCTTAGTGCCTCTCTCTACTGTTGGGATTATGGGGGAGGGGGTCCTCTTGGCCGGGATCAAATGGGCTGCGTTACATTATGGAGAAGCAATTTGATCTGACTGGCGCAACTGCTTCTTTGACTTGCCGGCTCTGATCCCTTCCGCTTCGTGACTTTTCTTTGGGCAGGTAGAATCTTATCAGCACTGGTGCAGTGTGGGAAGGCATTTGCTCCTTGCCAAAGGTCATTCCGGTCTTTATGGTTCTCATCTGAAGGTCTTACAATTTAATATCCCTCCCTTGATGCTCTTAGTGGGCTTGGCACAGACTAGTATGCCTCGGGGCTCGAGTTGGACTCGAGTGTAATTTCCAAAGACTTAGACTCGGAATCGAGTCAAGATATAACAAAAAAAATGACTTGGAATGGGACCTACCGACTTGGAATCGCCTTGTATGGCTTGTTACTGAACAAAATAAAACAACGTACCACAAAGTAATTGAATTTGCAACACGATGATATAGAGAGAAATCACCCGCTAGAGACTTTTACAGTCCAACATTGGTGTGTTGTATACTGATCAAACTATTCTTCTCTCAACAGTTCACTTGACCCTATTTCATTTGTTTACCTCTGTGAGTAGGCCCATTACTACCAAATGTGATTCAAGAGACCATTTAAAAATTAGAAAATGTGTTTTCAATTTACTAAGTTTAGAGTGACTTGTTAGTCCTGACTCAAGACTTGACCATTGCAGTTGATATCTTGTGACTCAAATACTCAAATACAAATCTGCATGTCTTGACATTCATGGCATCCTAAGTGCTTGTGGTCACCTAAAAACTACGATCAGACCAGTGAGGACACCTGAAACAAACTGTGGGATCAGAGGCCAGTGAGTCCTGAAATAATTCACAGGAAAGCACTTGCTCAACCACTACACGTATAGCCACCTACATGTATAGTTTCCTAAAACTTTGAACTGAAAAAAGTGGTTCGATAATTTGGCTCCAAGGAACAGTTGCTTTAGCATTAGCATGAAGTCACATTAGCGTGAAGCAAGAGAAAAAAACCTTAGGATAATTTCAAAACAATAATCAACTGATATCTGGACATTCGAGACGAAACAGAAAATGGAGTAACTCTTACCGGAATACATCGTAACAACAGCAAACAACTGACATCATTTTCCGCCGTTGTCAATAAGCAACGTAAATGTTCCCCTCGTCGGAACAAAAACACATCGCTCCTGATCCCTCCAGCGACGAGAAAGTGCAGCAAACCGATGCAACTCGTTCCATCCAAAAGAAAAAGGAGTGCAAAGAAAGTGGCTACCAACCGCCCCGTGCCGACCAAACACACCCCAGAACTTTCTCTGCCTCCAATGGACGCACAACACATACATGTACAGTGCGCACTGGTCCCTTGCCTTTTTTCCCCACTCGATATAACAGTAGGGTCTACGAGTACAACTGGGCTTCGGTCTTTTAAAAAAATACACGCATCAAAAGCAATAGCACCAACCCCTGCTGCTTTTGCGGGGATACCAGTTGCAGTCAAGAGGTCTACATACATGTACGTGCGGGCAGCGTCTCGTGCCTCGGCAAGAAATGACAGCCAGGCCCTCGGGGTATACTGGCACTGGCAGTGGAGGGAGAGCAAGGGGTAGGGCCAACGTAAATAGAGCTAGCCCATGCCAAGTCCAAGGTGGTTAGCTGCCTGGGTGGGGTTGGTCTTTCTTCTTCTTTCCCTCCCCCTTTTTTTTTAATGTGCAAGTATCGGATTACATGTTTCCAGTTTGTAGCCTATAGAGCAATGGGCTCGGCTGGGTGGCTCCAGTAGTTAGGTTGGGTTGGGAACACATTAACTGATGGTAGAGCAGGAATCAGATTGTCCGCTTCCAGTAGAAATAAGTACATGTAGTAGTATCCACACAAATGCACTGTGTTATGTGTGCATTCAACACAATACACTCCTGGAGTGACTTTGCACACTACTGACCTAACACGAGACCGACTTTGTTTCGGAAATACTTAAATAAGCGAAACCAACTGAAGGAACATTCTCATAAATTCAGTTATAGATCGACCTTCATCTTCATTTTACTGAATGCTAGGAAAACTGGGTTGAGGTTGTTTGTTGAAAATTGAGGACATGGCATAAATATCGTACGGACAGGACCCCGTTGCCAGTGTCCATTAGAAAAACTGCAATAAGCCAGTTGAAGCTATGGAGATCACTCAGTAGTATGCTTGTGCTTGACTACCCAAAGCATTTCAGCACAAATTAATGCCTGCACTGTAAAGACTAAGCTTCAAAGTTGCTTTCAGCAAACTCAAAATTTTTTGAGGGGCCTGACGTTTCTATCCCAGCAGGACCTTCCTCAAAGACAGAAATTTTAATTGGAAAATGGAGACAGCGCCCGCTAGGATCGAAACGTCAGGCCCTCTGGGTCTACATGTACGGTATATATTAGAGATTTAGAGGGGTGTACAATGTAATTTGGGGTGTATTGCTTTTCGGAAAGAGAAATCAGAGGGCAAGGGCCTGTTTGTCGAACACAAACCTGTAAAAGAACCCTACTGGTTCACCTGAATTACTATAGTGCACATTGGCCTACGTGACTGCAAGTACTGTGCGTTCAAACACTATAAAGGCATACAGGTGACCTCACTGTTGTGCACACGTACACATGGACAATCGGCGAAGTAAATCGGAGACTGAACAAAATGGCAGGCATGGGCTTAGCAAGGCCTGTAACTTCAGGGGGAAAAAACCACACTGGTTTGACCGAGCGCTTTATCTGTTCCAAAATCTACATGCGCATGGGCCTGAACTTGAATGCAAGTCAGGATAAATGAAGACCAAATTGCCCTCAAATGGCACATTGCCCCAAATCCATTGTTTGGTTCTGGTAATCCATTATATGTACGTATGTATACGTAAGCACATACATGTACATGGCGGAGTCAGCAGGATCAAAGGTTCTGTTAGGATGGAAATGTCAGGCCCTCAAAATGTTTCGCGATTTGCTTTTCGGTTCAAATCAGTCAGAAGTTTGCAACATTTTGGTGTTACTTTAAATGTGCCTTTCGTTAATACATACTGATGAAGGATACAGTTGATTCATTCAGACAAGTGCTGATTTAACAATTGGTGGTGATTAAGTCCAATGCAGAATGGCGTGTGTACTGAATGTAGACAGACACTACTCTAGGAATCTGGAACTCAAAGCACTGTACAAGTACATGGGGGGGGGGAAACAGCCTGGTAGTGGGACTGAAGTCAAAGCTGTTTCTATGTCGATGCGGAAACTTCTTGCTGAATGCTTGTGGGCCTTATTCTGGATTCTAGGCAACGGCAAAGATTTTGGCCATGAAGGAATTTGTTTCAGTTGCCGGGCTAGCCTACCCAAGACAGAAGACCAAGGAAAGCCTTGATCCAGGCACAATTTCTGTACATGTACCAGAATAGGCCTGTATAGGTGGATGTCCATGCATCATGTACTGGATAAGATAACCATTTCACAGTGGAATTGCTATGTGGAAAGTTTGCGGTGACGCCATGAATAGACTGTAAGTCATCTCTTTCGGGAGGGAGTATGGCACATTGGCACTGAAAAGAAAAGGTAACTCAATGGTGCAGGTGATGTGGTTTAGCAGTCAGTGACCTACAGACTCTATACAAACACTTAGCACAGACCCTCTGGTCATTGGCCTGGCAACCACTCATGGTGACATAAGAGCTTGGGGGTCTGGGGATGGGTAGGGGAGTTTTGAGGGACAACAGCACGACCGCTGACTTCCAATGTGAGGGAGTAGGGGAGGGACTCGTGTCCTTGAGCCCTCAAGTTCAAGCCCTCCGTCTTGGGGTCTGGGGATTTAGGGGAGAACAAGACAAACAAATGGTGGGTAGGGGTGTTGAGTTAGATCTGGGGAGCTGCGGCGATGTGGTTAGGAATGAGGGGCATATACGGTAATCAGAGCCAGTAAATTGGAATTTTTACACTGTGGACAAACAATGAAGTTTGCCTCTGGGACAAAAGTGAATTTTAACTGTGTTCCAAATTCCAATCATCCAAAGAAGAAAAAACATCCACAAGACTGCCATCAGCTCACCATCAGGAAAACTGCAGGGCTGGAAGGCCATTTTCCCGCAGAGAATTTCTGCTCTGATCACAAATGCCCGATCCGCCAATTTGTAGGATTTTGGATGATACACGTAGCTTGACTTGCCAAAATTGCCGCCAAGGTATGAGGCATGATGCATGGAGTTCTCATCCTGCGGTGCCCTTCACTTGAGGGTGTAAGGGTTGAAATATCCAGTAGACCATGGACCGAGTCAAGTGATTTCAGTGTTGGTCCATCGCAGTGTATGACTGCGCTGGACCAGCTGTCAAGAGCTTATTTCTTGCCCAATATCAGAAAAGCATTTGCATACCACAGTTGATATCAGATTAAAATCACAAGCTTTGGGTTAATAATAACATCTGACATTTATAGACAAGATGCTTGTTGCACCGTGCTTCAATGAAACAAAGAAAGCTTCCTGTAATGTCATTGATTTGAATAATGCATATTCATGAAGAGTCAAGTGTGCATACTCATTTACAATACTTCCCAAGTGCAAACTCATTTGGAGTTATGGGTACTAAAACAGTCAAGTGGCCGATTTCATCAAACCCTTACCCATCGTAACTTACGACCAATCGCAAGACGATGAGTGAAGCACAGAAACCTGCACAGCCTCTCACAATTTACGATAGGTTAAATCCATCGCACATCGAGTTAGGATACATTGTAAGGCTTTGTGAAATCCACCCCAGGTCTAGTCACTAGACCTGTGGTCCAGTCTTCCATTTTCATAAAAATCACCATCTGCCTTCTGTGGCTTGCATTCAGCGATCTCGGCATATTTCTCTTGCCCACTCACTGCAAGCCACACACCACTTTGCTTTAAGTGGATTGAGATACAAACATGTAGATTTTAGGTTTGCTGACTAATATTATAGGGCAGTGATGAAGAAGGTATTGAAAATATTCAACATGCAAACCCTAACCCCTCAGAGCTTCAAAACAAAGGCTGCAAAACATGTAACCCTCAAAATCATTCCTTATCAACCGTGACTTGTAATCGTAGGGCAGGTTCACAACCTAGAGTTCAAGTAGGTGGGGTGAACTTGGAGGGGGAAGGGCAGAAACAGACCGGGGAAAATAAACAAGGCTTGGCTGATAAACAACTGGGAGGGCCGGCATCCTATCCCTGGCGCTCCGACTGAATGGAGCTCACTCAGACTCCAGAGAAACGCTTCGCACCAAGACCCATCCACGTGTCACTGCCAATTCACCACAAAGCCCTCGTCATTTCATCATCACCTACACCCATTTTAATTTTTTTTTTCTCGCTCTATCCGGTTGACTGATGCGTTTCGGCCGAGCAATGACCCTCATGGAATGAGAGAGAGAGATGAGGAAGGGAAAGAAAACAGCTAGGGCAAGGAGGATTGGGTGCAGGCCAATATAATGAAAGCAATCAGGGCATTTCACGGTGGATGGCAGCGATTAAAAGGACAGGGTGATACCATCCCTCCTCCCTTGCCTCCCTCCTTCAGGTCTGGCAGAGGGAGATAGGAGGAGGAGGGGGAAGGAGATAGAAAGGAGGAGAAGGGGGAGAAGGGGAAGCCATATAGGGGCCCAGTGGAGGTGATGATTGGGGCCCACCTAGCCTCTATCTCCTGGATGGAGACCGAGAGGCAGTATGCCGGCTGCTTTTTGTGCCCGGGCACCTGTTACAGCGCATCCAGGATGCAACCTGCAGGGCACACAGGTGCAAGGGAAGAGGGGGAGGCGAGACCAGTTGGTTTCCTGAGAACTCTGCATTCACTGGGTTTATAGTCGCCTTGGAAGATGTGCGTCTTGCGTCAATGAAGCCAACACATCATTTACAACCATGGTTCAAACCACAGTCACAAATACATAGGCCTACCGGTAATGGCACCAGGTGTGGATTCCACAAAGCATTACGATGCATTAAAACTCAACTTATGATGGATAACCCATTGTAAGTTGTGATACACGGTATAGTTTCTGTGCATCGCTCTTCATTATGCGACCATAAGTTGCAATGAGTTTAGTGAAATCAACCGCTGGTACACATGGCCTTGTTCTATGGTACCTGTATCATCACTACAGGAACAGAAACATACTGCTACACCCACAAAGCCTTAAAGGTCGCATATGGGAAAACTGCATGCGATCTCAAACAACTTCAGCACAGGCAAAAACGGTTTTCTATTGTATACTCCAGAAACGTGTGATTCTTGCGTCAGTGAGAATCAATTTCAATGAGAGTTGAATATTGAAGTAGGCCGAACACCTCAGTGAATGTACAATGTGCATTATATACCAAACATGCAGCAAAAAAGCCTCAAGCTTGAACAGAGGCCAAACTTGGTGCCCCTTTCTAATGATTTCTAGTGATTTTTGCATCAGTAAGAATGTAATTCAATGAGAGTTGAAGATTGAGAAGGCCAAACAGCAGTGAATGTACAGTGTTCATTATACATGTATGCCACACAGCACACACATGCACCTTCAGCCTCAAGCTTGAACAGAGGCCAAACTTGGTGCCCCTTTCTAATGATTTCTAGTGATTTTTGCATCAGTAAGAATGTAATTCAATGAGAGTTGAAGATTGAGAAGGCCAAACAGCAGTGAATGTACAGTGTTCATTATACATGTATGCCACACAGCACACACATGCACCTTCAGCCTCAAGCTTGAACAGAGGCCAGAGTTTCTAATGATTTCACACACATTTCAATTTCCCTGTAGCAAGGCTCCTTGTGATGGAAAAGTTTCCATACATCCTTTGAAGAGCCAACTTTTCGGACTCACTGCTTTTACCCATATGCTGTAACTGGGGCTAATTTCATAGAGCCCCAAAATGTTGCTCAAGCTGGAAAACTGTCTTAAAAACTGAATGTCCTGGGGGGAAATCCACATTACAATGGGTTGGGAGTGAGTGGACCCACAGTGTCAAGTGTCACTTTCCTTTCTCTTTTTGGATGTGAATAAACATGCTGTGCAGAAAGGGAGAAAAAGTAAATCCCAAAACTCTTGCAAACTGCTCACTGACTAAAATGACCGGCAATACATAAATTTCAAAAGTTTGAGGGCCTGACGTTTCAATCCTAGCAGGACCTTTCTCAAAGGCAAAGAGAAAGGTCCTGCCTTTGAGAAAGGTCCGGCTAGGATCGAAACATCAGGCCCTCTAACATTTGAGAAAGAGAGAAAAAAGTGTTATTTTTAACCAGCAAATTTACAAACAGTACCAAGGCAAGTATCATACTCTGCTTTTTAGCCCCTACCCCCCACACACACACAAATACATGCCCAAATTATAAGCTTTTGAGGTGGGTTTCAAAGTTAGTTGGGTGGTTTCTGTGGTGTCAAAGTTACCAGGAATTGCATATTAATTGGGGGGGCAGATTTCTGGTGCAAGAAGGAGTGGCAGCTGGCCAGGATAGGGTTTTTCTTTCCATCCTTTGCCAACAATAACCACTCAGGACCACCTGTTTGAAAGATTGGAAACGGTCCTCTTCTATGTCTACAAAGTTTCATTTTCCAATTTTTGTAAATTCCTAAAAGGTTTAACAGAATTGCCCCCTTAGTATGAAAACTACAACACCAACCGTGAACAAAAGCAAGATTAGGATTGTGGTTATCAATATCATGAAGTATGAGAACTGTTACCGCTCAAACAGTCAAAGCCATTATTTAGCTTTTTTTTAAATCATTAGTTTCTATCTTAATAGAGTTAGTGCCATTCATCGCTCCCAATATGAGAGCAGCACAGTAGCACTTCATCAAGTGCCTGTAGTAAAACTGTTGCAAACTTGCTGGGCAAACTTGCTGGCCAAGATGACAGAAATCCTTTATTTCCTAACCTACCCCCCCCCCTCCCCCTGGGGTGAGCAAACTTTGCCCTGATGGCATCCAGACACTGATACATAGGATGGAATTTACCAGCCAACCACAGGCAAAACCACACAGACCACTGCCACCAATTCCCCTCCCCCTCCCCCCTTCCCCAGACCATGGGCAGACCAAAGAGGGTCTTTGTGCCCTTGCAAAAGGAGGACTTAAGCTCTACATGCCCAAGGGGCACAGGAGGACATTAGCCTTAGGCAGAAAGCACTTCTCTACACTCTGGGAAAAAAGAATTTTGATGGTAGGCAACATAAGCACAAAACCAAATTTTGAGGGTGACATTTTTTTTACTTCTTATTTGATGTGTGTGTGCTAAAGATTGAAAACAACTTCATTCTACTGGCTTGATTGATGGTTTTGTTTCCCTTTATTGAAAAAATTCTGAGAGGGTTTTGCCTGTTTTTGCACCCTACTTTCAAAGAACAGCTACAAAGTTTGAACTTCCGTGAAGAGTGCAATAAATAACTCACTGCCTTTGCAGTAAACAACATTCTGACTTTGACAAAAGCTTCTGCTGGGATCCAAACGTCAGGCCCTCTAAAATCTGTAGATTTGCATTTTGGTTATTTTCATCAGTAATATTAGTATTACATTTTTGGAAAATGGAGAGAAAACTGTGGACCAGGACATGAACCCAAGACCTCTGGCTTTGCCAACTAGCCCTCTTACCATCTGAGCTATCCAGCCCTTAGATGGTGGTCTTCCCAAAAAGTCAATCAGTCTTTGTCGGTCAGATACATTTATTAACTTCAGTGATCAGTGATCCCAGCATTTTCAATTCAAGTCAAATAGATAAAGGCAAAACTGACTACACTGTTGTATTACTTTTGAAGTCAATACAAAAACTGTCGCAAACTGCTCACTGACTAAAATGACCTGCAATACATACTTGTAAATCTCAAAAGTTAGAAGGCCTGACATTTTTATCCTAGCAGGACTTTTCTCTGTATTACTTTTAACAGCTAACTGGTTAAGACAGCATGTAGCACGCAAAATAAGTTATTTCAGACAAGCACACTGGTTCTGTTCAGGCGAACCTCTTCCTTTTGCAGGTAGCCTAATTCTACCACATAATAATCTTAAACAGGCATGGATTGGAGTTTTGATCCTGGCATGAGCTTTCTCAAAGGCCTATGAGAGAAGTCAATCCTACTGGGGTCAAACCATCAAGCTCCCTCTATTTTTCATTTTTTTTCTTTATCTATTGTTTATTTGATTTTTGTTTGTTTTGGGGTTGTTTGGATTTTTGGGGGGATTAATATTATTATTATTATTATTATTGGTTTATTTCAAAATAAAAACATCGCAGTCAAAGACTGAATTGCGTTTTTATATAACACTAAAAAGGTATGTAAAAAACAAGACATTCAGTATAAGAAAGATTTAAAAAAGGAAAATAAAAGACTATTACATTCACATCAAAAGAGAGGAATACAGGACAAAAACAATTAGAAGTCGAAAGGACACCAAACAAATTACAATGATTAAAATGCATTTTCTATAATCACGCAAAACCTAAAATTGGAAATCACCCCTCGTAGTACCAACCCGAAATAGTCTTAAAAGATGTTAAAAACCCAGAATTTAAAGAGAGTGAACCCCACACCCCCACCTCAAACCAACATCATCACCACCCTACGCGACCTACCACAGGCCAAGTTAAGAGCAGAAAACAAATTAAAGACATTTATTAAGTACATCGACAAGGGATGGGATACAGCTCTTTTTAAAACGGCTAGTCCGGCATCTCAGGGTACACATTTTGTTAAAATTCCGCAAGTTATTATTTCGGTTTTGAGGGAGCCAATGCCTATATGTTTTGGAGTTCAGGAGGGTTTTTCCGAAATTTAAAAAGAGTTGTTCCAATCTATCAGTAATGGTCAGGAGCAATCCCGAACAGCAATATGCAATCCCTAACAGTTTCACAATTCACTTTGCTTTTATATAATTATGTTTGTATCACTTAATCATTGTAATTTCAACAGGGAACACTCTGGACACAAGTGCTTGTGATGTATGGAGATGTTCATGTCTATGGCTACTAGCCTATTACTATTAAAAAATAAATAAAAAATAGGTCACCACACAAAAATGCACATTATTTATGGTTAAGGGGCTTTTATATGGAAGAGAGAAGTATGGGCAGGGTTGGGTTGGGTTGGGTTGGGTTAGGGGGGGTGGGTTCCACAATATGAAAGAAGGCTTCTGTAAAGCATGGTACCTTTGGGACCAGAAACCCCCCCAATAAAAACTATGTTTCTTCCAACGGTACTCCCTGAGGTGGACTCCAATTACTCTGGCCCTGCCCTCGGCAAAGGAAAAAGAAATACCACCTGTACCTAGGTGGCTATGCTAAGTGGGCCGCACCTCTGCTGGTGCTGACCCGCACCGGCCGCGACTGACAAAACAGCCCCTGTAATGTATCGTAACATTAAGGGGGGAACGGTGACCGGCTGCAGACGCCCACCAGCCTACATGAATCATCACTCGGAACTCACCCCCATTTACCCCTCTACAATAATTATCAGGCTGCAGGGAGTGACCTAAAGGCTTGGCATTGACCTCAAAGGAAGGGATCTTGATTTCAATTGCAGCTGTGGGTTCTCTGATGACAAAACAATGACACAGTCAGGAAAGGAAAACAGTCAGGAAAGTATGGACTGACTAAATCCAGAAGTTTCGTCGAGTTTCCGGCTCTTCTCAGAGCTTTGAGGACTTCTCACACTACAAACAAAATATCTGGGTTGAAAATGGGTGCAATCCGTCAACCTGTTCACAGTGCAATATCTTAACGAGGCATCAGCCCCTGTAGAGTGCTCCACAGTCCACACTAACCCTCGGGAGGTGGGTTGAGAGAGTGAACATTTTGACATTTGTTGAGAGCGATAGTGTGAATGCCTCTTGTGTTACATTTCAACCCATGTGTCCCGGGGATGCAACATGCGAGTAGTTACACATGTGCACATGCACTGTAGATCAAGCAAAATTGGTCAACTGTTCTGCAGTTGTGACCATGTATTCACCCGTATGCTCAAGCAGTGTGAATCAGTCAAAACATGTGTAGCGTGACAGACAAATTTGTTAGAGTAGTGTGAATGTGCAGCATGATTGGCCCATATTGAAGTTTGGAAGAACTTACACAGGGTGAACCTGTGTAAGTTTCAACACATGTAAAGGGAACTAGTACTAAAAAGGTATACTTTTTCTCAAAAGAGATGACTTTCATAGTGCCAACTTTCCATATTAAAACCACCATGCAATTTAACCCTGGCACTGGCAAGACCTTTATCAGTCTTTTGAGAATGGTCCAGCTAGGATCGAAACATCAGACCCTCTACAGTTTGAAGAAATATTGTATCACAAAATGACAGACAAAAAGTCACGTACTGCAGTGCCAACTCATACTGCCGTCCTTAAAACGTGTCTAACAATGGTTTCCTCCATTCATCTCCTCGCACTGTCCCTCAGGGAATCTTCCGCCAAATCTGAGACAGATGCAAGAATGACAAGAGCCCAAGGCCTTGACAAGGCCAATGCGTTTGCAAGGCCAGACAGATTTAAGCGCTTGGCAGCAGTCCCAATGAAGGCAGTTAGGCACCACAGATTTCCGACATTGGCTGCACTGAGATTTTGGAGTGATGGCAGAGCAAGGGGACCAGTGAACACACTCCTAAGTCCTAACCACTCTTCACCTCTGTGGCAAATTCTCACCCCATTGCCAACCTACATATATACCTAACCCCAAGGAAAAAAGGAAGATTAATTCGCCCGAGAAAACTTGATGGCTCAACCTCATCCTCATCAAATCCCATAGCAAATTCCATTGCCGTAAACTCCAAATGCTTCAAAGCATCCTGGTGCAATACAGACCAACTCAAAAACTCCTTCTTCAATAGGACAATCATAGACTGGAATCACCTAAATGAGAACCTTGTTCAAGCTGACTCGGTTGAGAGGTTCAGAACCCTCCTCAGCCATGGATCACACTCAGTCTAATTTACCAGCATTCATCCTCTCTCTCCGTTGCGTTAATGGCAGTATTGGTTTCTGCAACGCACCCATACAGATACAGATACATGTAAGAGCAGGAACTAAAACAGCCAGGAAGCACACACATAACATGTACTTGTGTATCAGCATCTTGGGGACCATCTCAGTCCCACAGATCAATAAAGTACCCCCTGCCCTCTTTATTCCCAGTGGTGTTATGGAGTAGGCACACTGCACAGTATGTCACTACACAGTGCACAGTAGTTTGGGGATTCTCAGATCAATATTTACTGACAGCTCTCACATTATGTGTACTGGTGTTCTCTCTTGGCCCTTTATAGAACCAAGCCCCCTCCCCCCTATATTGATTATATTCATTGGCACAGCCAGTGCTCTGATTTTAGAACTGATCAATGGAGGGACCAGGGGCTGATTTCATATAGCACCAACATTTCCCTAAGCATGAAAAACCTTCCTTGCACAATCAGGGCCCAATTTCAAAGAGCCGCTTAAGCATGAAAATCCGCTAAGCAGAAAAAGTCTTCCTTGTGTAAGCAGGATTACAGATTGCCCTGCGGTTTGATGTTCATTGCTTCTGACTTGTATTCCACTCTTCTTTGCTTAGCATGAAACAATAATGAAGTTTGGGTTGGCTAGGGGATTCTGTGGCTCATGACTTTTTGTGCTTAAGCGTGTTATGGCGCTTAAGCGGCGCTATGAAATTGGCCCCAGGTTGCCAGCCAAAGTTCTTAGTATAATAAAATACAAGTCAAGCCGCCGATTTCACCAAACTCATTGTGGCTTACGATCAATCGCAAGACGAAGAGCGATGCACGGAAACCGTATGGTCTATTACAACTTACGATGGGTTATCCATCGTAAGTAGAGATACGATGGATCGTAAGGCTTTGTGAAATCCAGCCCAGTACAAAAAGCATCGAGTGAAATTTGGTTGACAATCTTGTTTTAACCAGGGAAGAAATGTCTCGCTTACCGGTATTCACATATTTTCTCTCGTAAACATATTTTCTCTCATTGGGCTCAGCTATGATGATTATGCAACTGGACATGTACAGTAGGTAGGAAAAGAGACTGCAGCCAACAAGCCATGAAAAGGAGTGCATGGGAGAATTGGAGAAATGGTGGAGTGGTGGACATTTCGGACAATTGTTCAGGGGGTGCTGGAACTGGATGGACACTGGAAAGGAACAGAAGGGGTGTGGGGGGGGGGGGTGGGTGCTGGATTGCTAGTGGGCCAAGTAGGGGTACAATAGAATTTAAAGGCATTGCAGGGTGAAGTTTTTTGGGGGGATGGGGAATTGATTGCGTAAGTGGTGCTAGTCTGCTAGAGGGCCAGAGGAAAGGGGGTGAGTGGATTCTCGAAGGCTTTTGGGAGGCGATTGTATGGGTGTAGGAGGGTTGCAGGTGGGTTGCAGGTGGGTTGCAGGTGGGTTGCAGGTGGGTTGCAGGTGAGTTGCAAGAGGGTTGCAAGAGGGGTACAAGAGGGTTGCAAGAGGGTTACAAGAGGGTTGCAAGAGGATTGCAGGAGGGTTCCAAGATGGTTCCAAGATGGTTCCAAGAGGGTTCCAAGAGGGTTGCAAGAGGATTGCAGGAGGGTTGAAAGAAGGTTGAAAGAGGGTTGCAGGAGGGTTGCAGGAGGATTGCAAGGGGTTGCAGGAGGGTTCCAGAGGGACTACAGAAGGCCAGTAGTGGGAGTTTGAGGGATCATAAAGAGGTTGCAAGGGGAATTTTGCAGAGGTATCAGTTGGAAGAGAGAGAGGGGGAGAACTGCCAAAGGGAGCATTAGGGAAAAAGAGGAAGTCTTTTGACTTTGAGGATACACTGTAAGTGCCATGTACCGGTAGTAGCATAAGAGATTCTGGAAGGGAAGAGGAAGGGGAAGAATGAAAGATGGCTCCCCTCTTGTGCTAGCCAAACATTTGACACCTAAACAACAAGCCTGCATATTACACACCAAGGCTACTGGTTACGTAGTGGGCATACACATGTGTACGGTGCATTGGACTCGTATGCAAATGTGCATGGATGTATGTACCGAGGAGTTTTGGAACTCACTTTAAGTCAGTGTGATGCATCAAAGGAAGAACAAAGAGAGGAATGCAGGCAATTGACAGGACAGCTGAAACAGACACAATGGGAGAAGAAAACCTACCCTTCTCCCCCATTCATCTTTGCACTGAAGACACTTGTGGCCTCACAAGCTGAACATGCGCAGAAGAAAACACCCCGTACATCTTGTATAACGTTCATACATGCACTGCATCTCAATATTCAGTAATCAGTTCCTAGGTATCCTTTATTTGTATAACTGAAATTGAAACAGCTCCATCCACTTTGTGTGATCCCCGAGCTGCTGTAGCCAGGTTAATGACGATTGGTTATTTGCATCTGAATGAAAACAGGCAGTTAATAGGGAAGTTACACATTGGTTAAATGCTTCTGACTGGCACCCCTACCCCAGCAAAGACTACTGTGGTTGACTATTTGGGAGGACCATCATCTAAGGGCTGGATAGCTCAGGTGGCAAGAGTGCTGTTATGCAAAACCAGAGGTCTTCCTTAGGGTTCAAGTCTCAGTCCAGTCAAAGTTTTCTTTGCCATTGTTCACTTTTCCAAAATTGTTTCAATGTTACCAGTCAGTTTTTCTTTTGTTTGTTTGACAATAATCAAAAAGAGCAGATTTGGCATCGACTTTTCAGAAAGTGTTGAAGGAAAATTTTTATTGGTCTTGAGACTTGACAATTAAAATGAGCAAGCCGGAGTTAATTGCAAGGCCCCACAATAGGGACAGCTCGCTCAGGTTTTACAGCAAAGAGTAACACGTGTACATGAGTTTAGTCTACAGTTCAAATCCCTGGAGGTGGCACGTAAATTGACTCAAGGCTACTCTAAGATAAATCAAAATGTAAATCAAACAGCTTCAGAATGATTTCATCGACAAACTATGTGTCAAGTGAAAAATACACTTGACTATAAGTATATAGAATTTTATGTCTATCTGCTGAACCAGTGATATATATTGTGTTATGATCAGCAGACTGTGCCAGTACATGTGCATATATACAGAAGTGTACATTGCCTAGATGCATGCAGTGTGCACTGAACATTCATTTGGAAATATGCCAAACATTTTTCAAACCAAAATATTTACACTAAAGAGCATTTCATGCATTCCAAACTGTGTTCAAAATCTAGACATACTGCACTCTCAATGCAAATGTTCAAACCGAGTTGTTAACCTTGTGCACATTTATTACATGAATGTGGGGGGGGGGCAGCAAATATTGCTGAAAAACAACTTGGGATATTTACATACATACATCTGACAGAACCACTTGCAAGTTACAAGTGTATGTATGCACAGAATGTACTCTATGTGCATGAATACGTTGTTGTAAGGTATTGATTTCAAAAACATATCAATGTAACAATTTGAATTTGAAATGAAAAAAAATGTAGAGTGACCAATGTTCTGATCATAGCAGGATCTTTCTGAAAGGCAGAATGATAACTTTTTAAGGTTATATAAAAAGTTAATTTATATTAATTTTTGGGAAAATGGCACAGGAAATTTGACTGGACCGGGACACTGACCAGTCTTCTTTGCTTTTTTTTTTTTTTTAATGTTTACAAATTCCGAGTCAGTTTTCCTTTACATTGCTGGTATGAAAATAACTGTTTCCTAAGCTTTAGGCCCACTGAACACAGGAAAAAGGTTGTCATGTTGTTTAATGCGACTTCTCCATCTGTACTTCAAAACCGTCTGAGTCACTATATACCAGCTTTCCTCTTTGTCCTTTGTCAACCTTGTCCTTATCGCTCTCCTCTTCCTACACAGTACATGGATTTGCTTTTGACTTTGTCATTCATACTTTGAGAAAGGTCCCACTGTCCTGCTTGGATCGAAACATCAAGCCCTCTTATTTCATGACATATGAATTTTGGTCATTTTAGTCAGCAAGCACTTTGCAACATTTCTGCATTACTATAGATCACTTTCAGTTCAATAGGTGTGTGCAGCACTTGAAGGGATAAAATGTCTGTCTTCTGTACAATAGTGTTAGTTGGTTCAATGATTAGTTACTATTTGAATTCCTGCTTTATACCGAGTCTCCTTACAACAGGGAGAGTACACACTGCTCCAGATGTTGAGTTAACTGCTCTTTACAGAGCCACACACTCCCTTCTCCAAAGACATGGTGTCACGGCAAACCTTCCTCTTACTTTCTTGATATTCACCTACGTGTACGTAACATGGTATTCTACTGAGTAAGTAGTACTGACCAATCCTGAAACATGCGTTCCACACAATCATGGACACTATGTTGTACATACAGTATACATAAAGTGGTATGATTTTGAAAAAAAAAAAACTGTTTTCTCATGTCTGTTATTAGAACGTAAAAAAAACCTGCAGTGGCTGTGTTTACGGCAGTCGACCACATGGTTCCCTGGCTTTAAATATTTGTCAGGATGTTTAGCTCTTGGAACCAGACTATCAACTAATACTAGTCTGGTTCAACCAGCCTGCAATGCTGACAAATACTTTCAAGTGAGGGAACCACACGGACGACTGCCATAAAAAATAGCCACTGCATAAAAGAAAATCACTTACACCTTACCTAGTGAAGGATAACATGTACACGTCTAACTCTAAAGTTACACTAAAGTGTTAGGAAAGACTTCCACTAGTTCCAGTTCCATATATAGAAAACACTTGACATTCCATACAAAATCCCTGTCAGACAGATCAGAAAAACTTGATGGATTTCCAAATAAACGATTCCAGAATTTCCCAAGCACAACTTGAAAATGAAATGCATAGCTATCCATCCAAGATGGCAAGTGTGTATACACTGTATAGATTGGCAGAAGCAGTAGCAGTACTGTACTGAAGGACCTTCTGTAATATTTGTCTGTACTTTTTGGTATTCTAATTTAAATGCACATAGATTTAGCGCTTGCCAAGTGCATTTGTTTTAACCGAGAATTGAACTGGAAAACCGAACATCACCCGCACCAAATCCTCCCCCATGACCCGACCTCCACGGCCCTATGCCATAGAAACAGCAGCAACACAACACGCAGGTGGTGCACTCACTCCAGCGGCCAGTTGCTAACATTTTTTCGTCGACTTACCGTCGCTCTCCTTGTCCCAGAATTTCATCAGGAGCGATCCCGTGGCGCTGTCGCTGGACGGCAGGCTGTGGTCCGAGCCCCCGTTCTCCATGGCAACGGTTCCTGGGTGTTCGGGGCAGGACACGGACGTCTAGAACGCGCACAAGATCCCCTCTCTTCCGCCATAGGTTCACCTCCTGCGCGAGGCCATAATGTCTTCGACTTGACTCTTACTTGCACGTACACCGGCGAGATGGGTACAACCATGCATGCACGGTACAACTCAGCAACATACATAAGTACTTTCCTGGAAGAAAAAGAAAGTGAAGTCAAGCAGCGCCCTCAACGACCCACTTGATCCCATCTTTCAAGTTGAGCATTTCAAGTTAGTCTTATCTTCTTAAATTTCTCTCAATTTTTCAATACGTGTACATGAAAAGAAGTCAAGAATTTACATGATACTTCTAATCTTTGCCCATTTTGTCTTATCCAACTCAAAGGAATGAATCTGCTAATTTCAAAAAATAATTCTAATAATAATAGTAATAATAATATCTATTATGGATGAAAATGGTATATGACCTTTGTTTCTTTCTCAAAAATGATATCATAATCATTAGGAGCATTTTCATTCATGTAATTCTTAAGTAAAGTAGTGAACATTATTTTGAATAATCTATACCATTTTTTATAGAAGTCCTTGAAAACAACAGTAACAATAAATTCCAGCCATCTGGTTAGTTGAAGAGTCAACATAATGTTTCAAAATACAGGATTCCATTATGTCTTGACAAACTCAAATCTTTAAAATGTAGATGGCTTGACTTTCGATACCAGCAGAACCTTCCTCAAAGGCGAAGATTGACAAAACGTCTGTTCAATTTCATGAGGCCATGGGTAATGACGACACCTGCAGTAAGTTCTATACTTGTGGAAATGCTCTATGTCACATTACAATGCAAAGGTTCACATGAGCAACTCAGTAGATTTTCCTTTAGCAATTGTGCGGAACACGATTTTGCATTATTGCCTCACAAAATTAATACTAAGTTACAATGCAAAAGTTCAATCAGTGTGCTTCCTGAAGGCAACAGCTTGCATGTCGGGTAAAACGCAGCGCCCAAAATATCGTGAACACCAAGGCAGAAAGCGACTAATCCCGCTTTAGGTAGTGGGGAACTTCGACAAACCCCTTGGAAACTGGCGCCAACAACCAAAATCATACATTACAAAGGGACAAATAAATGGAAAGAAACGAAGGAAACACAGAGATGTTTTCACGTTTTCATTTCCCCCTAACTAGTATAGTACTTTCATTATAGAGCTCTCTCAACTTCCAAGAAAAAAACAATATGACGCAGCTTCGCCCACCAGCCGCAGAACCCACGGGTTCGTTTCCTCAAAGTGAACAAATGAGGGCGCTATGGTAGTTGAGTGGACACTGCGCGTCTGCTATGCGTGACAGTACACTGAACAGTGGTCTGTTCTGTGCTTGAGCGGTTGGTTGCCGTAGGTAAATAACGTAAAGGGAACTCGCACACAATGTCTGCATTTTATACAACAGAATTGAGACATATTGGATAAGTTTTCTGACGGGATCTTTCTTTAATCCTTTGAGGCGATCCATGGGTGAGTTCGACGCCTTCTCAGCGTCACAATACTGAGACATTTTACGGACAGCCCGATAATTCTTACGTTAGTTATTAAACCGGTACAGTACTTTCCTGTAATCATATTAACAACACAACAGATTGTTCGCATGAACTGGCGGTAGGAGGTAGTCCTACTCCTAGAAACAATTGTTCAAACTTGATGAGGATTTTTCAAGCTGAAGTTTCCATCAACCCACACTGTAGTCCATAAGACGAAGTACAATTACAAAATTAGCCACACTAACCAGCTACTGTAGAGTGTAGAGATAAATCTCATTTTGAAAAAAAATCAGTTTCGATAGTTTCAATGTCTGATTTCAAAACTAAAGGCAGCATTAAAGGAATAAAGGGTTCAACTGGTCCTGAAGTTGTACTGACTACTGTTCTGTACGTAGTTCGTCCGAACCAGGGTTCATCATGGTCACTGTACTTACAGAGCTACAGAAGAAGTTTAGTTTCAGATTCTTTCAGTTCTTTTCAGAATCATCCTGATTATTCGTGAACCAGCCAAAACGATTGTTTTGATTTTACTGTGCCACCGTTTCATCTGGACTTGAGAATTGAAGTTTTGTAACCTGAACAAAAACACTGGAAAGACAATGCAACATCATGATCATGGTTGTATACATGCACATTGTGTAGATCTAGATGTAGTTGCGGTAACCGTAACCCTCATCCTCCAAAAAGGTCTCCGACCTTCGGGAGGATGAGGGTTACTGTTACCGCAACTAGATGTACTGTACAAAGTGTACATAGTACTAGTACTACTATACTAAGAACTATGGAGACCTGTGTCCTATTATTCTGTACATGTTTTGCACTTTAAGCAAATTTCACTTGTACAGTTTAGTTTTAAATATCCACAAAACCCAATTATTTAAATCAACATCTAGGAGAAGGAAATTCTTCTAAAGAGTTGGCGTAATATTCAAAAATAAGTCAACTACTTACTGACTAAATTTATCAAAGTGAAAGACCATCAGAGGGCCTGAAATTCAATCATAGCAGGACCTTTCTCAAAGGCAGAAGAAAAACTTGAAACAGTCTTCAGTGGAGAATCAGTCCATTCTGATCAACAGGTACCTGCTTTTGTTTTGTCTGTACGCAGGATGAGCGACTGAGAGAAAAGCCAAGTCAGCATGGGTGACGAGTACCAGCAGTCCTGCATGAGCCCCGAAGTCCTGCCCGAGCCCACCGTCCAAGCATCGCTGCAGCAGCCCGGCGGGCCGCTGGACATGAACGCAGTGATGCAGCAGGCCTCGCCGCCGCTCTTGGCCCAGCCCTCCGAAGCGACGGTGACGTTCCCCTCCTCGTCCAACAGCACGGCGACCTTCTCCTCCTCCTACATCAGCCACGGCGTGGATCTGAGCAACCTGGTCCCCGGCGAGCAGACTGGCGGCGGCAGCTTCGGCAACCCGGCGCCCCACAAGTGCGTCAAGTGCGACAGCAGCTTTGCCACGCCCTACGAGCTGGCCATCCACTGGCAGGAGGAGCACCGGGACAACTACAAGTGCAAGCGCTGCGACCGCTGCTTCGCCAAGAAGCACAACCTGCAGCGGCACAACTGCGTCAACACCTGCACCGTCTGCGGCCAGCAGTTCACCCGCCGCTACAACCTCAAGCTGCACATGCAGGTGCACGGCGAGGGCAACAAGATGTACAAGTGCGAGTACTGCGGCAAGAGCTTCACCCGCCGCTACACGCTGCTGACGCACACGCGCTCGCACAGCGGCATCAAGCTCTTCAAGTGCAGCATCTGCGGCAAGGCCTTCACCCGGCAGCACACGCTCAACCTGCACCTCAAGCGCCACGTCACCAAGGCCAGCTTCTTCTGCCGCAAGTGCTACGCCGTCTTCACGGACGCCGTCAGCCTGCAGCTCCACCGGGAGACGGAGCACCCAAAGGCAGGCAAACCCCAGAGGGCTCAGCAGGTAGCATCCCAGCCCGCCCCGGCCACCTCCAGCGTTGTGTTCCCCAATTCAAGCCCCGGCTACATGTACGGCGCCGACAACGTCGGGCAGCCTCCGTCCTATCAGCTGGGGCCCTACTATCAGTCAGGGTCGCACGACCAGACCGGTCAGCTTCAGAGATCCTACCAGGAGAACGGGAGAGCCTCCAATGCCAACCCGGAGCAGGAGGGCTTCGATGACAACAGAGAACCCGCCCTGATGCAGGAGGCCTCTGAGGGCTCTGCGCCGGCCAACAAGCCCAGCTGGTTCGAGGAGGAAGATCCCAGCCGAGTTCCCTTCACCAAGCGGCTGAGCAACTTGAGCCAGGAGTGCGAGTCGGGCCACCAGTCCTCGGACAGTGCCAACATTGTGACCGTAGTGGACAGCGACGAGGAGGTGGTGCCGGAGGATCTCAAGCGGGAGGAATCGGCCGATGGGCCTCAAGAAATTGTGGACGAGGAGGGCCCTGTCTCTGGGACCGCGGAGGCGCTGGAGGACAAGGCCATGGAAAGCCAGGAGCCGGAGCAGGAAATGCGGCGGTCTCTCTTCCCCATGGACAACAGCCGGCGAGAGAAGCGGCCACTGCGCCACCTCCGGCGACCGGCCCGGGACGGCTGGCAGCACGGCAACAAGCTGGTGAAGGAGACCTCTGAGATACGCATCGACATTGTCCACCCCAGCATCCTGGAGGAGATCAACCCGCTCCTGACTCCGCCGCGCAGCAGCGAGACGTCCACGCCGCGGCTCCACCAGGCCTCCTCAGAGTCGGGCAGCCCTGGCGGTGCCTCCTTCCTCGATGCGAGCCCGTCCTACGCCAACCAGCAGAACCCGTCCAAACCAGCCGCCGCAGGCTCGCCGGAGGACAAAGCCGGCCCGCCGACAAGGCCTTACGAGGAGCCCGAGCCAGTCAGCCTCACCAAGGCAACGTCGCACGGCGGTAGCAGCAGCAGCGATCACCCGCGGGCGGGCACCAACACTGCCGCTGCCAACTCCGACTGCAGCAGCTCCTCGGAGATCGTCGGCCAGCAGCAGCGGCGGTCACTGCTCCAGGTGCCCCGCCGTGCGGCTAGCCGGAACAAGGAGGCGGGCGGGGAGGGCAGCAAGTGGCGCTGTGCCCACTGCGGGATCACCTTTGAGGAGAGCCTGATGTACGTGGTGCACATGGGTTGCCACGGCCAGCAGGACCCCTTCCAGTGCAGCATGTGCGGTCTGGCCTGCGCCGATCGCATGGCCTTCACGCTGCACATCATCGCGGGCAAACACATCAGGCCCCAGCCCTGATGCCTGCCCAGTCACCTCTTCGCTCTTGTCTCAAACAGGCATTCTCCACAGTGCAGCCTAACCAAGTCCAAGTGCGACCGCGGAAGTCAGTCTGGCAACTGAAATCAATGAGCGACTCTGATTGATTCCGCCGAACACACTGTAACTTTATGACCCACTGTTTGTACGATGGGTTATCCAACGTTAATTAACTTGCGATGGATCATGATGCTTTATGAAATCACCCCCATTACAGAATATAGATACTTAGGGTCATTCAGGATTATTGTGTTCATCAATCCCATATTTTTTTTTTTTTGGGGGGGGGGTTGTAAAATCTGGTCTCTGGTCCCATCATCAAGCCAGCCTCTGGGCTACCTATTCTTACCAGGTCAGAGGCCAGACGAACTATTTGATGCATAGTATGGTGTACTCACTCTAAAGGCATGATCAACGATAAACACCAAGGGGCCAATTTCACAGAGCTGCTTAAGCGAGAACATCTGCTAAGCATGAAAAGACTTACCAACCACAGTGATGTTATCCCAATTGCATATGACTGGTATTATTACTCTGTTCTTTACAGTCCTACAAACTCAGAGTTTGGGTTTACAACCTGACCCTATGAACCATGTTTGTTGTGCTTAAGCGGATTTTGGTGCTTAAGCGGCACTATTAGATTGGCCCCAGACAGTAGACTTACTAAGTTACAGAACTGTTACACGCACAGAAAAGTATTTGTATCGTATCTGCACATTACATACAGGTATACTGCAGTTTCAGTCAATTAATTATACAGTGACTGTATTTTGGGGGGTATTTTATCAGGCAATTAATTATCCAATATCCATGAATACTTCTACACCTCTTGAGTTGAGTTTACCAAAAGACAAACTGCAACTTTTGTACAAGAAGAGTGGTTTAGTTTCAAAAAGGGCAAAAGTTTTAACTCTCCTACAATGGATACCATTTTAGGGCTGTATAGCTCAGATGGTGAGAGCACTGTACACAAAACCAGAGGTCTCGGGTTCAAGTCCCATCAAAGTTTTCTTTGCCATTTCTCAAAACTGTTCAAAGGTTCCCAGTCAGTTTTTCCTTTGTTTGATCTCATTAATTTGGATTTCACGCACCATTTTTTGTTCAACAATCCGTTAAAGAGTAACGTTGATCCCATGACAGACATGTGCAGACAGCCTGCGTAGTGCGTATTGCTTACTGTCTTGAGGCAGTATGGTTCATAGAGCTGAAAAAGCAAATCAAAGCATTTTTTTATTTAAGGACAAGGTTAGTTTAAATGTAAGATGGACATTTTGGGGTATACTAATATTGGACTAAATATTGGAATAGAATGACAATTATGTGCCATTTCTTTTTCTAACAAAACACTTTTAAATAATCTGTGAAGGAAACAGAAACAAAAACTTACATCTATTTTTGACTGAATCATTATTTCCTTGAAAGAAATCTGAGCTTATCTTAGATTATTCAGAGGTAGGAAAATGTCCACTTCATCATGGCATCTCCATGATTCCATGTTTACAGGCATGGTACAATTTCCACTTAATTGTAGTTACGTATGTGTTACCAAGTGGGTTAAACGTTCAGAAAAGAAGAACAAAGGAACAGGAACCAACAATGTAGCATGGGGCAATCCTTAAGACTAAACTTCACAGAAATGCAGGGCAACACCAAACACTACTGGGCTTTCTTACCAAGTTGCCTGCACAGCTGCATAATCACATATGTATGTGAAAGTACATGTATGTGTACATGTACCTTCAGGCTTATAACAGCATGAGCAGAGTAACATCGTGAGTCAAAAATCAACTATTTTCTCATCTGAACCATTCACCACAATGAACAACTTCTGCTGTAATGACACTGAAGTTGGAATCTTGTCTGTATCGGTGATGGCATACTAATGAGAATATGCACATTGAACCTTTTATCACTGAAATAAGATTGCAGCTCTCAGCCGGCGAAAAGAAATAAGCACTTGTATGTGCCACCGGTTTTCATCAAAACTGAATTGTACTTTGGGCCAACATCGTAACACCACGTACACGTGCGTTTATAGTTTAATGTATGTTGCATTCCAACTTTTTGATGCCAAGCATTGTAGAGAGGCAACAGAACAGAGGCCTTCACTGGTCAGGGTCTCTAGGGCCGTTCCCACTACGAAAATAATTGCGATTTTAATCGCGATTCAAAAACCTTTTTTTTTTCTCGTGTCCACACAGGCCAAATAATTGCGTCGCAAATAAACGCGATCCGGGAATGGCGGGACTCACTGACGAAAGTAAACAAACCCTGTGCTGCACTTCCTGGCAGTAAGCTGCTGGCAGGAAATGCCATGCTTGCGCAATGCATCTTGGGCTTAAAAAAAAACAACGGTGCGAGTGGGGCAGAGTGTTCCCACACACACCGCGTCGCAAATACACGCGATTATTAAAAAAGTCTCACTCTTAGTGGAGTCAGAATCGCGATTAAAATCCCACTAATAATCGCGTTCATTGTGTCCCCACACGCAAAAAAAGTGGAGTTTGAATCGCGATCCAAATAATCGCGTTTATTTGGTGTAGTGGGAACGGCCCTTCTGTCTCTCTGCATCCTACTCTGTACATGTACAGTATGTCACAGCCAAAGTGTGTGGATCTGGCTTTCACTTCCACCACATAACCTCTCATTACACTTAGCCCCTCTTCACTCACACATACCAGAGACATGCCAAAGACATTCTGAACAGAGAGTGTCTACAAATAACCCAAGAGAGCCTAAGTCTTACTGTGCCTTTATGTTTTCAGAGTTCAGGCTGCTGCCACAAGGTAGTAGGTGCTCATTTATTTTGTATAACTACATTCGTGCAATAGGTGCTTCACACAGCAGCTTTTTTGCGCAGTGAGAATGTCCAGACTGGCAAACCATAGCCCTAGATTTCATAGGAAAGCACTGACTGTTTATTTAAGTTATCTTTCAACTTAAGGCCAATGCTCCGGGCTAAGCATGTGAAGTAGCTGATAGATGATGGACAGGGAAAGGGAATTGCTTCACCGTCACTTTTAACTACCCTGTGGCAAAGTGGACCTAGACCCTTGATAACTCCATCATGAAGGAAGTTTATAACTCACCCCAACACTACCGGCCATAAATGGACAAAGATTTACCTATCGGTGGATGCATTTGGCTCTAAAGATGATCAGTCTTCGTGCATGCATGCCTCTGTAGGCCTATAGGCCTATACTCCCCAAGATCAGTCCAATGAACGGGGCCTTTTTATCAGTCAGTATCGTTCAAATTTCAAAATCAACTCGACACACTTGCTTCTTGTCATTCCATTCCGAAAAGATGGTCCGGAAGAATTTGGAACTATTAATGGTGGAAGAGCAGGAACCTTAAGTGATGTGTCTTACAGCATGCAGAAACTGATGTACTGTACGTGTATGTGTTGGTGATTATGAGCCGATCTCTGCATGTACATAAGCTCTCCATAATAAATCTTGACATGACTTCCTGAGAGTTAGGCCGTGTCCGACACAGGCTTTCAGAGCTACGGCTAGGGCTATCGTCTTCACATCTCCGTGTATTTCCAATCGGGGGAAGACCTAGTCCTAGCCTTAGACATCCGTTTCGGACACGGGCTTAGATACAATTTAGAAGGTTTAAATGGTGGAATCACAAAGCGGACAGTTTGCAGTGACACTGTGACACCATGAAGTCATCTTTTCTTGAGATGGAGTATTGCTCTGAAATTAACTGGTAGAGTTAAATTACTGTCTCTTTTTGTTGCCATACTCCATCTGAAAAGAGATGGTCTCACTGCCAACTTTCCACTTTCGTAAGAATGTTGCAAACCACTTACTTCGGTGACCTAAACAGTGCAAATCTATAAACAAAATATGGGAGAGCCTGATGTAAGAGTCCTACTGTAGCAGGACCTAACTCAAAGACATTTCTGATTATGAGAAAGAATTGAAATTGGTATTTTTTATATTGCAGGAACCAGGATGCTTTTTGGTATATGCGTATCAGGTTAAATTCATGTTAAGTTTGTTTATTTTGTCAATAATCAATCGAACACACTCATCTGAGTCTAAACAAAGTCCCAGCCCCACCCATTGCTTTACTATACATGTACTTCCATCTCATCACCAACTCACACACATACTTTGACGTTCCAGTAAAAGCTGATGCCCCAAGTGGCATAGTATTGGCTGCATGAACACATAACATTGTCCATGATTATGCCAATCATGCAAAACACCTATAGATAATCATGAGCTGATCATGAAAGGGAATAATATTTGCAACTTCCAATTGTACAGGGTGGCAACCAATGATTTGCTCAGTGGACGAGTTTTCGTACATTGTGGATGTACTATGTTGAGGTTCAATGGGCCTCAGATTGGATAGAGAATGAGACTTCAAGGCCCAATACAACGTTGGGAAGATCGGAAAAAATCAATGTCCACAGATTTCCTTCTTCATGTGATTTACACAGTTTGTAGATGGTCATGATGTAATCCTCATGTTGAAATCTTACAACCTGGGATGCTGTACTTGTCGAGAAATCTTCACTCAAACATTGACAATTAGTTTATTACTCACGAGTAATAAACTATTTCTTACACTACAGAACTCTGCGAAAAACGTGACTTTTTTTCCTTTTTCTACTTTCTCAGATTACCATTTGAGCTAAAACCTTCGCAGGATTTCTTTTTTGGAATGTTTTATGGTTTAACACACAAACTGTGGCAATCTTTTGACCTTTACCAATGTTATATAGGGCCTTTAATGCACTCTAACATGTGCATGTAGAAACATACGGTAATGTGCAAGGAAACATCCTCAATAGCTCTCAGAACGTACTAAGGTGCTATTGTTTTTTGTGTACATTTTTTTCAAGCATGATTTTGACCCCCAAGGTGGCAAGTTTTGGAGTCAAAAACCTGAGGTGGTCCATCAAAAGAGTGAAGTGGGTCACCTCACAGTTTAATATGCAGGGGAAACACTGCCCTGGTATTCGCCTAATTTATTCACTTATTTATTTATTCTATTATTTTTTTCAACAAAAGAGTAGGCATGCAAAACTTGCAGATATTAACTGAGGGTATTTTTCAGTTGTTAAAACTGATAAATAAAAGCTACATAGAAAATAAACTAACTTTCTTTGCCTTTTGAATGTAATTATTTTTATGAAATCGTTTGGTTTCTTTTTGTAAATTGAACTTCGGTGCATATTGGGTTTGTTTGAGCAGAGCAGAATAAAAACACAAAACTGAGGACGTGATTTTTCAATTCCTACAGACCAAAATGCTTGACGATATATCTCAAGGGCAGACATGGATTTGAAAAAGAGATAAGTTGTATGATAATATCATTGATATGAATGGAAATGGAAGGGATCAAAGATGAAAGGAAGGGATCAAATATGGAAAGGGAATGGATTACAGATGGAGGGAAGAGATTAAATATGGAAAGGGAGGGGATCAAAGATGGAAAGGGAAGGCATCAAAGATGGATTGAACTTTGATTCAAAAAGTTATGCTACAAAGGTCTCTCTTACTGACTTACATGACCAATTGAAAATCTCACATTAGGAGGGCCTGAATTTGATCCTAGCAGACTCTATCTCATCTCAGTCCTACCAGCCCGAAATACCACACGGTACAAGAGAATAGTAATATTCTTCTTAGGACTGTTTAATCTTGGGAAGTTAACAGTCCCCACTTTCGCAAATATATAACTGCTATCTAATGGCAAATACATAACTGAATGTCACTCTCAGTCTGCAAATAAAAAAAGTACACCAATGACCATGAGATAGGTGAAAAAACCCGTTTTCTTTTAGGGAAAAATATATCTGGAAAAATCCTATCTGACGGGTAAATCAATACGTTAGCACCCCAGGGCCGAGACTAATAAGTGTAACCCAATAATTTATGGTTAGCATCATGAAACACCGGATGAACTAAGTATACGATGCATGTACACGGTGACTGTGAATGCCCACCTCCAGCATTCAACGCCTTATAATCACACCCTTGTGTGCATCACTGCACCCTACTTTGCATATGGCGCACCATGCTATACGCTCTGGTGACTTATCCTAACAATGAGATGATGATTCTCTTCTTGCTAAAGAGAATTTATAATTCTCAAAGGATTGGGTCTCTTTTGAGACAAAATCTTTCGGCAAAATTGAATTATGGTAATAATGAATTTGTAAGCAGCCATGCTTTTGCCGTTTGTGCTTTTACTACATAAACTCGTGTCATTTCACGGTCCTATTACCTTATCAAACCGGACCTGGAAACGAGGTATTTGTTGTTGTTGTTGTTGTTGTTGTTGTTATTGTTGTTGGTGGTGGTGCTGCTACTGCTGCTGCTGCTGCTGCTGCTGTTGAAGTTGTTGCTGTTGTTGTTCCGGTTCAAAGAACCCCTGGGGCATTTTTGACTGAAGTGCGTTTCGGCGGGGTTCGACTACATTTCCACTGCTATAATTATTTGCATTGGCAATTTCAGTCAAATCTGAGTTACACATGGGTGGTGAAAGGGACACCAAACCAAACAGAAATGGCCCAACCAATACCTGGTTACGACAGCCAGAAAGCACCGCTGATTAACTAAGGTGGGAATTCTTACCCGGTCCTGCTGCGAAGCGTTCACCGCGTGCATGTTGAATTCTGCCATTAAATGTACCGCTCATTATTTTGAGCTCAACGTGCTTCATGGCAACACGAACACTCGAACCGGTGCCGTGACGTCAGCGCCGTTAGTCTCCCTAACAGCCGCAAATCCGCAGAATCTGACCACATTTCGTGACGAGCAGGACGGTCCTTTGTGACTTGAGGGTTCCGTTGAAATTCAACCTCAATCCTGCAAATTTAAATGCCAGGATGGTTGTGGTTTATTTGATGGTGCCGGTTACCTCGTCTGTTGTTTGTAGCCTGTATAAATGAGAGTATGATCGAGACACCTTCGACCTTTCCATAGTCAAAATGAGGTTGACTCAGTTTGAGTCGTGAACCGTGCATTAAAATTGTACGAGCGCAACCAACGTCTTGAGCCAAGACTTATGTCACGGTCTCTGATGGTGAAAACTATGACGTCACACTATCGTAGATGCCAACGCGATGAAGGTTCATATAGGTTAATTAGCTACGGTTGGAAATTACACAGACACTAACTACACCGGCGTGTGACAAATTATCCGTAGCTGATTACGACATTGTTTTCCACTGCGCTTTGAAAACACCACCTGAGCTATCTTTGCCGGCTGGGGGCCGGCCAGTCAGAAGCATTTAACCAATAACAACCTCCGTTTTCAGTCGCATGTATAGGTCTACAACAATTTGTTGTAAACCTGGCTGCAACAGTTCGGGCTTCACACAAAGTTGATGCAGCATTTAAAAACCATAATTTCAATTAGAGTTGAGGAAAACTGACAGGGAAATGATTTGCATAGCATTGAAAGCACAAAAACCCAAAACACAAACAAACTTGGGAGTGACAATCGATGAGGCTACTTTCAAACACACATACGAGATACTTTATTTGAACATTTTCTTCAATAGAATCAGACGGTCTTTGTACACATTTACAAATTGAACACTGAGGTAATTCACGTGAGATCACGTGATTAATTAAATATAGTAACGATCAAGATCGTTCACGATAACCAAATTTTGAGCCCCTCCCCCGAAAAAAAACCTAACAATACTAGTCATACAATCATAAAGGAATGGAATGGAGTAGCGTTATTGTTTATTGCACACATACCTTACAGTACACGCCATTCGTGTCTCAGGTACGCCGATTATCTAGGTTAGCTAAGATTACTCCGGCCAAGTGCTAATATCATGGTTTCATAGAAATCACTTGCCATCCCTGGTTTAAAAAAAGGTTGTCATGTTGCTAGAAAGCAGCTGAGCAATTTGCAAGTGTGCGTAACCCTTCGTAGCAACAATATAAGGAAGTTGTTGCTACCGAAGTTTATACACTCTTCCCATTTCAAACGAAGTGATATTTAAATGATCTCCTTAATGTGTTATTAAACATCAGTTAGACTAGCAAGACTATCTTGTCACATCATCATGTCGTACAATGTAGCCGTGGCCCGAAAGTGCTTCAATGATAACCAGTTCCTTCAGATTTGATAAAAACACTGAGGTAACCATCTTTGTTCTGGCTCTTGACTAGGCCTACATCAAATCGAATCTGAACTGAGGATATGACCGGGGACAGTCTAAATTAGACAGGCAAACTCATTCAGACTTCCAACAACGGCATTGCAACAAAAACACCCTTCGGAAACGTTCCCAAACGGGCTACTGAAATCAATGTACGCCAACTCATAAAAGTTATTATCCCTTGGAAATAAAAATGTGAAATGCAGATTGACAATTTTTGCATTTTAAAAGATCACACAGATTTGTTAAAGAATAAAACCTGTGTAACGTATGAAATTAACATAATACAAGAGTCGGAAAATAATTATCCAATGGCTGGATTTGGCAAATAAAATAATACGAAAACCATTTTGTGGTCTAAAATAAAATTCCATACATATAGAGATACTGCACAGAAAATCCGGACCTGATCAATAAAACAAAGTGACAAAAATCAAAGAAATCAAAGACCAGCTTCGAAATTAAGATCCAATAAACTTTGTGAGCAACAAAATCAAATAAAATCAAGTCTGTTAAAACATGCCTAGTTAGGCACCATGCCGAAAAAAATGGGAGCACACTGGCTTGAATGATGCACTGCTACCCTTCATTTTACCTGTACATCCCAATCAGTCGTTTTCTAACCGTTTCCAATAATTTCATATCTCATCACAGCATTTGATGATAATAATACAAATCATATTTATAATAATAATACTTATCAATCAAATATGCTGGCGCTGCACTGATGACTTCTGATACTTTTCTATTACATGACTGATGCTATTTTACAATTCCTTCCATATCTTTGTTAGGCTACAGAAAGACTTCAAATTTCTATACTGGAAGCCCCCCCCCCCTTCCCACTTCCCGTCTGCCTGGGAGGTGTACACTACTGGCCATCTGAAAGACAACTTATCAAATATTGTCAACAAGGTTTTTAGCGTTTGTGGAGAACAGAATCGAGTTATCTCCGGACGAATACACGGCATCTTATTGGACGCAAACAAAATCCCGAATACACGCAGATTGGCAAAGGCTCAATGAGATTCGATAAAGAATGGACGCAACAATTGAGCTCAATACGCAAAACTGACGACTGATCAAGAAAAAACAACACGTGGGCTACCTTATTAAAGATAGGTTAATTAAAATACACATAATTCATATTTGACCCGAAGTGATTAAAAAGATAAAGGTGACAGCAATTTGGTGGTCCAATACCATGTGCGCACTATGGTCTTCCAAAGTAATTTAAAAAACAAAAACCTCCCGGAAAACATTCGATTCCATTAACAGACAGATGTCCGAGGGCGACTATGAAAATGCTCTCCTACTTCCATCTCATTTCCTGTCCAGAGCTCTAGAACAATACATGTACATTTTACATACGGCCACAACTTAAATAGTGTGTGAGTAATTTACAGTCTAGGCTAAGCCATAACAATAAGGAACAGAGTCACAAGCTATAAAATGATTTTATGACGAAGCTAGTGTAGAACCTGAGATATGGAAGAAGAAAATCGCTTGCAACGTCGGCGGAGTCGAGGACATGTGCTCAACAGCTCTCTTAAAACCATGACACCATCTACCAAACTCTCCCCCAAATCTGCTTAAATCTAACACCATGCCACTTTGGTTCGACAAATTCCGTTGGTCCTTCAGTCCTGCACCCATTTAAAATCACGAAACATAATTTGGATTAACCATTTTGCACAGGGACCATTTTGCACAGCGCTGATGGTGTCCCTATTGCTATTGTGTTGCTATTGTCCAAGTTTGAAAACCAAAACTCGCTTTAGCCTACCACAAAACAATATGCAGCGTGACAAAAGCCACACAGACGTCGTCCAATTGTGCCAGGTTAGACTCGCTTGTACACCTAATGTATTTGTACTGATTTTTCCCACAGTAATCATCATTACCGGTACTTTTGAGCGAGTTTTGAAAATGGCACAGAGACTGCAAAGCAAGGAAAATGCCCACATAAATAAATCAATCAGAGCGACTCAATTTTCAGTGAAGGTTTCCTCAGGATCTGGGTCTGGTCATATTCCGTGAATGTCGTCTTAACTTCAAATTACCGGTACACAAAATTCATGGAAATCATGATTTTCTTTGTCGTTGGTGCTTCTCTTCATAGAGAATCTATTACAAGTCATCTAAAAATAACAAATTCTTTTGTTTCTGCTAGTACACTCTACTATATAACACAATGTTGTATCCTTTTTTTATGTGACAATATATACATCATAAAATGTTACTATACAGTATACACATCAACTCTGCAAAAGAGTTCCAAGAGTAATTCAGAAAAGATTATACCGCAACGCTAAAATCTCAGAGTCAAGTGATAAGAAGAGATAACTGATCTCTGATGAAAAATCAAGTTCCCTGGAAAAAATAGGTCTTTTCTGAGTAGTAGTATGCTTAACCAAGAAGAAGCTGTTCCAGCCTTATAGATAAAATATCATAATGTCCACTCTGCTTATCAGCCGCTTAGAACATTCGATAATCTCCATCCCAGAGGAAACATGGGATTAGACTGCACCACAGTGCATCCACAACCCTAAATGGGGGCCCCCCGACAACATGCCCCACATTTTTCAGCAATTATGCAAACCTCAATTTGCAAAACCATCCACCGACCAATTAGTCGATAAGCTACCAAAAAAGAGTACATCGGGATCCGAGAAAACAGGAGACACTCGTCAAGTCAAACACTCTGTCTTATGTTGGCAGTGATTACGAAGTCGGGTATACACGTACGGTAGGTACGATTTACGAAGAGTATACAATCATTCTAGAAATCGACTGGGTGGTAAATACGCAAAGTCTTTGGAAGATTAAATCGAATAATTGCAACTCGGGAGCAGAACCTTTCGCTTGAATACTAGAGGGGGGCAGGGGAGGGGAGGAAGAGGGGAAGGGGAGGATTAGGGGAGGCCAGCGTCCGTAGGCTGCCCTCTCTGCCCTGGCCTTGTCTTCCCCCTTCTTTAAAAAAAAAAATGGAGTGACCTTAATACTGGCCAGATGATTTGGAATGGTTTCTGTTATTAAAAAAGAAGGTCCAAACCACTCCCTCCCCTCTCTACAGGGCCCGGACACAGCCAGGATGCATCACTAGCAGCTGCGTACGGTTAACTTGCCGACAACTTGACCTCATGAGGTCGGATGCTTCTCTGCACTCTGATGCCACCGTCAGACAGCCACTTGGTTCGGGACCCCACCCCCCCCACCCCCCCCCCCCCCCCCCCCCCCCCGATCACTGCGAAATTTCCCTAAATCTTTGGCATCTAATTTCTAACCGTCCGGGGGAAAGGGTTTTCCCCCATCCTGTCTCCTGCACAAAGGATGTTCTGTCAGGATGAGAGATAACCGTATCCATCGCATTGTCTCACGGGTCATTGGAGTTTTATCTGTTGGTACTCCACGCAGACCTTCAGGCATCTTCTAGCAGGGCCAATCTCCTGGTCTGTTTTTTCAGGCGGGCGGGGGGGGTGGTCATCGATCCAAGACGCCTAGTCTATTGGAGTACTGTCTTCATCCTCTGAACACCTCAGGCCTACAGGGAGGGAGGTTGGGAGGGAGGGAGTGAGGATAGCTACCAGGTGGTCTCAATGTCCAGCGTCGCCCTTGAATGACCTTTGGCCCCTTTCGGCAAGCCTTCCCCATCACTGCAGTCTGACGAGTCTGTGTCTGAGCCGTGGTCCTCCGACTTTTAGTGGGATAGAATAAAAAACAGAAGAAAATCCGTCAAGATGATGGTCTGCTATGAACAATACTTCTAATGAGGATGCTAAAACAATGTCTTGAAAGGTAACTTCTTTGATCCCACCCTACCAGCTATCCTCTTTGCCCTTTGTCATCCATATCCCTACTGCTCTCCCCTTCCTATTTGGTTTTGTCCTTGTCATTCTGACATGGAGAAAGGTCCTGCTAGGATCCAAACATCAGGCCTTCTTAATTTTTGAAAGGTAACCTCTGTCAAAGCATGTCTTCGAAACCATTGTCAACCAAGAGAAGTACCGGTACAGTGGAACGTTGCTATAACGAACATCCCGGAATCCATGAAAATCGTTTGTTATAGCAGTTGCAGCCACCTATTTTGTACAAAAAAATCGGGAGCCAAAGGCCATGTTCGTTATAGCCGACTGTTATAACGCATTGCTCTTGGATGTTAACACTCAGGTCTGCACTTGTCTACAGGTAGCTCTGCTGTTGGTGGGCTAAGTTTTGTTTGGTCTGCATCAAGAAGTGGCCGATTTCACCAAACTTATTGTAAAGTGTGACCAAATGTAAGAGTGATGAACTGAAACATGATGAGAGATGCACAGTTAGCTGAGTTACAATGATGCATCACAATACTGTGTGAAATCCAACCCAGATGCCTCAAATTGCAACTCTGACAATCCTATTAAAGAAGTGTTTCTATTACCCCGTAAAAATCTGTAAAGCTACATCCCTCGTCTATACAGATTTGGATAGGCACCACGGGTACAGTTGATGGGAGACACGGGCGGAGGGGTTTGAGGGGAAGGTGCTCACCTCAAACATCATCTCGCGCGAGATCTGCTTCATGACCTTCTTGACCTCCCGCTCCTTGTCCGAGAGGCCGTCCGAGACCACGGCCACCTCGGGGTGGATGGCCAGCACCTCGCTGGTCTTGCTGCGCAGCCGGCTTGAGTCGGTCAGCGTCAGGTGGCGGGACAGCTCGCTGGTGTTGCCGTCGTCCGAGTAGTTCAGGTCCGAGGAGCAGGCCAGGTAGGACTGCCGACTGCTCATGTGATTCCTGGAGAGAGAGAGAGAGAGAGATTGTGTGTCATTCTCCTGGTTTCACATTCAACTGTATCTCAACCACACTGTGTCCCGATCGTGGTGGAAATTGTGACAGAGATCGAGAGCGATAGAAAGAGAGAGAGATAGAGAGATAGAGAGAGATAAAGAGCGATATGTAGAGAAAGAGTGAGAGTGAGAGGGAGTGGGAGGGAGTGGGAGAGAGTGGGAGAGAGTGGGAGTGAGTGGGAGAGAGTGGGAGAGAGTGGGAGAGAGTGGGAGAGAGTGGGAGAGAGTGGGAGAGAGTGGGAGAGAGTGGGAGAGAGTGGGAGAGAGTGGGAGAGAGTGGGAGAGAGTGGGAGAGAGTGGGAGAGAGTGGGAGAGAGTGGGCGAGTGTGAGCGAGAGTGAGAGAGAGAGGGACAGAGGGGAGGGAGTGGGAGAGTGGGAGAGTGAGAGAGAGTGACAGTGAGAGAGAGAGAGCGTGAGTGAGAGAAAGAGACAGAGAAATGAGAGTTCTACCCTTGGAGACACCATGCATGATTTCCTCTGATATTATAGGGGCCAGGGATGGCAACAAATCAATAATAAAAGTCCACAGTCGAATTCACCATATGACCTCAGTCATCTCAGTGGTCAAGTGATTAAGACACCTGTTAAGCAGGAGTTGTGTGATCAATGCCAATCCAAGCAGCCTGTATCTTTTCCAGCAGGCAAAGCATCGAGCACACAGTGTCAAATACAAGTATATGTCGAGCAGGTCTAGGCCAGACCCTACATTGCTTTCCTACAATTGCTTGTGCAGGATTCCAATGCAGAGCACCCTTGTTTGGTCAAACGAGGTGTAAGGCCAATCTCTCCGCAGGTAAATGGCCTCTGTGCGCTTTATGGGATCAGAGGCATCTCTGCTTGAACTATCAGGGCTTTGAAATACAGAAGGCTTTGTGATACCTCTCTACGGAAAATGCCACTCACTAGATTTTTTCATTTCAGTTACTCAACTTTGCCTGTCCTATTCAAATGAGTATAGAGCAACGTTACATTACCTTTCTGACTGGGTAGTCTGTCCATCATCCGATGAGTGACCGAGGTTTATCTGTTCTTCACTCGTGTAACCATGGGAACCCTAGAAATAAACATGAAACGATCACATTTGAGTCTAACTGCGTCACACGGATTCCATAATAGTGCACTTATTTCTACTGAGCAAAACAAAAAACGTGAATGAATCCCAGTGTGATTGATAGTCACAAGATCAATTACTTCCTTCATAATTGTGATTCATTATAAGAACTGAAAGTGCATTCAAGATACAGTGTAGGTGGAATTCATTGTATAATTTCTAATATACAAATCAAATTAGCCAGAGCTTCACAAGCAAGATTTGAAGTTGAAAAGTTAAAAACACATTTCAAATAGAATAAATTATGCAAAAACAATCATTTCTCTTTTATCTTGTCTTTGAATCTTTTCTCCAAAGTAATGTTGATTTTTTTTTCTTCAGACAAATGAAAATAAGCGGTGGCTTTTGCTGAGGCTCACCATGGTGATGTCAATGTGGGCGTCGCTGGTGGGCCTAGACTTGGTCCCGCCCCTCATCTGCGGCGAGGTGCTGCGCTTGGGCGCCCTGATGGACCCGCCCGGCGACCGCCGCAGGGGGCTGGCCAGCTGGACGGCCAGCCGCTCCCCCACGTAGCTGCTGGGAAGGGCGCCCTCGTCCTCCTCCTCCTCCTCGCCGTCCAGGACGCCCTTGCTCTCCCCGCTGGCGCCGGGCGGCGTCGTCGTGTTGCTGTTCGCCTCGTCGCTGTCGCTGCCCGGCAACGCCGCGGAGGCAGTCCCGTGGTGGCCCGGCGCATACTGGCACGCCCGCCCCGGCCGGTTTCGCCCCGCCCGGCCCGGGGGGCACTTCCCCTTGCAGGCGCACGAGTTCCTGGCCCGTGGGCTGGCACCGGCTGCCAGCTCAGGCTGACGGATGGCCGCGTACGGCCCAAAGTACTTGAAGTTCTCGCAGTTGGCCCGCTCCAAATCCGAAGCCCGGTCTGCAACGGCAGTGGTGGCAGTAGTAGCAGCACCAGTGGCGGCAACGGCGATGGTGGTAGTGGTGTTGGCGACGGTGACGTCCGAGGAGGGGCGGTCTCCGTCGCCCCGCTGCGAGTGCAAGTCCGAGAGGGGCACCTCCTTGCCCGGGCCGGCCTTTGGGCTGAGCCCGCCGGCGGTGCCGCTACCGCCGGCGCCCCCCTTGGCCGAGCTGCCGCGGCCGTGGCTGTTGTTGCGCCTATGGCGGGTCTTGCGCTGGACTCGCATCCGGCCCGGCGAGGTCTTGGAGGAGGTGGAGGGGGGCGGGGACAAGGTGGGCGAGGACGGGTCTGTCTCGGGGGTGGTGGTGGCATCGGTGGAGGGGCTTATTGTCCTGTCAATCAGCCAAAGGGGAAAAAAAGCAACAAAATAACAAACCGTTAATCCCAAGAGTCATTCAACCATCCATCACCCAAGACCAGAGGTTCCATCACTCAGTAGGACTTTAAATCATGCTCTAATTGAAGCAGGAGCTTCCTCAAAGGCAACAACAACCAACATCAAATCGAGTCAACATTTGATTAACTTTTGACAAGACCTTGTCCAGCTTGCATGTTCTGACTAGGCTGAGCAATAGACTCCCTTGAATATGGCACCTTCAATATGAATTTTGTTTTGCTTCCCAATCAGCTTGAAGTCAGCCTTTCTGCTTCAAGTCTTAGATTCCTAATCTGGAATGACCCACCATTTTTCGATGGCCTGTTTTGGTGGGGTTTTTTTTTCATGCGAGGCCCCGTTTGCTAAGGAAAGGCCCCTGGAGGCTGGTCTGCCGTACCTAGTTAGGGTGGAGGTAGAGTTAGTTTGATGGGTGGCCAGTGACTTCTTGATGAGCTTCTCCATGGCTTGGGTCTGGGCCTTCAGGATGGGCTTGATGGTGCGCTGCTGCTTCTTCTTGGTGATGCTGGTGGCTAGCTGCTGCTCTTTCCTGGAGAGGGGGAAGGTTTGGGGGGGAAACCAATCAGCACCAAAACACAAACAAACTTGAAGATGCTAAGCGGAAGGTTCGCAGTGACACCATGCAAGACTTCTCTTTCGAGAAGGAGTGTAGCTCTGAAAAACAAACTCAACAATTTGGGAAGTTGAGTACTTGTCGTCAGGAGACAGCTGGATTCCGACTCTCATCGGTGTTTATATGCCTGACAAAAGTGTTGGGGCGTGGAGTATCTTTCCAGCCCAGTGCGGCCACTGGAGAGTGTGCAGGACCTCCCCACAAGTTTGACCACCGGGGTGAGAAGAGGAAGTTCACTGGAGAGTGAGAGTGGGTGCCAAGGGTAGAGAGAGAGAGAGGAGACCCAGGAGGCAACTAGTTGCTGGATGAGTTGTAGAGTTGTCTGTGGGCATAGGATTACCAATCAGACAGACTTTTTTCCATACCTGTTGAGTTCTTTCTCTCTCTGCTCCAGCTGCAGCAGGCAGGTGCTCAGCTCCATGTACAGGTTGTTGGCTCGCTCCAGCTTCCGCTCGTAATGCTCCCGGATATCTTGGGCGTGTCTGCGTGCCAAAGGGGGTGCAAGCAAAGAGAGTGCCGGGGGCCAATTTTATTAGAGCTGCCGAAACGCCAACATTTGCTGAAGCCCACCAAAAAAGCAGGATTCGTAGGATCACCTTGCTGACCCAAAACTTCCCCTTTTTGTTTCATGCTAAGTAAAGAAGAGCCGACTACAAGCCAAAGGAAGTGACACCACATTGTGGCATCACTTTTTCCTGCTGAGTAGATTTCCACGCTTAAGCGGCTCTATGAAATTGTGCCTAGTTGGGGGGGGGGCTGAACAAGGGACTCCTGTTTCAGGTTTTGCAGTGCTTTTTCAAATGTGAACTGGCCCCCTCGTCTCTGGGTGGTAAGAAAACCTGACGCAACGTTTTTTAGTGTGCAGCTATCCAATAACCAGACTTTGGGCTTGGGATGTGGGTGGTGGGGTCTGGGGGAGGGACTGGTGGCACATGTCACTGGAATGCTAGAGCTCGCATTATGCTAGTGTTGACTATCATCCGATAAATGGGGAGGCCTATAGACCTTTGGATCAAAGCGGGTAAATCTAACTGTCTTCAGGGTGCTGAAAAGGAAGATGACAGCTTCAAATCGAACAGCTGACATATCAAGGTGATACAAAACTGTGAAAACTGATTTCATTGACCAAAATGTAAATCTAACGTTTTGATCCTAGCAGGACCTTTCTCTGCTGAGCTCAAAACCTTAGGCGCTGTACATTAAGCTGGCACACTATGAAGTTTGAGAAAACCATTAATTCCCCCCCCCCTCGAAACAGCCTTCCTTACATTGGAGACAGTAGATGTGCCTTCACTTGGCCCTGAGTCTATCTCCCAATCCCGGCCTCTGCTGCGGCTTCCCCAACCTCTCCTCCCCCCTTTTGTCCTCACTCCCCGTCCTCACTGTGCACCCACCTCAGCTCTGCCTGCCTGCGCTTGATGAGCTCCTCGTCCATCCGGTGGATCTGCGATCCCTCGCTCTTCATCTTCTCAAACTGCAGCTTGATCTCCTCTCGCCAGTCCACCTGGACAGAACCAAGGACAGAAACAAAGGTGGACGGTTGAGACAGAGCAGACACCACCGGCTGAAAACGCCTCAATGGTTCCAATTGTCCAGTGACCTGGAAAATCTTAGGGACGTACATGCGGATGATAAACAAACAGTGAAGTGAATGCACTGCATCCCTGACAGTCTTTGGCAGTTTCCAGAAGTTAGCAGAAAGACGTGCTTGTCCATATTTGAGAAAGCAGATGGAAAAAAACATACAGTTGAGCATCGATAGAGCAAACATCCCGGGATCCGTGAAAATTGTTTGGTATAGCGGCTGTTCGTTATAGCGACATTCCACTGTACTAGCACATCATCAGTATTTTAGAATGGAAACAGAAAATTAAATTTGCATAAAATTTGAATTTGTGCTGGTGAAAAATACAGCATGTCTGCCTTTGAGAAAGGACCTGTGGTCAATTTCACCAAACTCATCGTAAATTACGATCCATCGTAAGATAATGAGCAATGCACACAAACCAAACAGCCTAATACAACAATGGGTTATCCATCGTAAGTTTAGTTACGATGCATTGTAAGGCTTTGTGAAATCCATCCCTGCTCAGATTAAAACACAAGCCCTTTAAAATTTTCCACAAATATATTATCATGTTTGAAATATCTATCAAAGGTGGACAATGAAAACAATGTCATCCAAGCCTACTTTATGTGGCAGGATAAGAGTTATAAAAAGTAAGGACACTTTTCCCCTCCCTCTTATGTATACTGTCACTGCATGCAGTCACAATGTTATTGTGGGCTATGTAGCAAGAACACAGCATGGCATTGAGGGATGCTGTGTGCACTGGGTTATGGAGAATCACATGCAGCCCACGGGCCTAGCACTAATGGCTGTATCAATATTGTCTTAGTGTACACCATGGGCTGTATAAGTAGCAGGGCTCAATGAAACGATTGGAGCAAAATTTTGTCGGTCGTTCTGGCCAAAATTGAGACAAGAATGCAATTTTCAATCTCAAAACTAAAGGGTTTATTTTAATTCAGAGGAAGTCTACATCAATTCTAATCCTATGGGAGTTTTTCTTTTGAAGGTGCTTATTGCTATTAATGAACTTGAACCTTCTTAATTCAATTCACTTTTCATTTCAAAAGCCAGGTGTTTTTCAGGCCTTTTTGTCTTTTTTTTCTCTCTTGTTCAGTTGTTTGGTTTAGTTCTGTAAGTGCATGCATTAATTACCCACTCCCAATTACATCTAGAACAACAGTACAGAATAATAGTGGACCACATGCGGAATTCACTGATCAGGACTGCATCGCACTCTTAGTACCTGTAATTGTGCTACTCACTGCACAGTACACACAAAATCTACTGGCAAGAACACAGGGAGGCACAGGTCATTCTCACATGCAAGACCACATGGGTTCTGTAATCGGTTTAGCCAAAGAAACCAGCAGTCTTCAAAGTCATTACCATACATTCTTGTCAAATTTCCATTTTAGATAATGCGTGAATTTAGCAGTCAGACTCAGATAACTACTCCGGGCACGTGGAGTCTCATGCGATTTCCCCTGCTGAGAATAAATTCCGTCTGAATAAGACCCGCGCCTCGAGACGCCGTTGCCTCAAGCGACCCAGATGGATGGAGTGGGCACATTATAAGATTTCATTATTATAACTGGCTCCCATGTACGTGTGCGTGTGTGGATGCCGTGGTTCCCCCCTGTCTGACAAAGGGCTGGGACGGATAGCGACGCGCACCACTGCGCGCACGAGCATAAACCAATTATGTCCAATTACGCAGAAATCCCCGACATCTCATCATACAGCGAAATCATCCCGAGCGTGTCAGTCCCCAGCCGCCTGGGCAGATAAACTTCCGCCGCCCTCTCCACATTAGAAAAAAAAACCGGGCAGATTTCCCGGCAGAAAGGGGAAAGGGGAAGGGGGGAGAGAGGGAGAGAGAGAAGGGAGGGAAGTGGCAGGCGGAAGGGAAAAAGGTCTCAAATGAAAATGCAGGAATGATTAGACCCCGACCTAAATGAATAATTAAACCACCCCTTTACTGATAACATTGAAAACACTGAAAACAGTCAAACCATTATGTTTCCCAAATGTGAAAAAAAATAATAAAAATTTCTCATCTACACTGGTATCTATAGAGATATGAACCATTCACTGCTGTGTAACTCATAGGGAATAGGGATCATATCTAACCACTCTTTATATGGAACCAACTATAAGTGGTTGTTTTTAACGTAATTGTTGACAACTTCCTGGTCAGTTGTCACGTTCCTTCATTGGTTTAATATTGTTCCTAAGAAATTGAACATTTCTGCGTTTGAGAAAGGATCGAAACGTCAGGCCTTCCTAATTTTTGATATTTGCTTTTTGGTCATTTAAGACAGTAAGCAGTTTCCAATATTTGTGCATATTACTGTAAAAAAAAATTAAAAAAAATCCCATTCAGTTTTCCATTAAGTTTTGTTTGACTTTCTTCATAAGAATTCAATCAAAGTGTGATAACACTTTCAGAATACACTCCAACAGGCAAACAACACCAAAAATATTACTTTTCCCTATCTCTTTGGGATCTATGACAAACTGTCAATAAAGATTACCGGTAACTGAAAAATGGCAAGGCCGGCTCAGAGCTTTTTACACAATTTGAAGTGTGGACACGTTTTCTTGCGAGCAAGGCGAGCGATAGCATTGTTACAGCAGCGCAGCAATGCCGCACGACGACCGGCAGATGCTCCGCGTTTCACTAATGCAGAAAGGACGCCCGGAATGCGCCCGACAGTGCCAATGTGTCAATAGCGCCAAGTGCGGGCTATTTATTTACAGTGGGTGGAGGCCTTGGGTGTAGCTATTTGTGGGCGCCCCGTTTGTTTTGTATGGTCCGTTCGCGCGGACTGACTGGAGAGGCAGGGCCACTCGTACAAGTGTATAGCATGTCAGAGGAGAGGGGAGGGGGAAAGGAAAAGGGGTTAGGGGATCGGTTTTGGCGCCTATGGAAATACATGTACTTGATATCAAGAAAGCCTCAGCCATAGGGGTTGTGTGTTTCCTCAAAGGTCAGCTGGCTTGTGCGGCTACAAATAGTAACCTCGATCCCCTCCCCACCACCCGCCCCATTTTTTCCCCGGCAACATTAGCAAATGGCCGAAACAGTGGATTGGAAGTGGTCGGGAGTTCTTTCTCAGTCTCTGAAGCATTCTGTCGCCCCTTTGTGTTTGGACGGGGGATCTGATGAAAAAATTAAAAATAAAACTGCCTGTGTTTGGGGCCCCTGCGTCCGGATGCCAAATAACCCCGCCGGTTTTATCTATCGGGCGGGGAGGGGGGCCTCTCACCTTCGCCATCTCTTGGAAAATGAATATATAATCTGCTCCAACCCCCCTCCCTCCCTCCCTCCCTCCCGTTTCCCAATGATAATACAGTTTGCTTCTGTGGGCTTGTGTGCGCCCCTGTGGGGCTGTGTGGGGGTGTCTGGGTCCTGTGCATGTGAGCGAGGCGTCTCCGATAAGATTACGAGGGGGCAGAAGCAAATGAGACAGCCGGCATCTAATCGCGATGGACTTTGTCCACTGATATCAAAATGAGCTCAACCCTTTCACAGTATTTTTTTTTTCTGGCAGAGGGGGAGACAGATCATCTTCTCCACCCCAACAAACAAGAGTCGTCAGCATCACATGCCGAGGATAATCCCTATCCTGTAGAATACAAATCAACTTTACCTGTTTTTGTGTGTGTTTTGTTTGCATATTGTTGTGACCTTTTTCACACTTTTGATTTCATTGAATTTTGAAATTTGATTTCATTTGTTTTTGAAAGGCCTAAAGTACACCAAAAAAAAGCATGGCAAACTGCTCACTGTGTAAATGATCAAAATGCAAATCTCATAAAACTCAAAGAGACCAATGTTCTGATCCTAGCAGGACCATCCCGTTCTGCCATTGACAAAGGTCCTGCTAGGATTGAAACATCAGGCCCTTAATTTTTTGGGGGAAGGAGGAAAACACGAAACTAAATCCCCAAGCAAAGTATGAGTCTCCATCCGTGTCAATACAAACTATGCCCGCGAGGATTTGTTTTCAGGGTTTTTTCAGCTTGAGCACATCACAACAATAGCATTGTCGGGTGGAGAGGCAGTTCCGATATTGGGTGAGATTTCATTTGGACTTGGTCCGGGCTGACTCACAATGGGATAATTTGACTCATACCCATACACCTTATCCATACAATTGCTAGGCCTCCCCCTCCCTCCAATGCACATTATTAATCTGAGGTGCATGCTTGCACATTATGCCAGAAGCCTGCCATATCCAGCACATGGCTGATCACAGCAAGCAAAACATGTACACGCATGTCTGCATGAACATGGATGTGAATATCCACCGTCTACCATACAGAATGCCAAAACTGGATGCGCAAACACAATTAGAATAACATGCAAAAATGTTGTCAACTGCTCAATGATGCAATGACCAAAATGCAAATCTCAAAGCTTTAGCCGGCCTGACATTTCAATCAAGCAGGACCTTTCTCAACTAGGCAGATTCAATTTAATCAATTCTGCCAATCAATCAATTGATTATGTCATGGAGAAAGGTCCCGTTCGGATCGAAATATCAGGCACAATCATGCCGATCAAGGGCAGTATTACATACTGATTATCGACAGTACATGCATATTGCATCCCGATGAAAACCTATCCGAGGGCAGTATTACATACAGATGATCAACAGTGCATGTTGATGGCCGCTATAATATCTCTACTACTGCCCTGAGTTGATACATGTACATGTGGTATCAAGGCTGTCATTTCCTCTACTGCATACACGTACTCTACATGTATCTGTGTCCATGTACATGTACTAATGGGTAGGCCTCCGTACTACATGTACATCATGTCGTGGGTTTACTGTACATGTATGTGAGTGTTCCACTGCAAATGGGTTTGGCTAAACAGCACCAAATATTCAAGCTACATTCTATGGATGTATTTCACTGAACCTACTGCAAGAAGCACCTCAACAGCAAGCAAAGCATTTAGTATAAACCTGAGAGATCTACAGCAATAGAGCAGAAAGACCCACTTGGACTGCAAACATACTGTACGAAAAAAAAATGTGGCCGAAAAATGCATAGCCTGCTGCTACTAAAATAAATACTGAGGTAGAGTATATGATACTATTGTATAGACAGTGTATACAGATGTATCACACCAAAGATTGCTTAGGCTTGGTAGCACTTTTCTATTTACAAACACCCACTAATCATCTAGGAGAGGACTGCATTGGCCACACAAACCCTACTGCTGGTCATCTGATGATAACACGCTTATGGCACACCAACTCAAATACTACATTGTATGGTACAGCTGCAGAATTTATGGTCTGGATGCAGGAGAGATGTGGGTTTCTTTTTCAGGGCCAACCTCCTCAAGCCCTCGGCCAAATCCTTTGTTTACGTGACACAAAGCAAATACGTTTGGAATGTGGATGAAAAAAATGGCTCTGAAATTACCCCCCCCCCCTCCCCCACGAGAGAACAAAGTATAAGCAGGTGCATGTAAAAAATGCTCACTTGTGTGGCATTCCACAGCTGATTAAAAATGAGGAATATAGCGATACTGAATAGAGTGTTAAACAATGACGGACAACTGAAAGTATGCCTGATATTAGTGCTGGCCATTTCGGACATACCGTATTTAACTGTGAAACTAACAGCTGGTTTTCGCCCAAAGGCTGAATATCTATACCAATAGTTGGGCGTTGACGGGAAATATGGTTGCTGGTACCTCCATACATGCATTCCATATTTTTGATAACTTATTTACTAAATTCATTGAATACATGTGTAGTTGTGGGTTACTGTCATTGAATGTGAAACGTGCATTCGATTCTTCAAGATCAAGAATGCTTGGATCACAGCAAGCAAGTTGGGACCTTGTTGGCAGCAAATTATCAAATGGTAAAACTTTACACTGAGCAAGACTGCAAACCCAAACCCTAACACCTAACTAACACCCGCTAACCCTGAATTCAGCAGTATTTCTATTTAGACAGAGGTGGAAAAGTAGGAAATAAGCAGATGGTGAGGCTACAAACCTATGGGCTTTTAGTAATTTACGCAAGAGGAAAGGGACAGGCATCAAAGAAGCAAGGAAGCTACAATCTTCACATCTTTTTGTATATTCGGTAAAGAGCACATGCAATATATCTGGCTTGCTTAAGATTCAAACCGGCGACTCAGGTTAATATACCAGTGGCCAAACATCCTTTGGTCTTTGGTTTACGGATGAACATTTTCCCAGTCAAATTTCCCTTCCTTTGTTTAAAGTAAAGACTATGTGCAGTATATTTTGATTTCTTTTTTTTAATGGCTAACAGCACGAGCAAAAGTAAACCAAAGGAGTAAATCAGACGAAAAAGTTTTGTGCCTGACAAAAGTCTGCTTCGACTTGGGGAAGATTGCAAACCGACAGGGAATGGCCCTAGGATGTGGCGTTCCTACCTGCTTATCAAAGTAGGCCTCTTGGGGAGTGGAGAGAAAGTCAGCTGCGGCAATGTCAATGTGCATGAGAATCTGTCGGAAGGAGGGACGATTCTTGGCCTTGGCACTCCTGTGAAATACAAGAAAATCAACTAGGGTTTATAACCAGAAATATGCAAAAACATGTGGCAAACCACTTACTGACCAAAATACAACTATCAAAGATAAGGCGGGCCTGACGTTTCAATCCTAGCAGGACCTTTGAGAAATTCTTCCCTACGAATTTTTTTTTTCCTATAGCAGGTACTAGCAAGCTCTTTGAGAATTCAATTCTTCCTCTTCTTTTCCCTCCTTTGAGAAAGGTCCTGCTAGGATCGAAGATTGAAATGCCGGGACCTCCTAATTTTGAGATACCAGTAGGGTTTATTTTTGTGCACAAAGTGTTTTTTTCCCCCGATATACTTGTACCCACAGAGATTTGTAAGTTGTACCAAAATGTGGCAAACTGCTCACTGACTGAACTGACCCCAACTGCAAATCTCATACAATTTGGAGGGTCTAACATTTTGATCCCACCCCAACCTTTCTCAAACTCTGACATTGGAAAAGGTACATGTACTACCAGGATCGATAAATCAGAGATGTTCATAACCCTTAGACATGTACATGTGTACATGCGAGTAGCCAATAAGAATCTAAACTATGGTATTCTTTTCCCCCTCTCAATTTTAGTTGCAGAAGATTGGAACTATTTTTTTAGTCTTGATAATCCTCACAAAACCTGGGAAACCCAAAAAGTAGCTCGGCTAATTTATCATAACGCCATTTTTTTTTTAATTCCCAGTAGTGGCACAGAGTTACCTGGCTCTCCACACATCTTCTTCCCCCCTGTTCAAACCAATCACCGACACCGTAAGGATATCTTCTTAATGTGGGACTTCCCAGGCCCTCTACCCCAACTCTTAAAAAAACATGTTTTGCAGCGAGACAGAAAACCTCACGAGTCCAAGAGCAGTATGATCTACCCGATTGAAGTCTAGCTCGTTTCTCGGCCATTTAGTTTGTGTACAGAGGACATCAAAAGTCCACTGCTGCACGGACGGCATTGGGTATCTCTCTAACACTCACCAGCACTGCATCATGAGGAGCTTGAATCCCTCCGGACAGGTGGAGGGAATAGGAAGCTGTAGACTATTGCTACCGACCCCCCAGATGATGGCTGAGGAGTCCACATCCTGACCACGGGAAAACAACGCACAACAATGCAAACCGATTAAATAGCTTTACTCTCGGGAGGCAAACAGCATTGCATAGTTATTCTGCAGCCCATTCAACTCCAACCCAATGAATCTGTTGCTGCCGCACTAGAGCGGCCACCGCTTTGCGTAAAAGAGCCCAGGAAATTGGAACATAGGTTGTTGTGCTCTACTGCATGCAGGCTACAAGGCATCAGTATGCTTTCCCTTATGTTCACTCCAAATCTTAGTCCGCCTGTGCACATACACACAAAATACAGATACCCAGCACTGGTAGCGCGATCTAATCATGTGAAGGGTATCACCATCAGTCAGCTGAATCCAGGTACTGTGGATCACTGAATGAAATGTGGTGGAGCAACTACAAGATTTCTTTTTTTTTGGGGGGGGAGTGGGATGATAGCTCACTGGGCTACAGCCGTCAACACAGTAAGACTCGGGAAAAAAACTTGAGACAAACAAGAACATCCAGCCCCCTCCCCCAGCCTTCCCTTTCCCCTCACCTTGTAGGGCATCTCCCCAGTCAGCAACTCCCAGAGGACCACGCCAAAGGACCAGACGTCCACCTTCTCCGAGCAGGGCTCGTTGCGGATGACCTCGGGCGCCATCCAGGCCACCGTGCCGGCAAAGGACATCTTGGTGCTCTTCTCGTTCCACTCCCGGCTAGTGCCAAAGTCCGAGATCTTCAGCACGTCGTTGAAGGACACCAGCACGCTGACGAGGGACAAAGTATTCGGCGTCAAACCAAAATTCAGAGGGCATGAGGGTTTCAATCCTAGCTGGACCTTTCAGAAAATCAACACTACAAGTGTTCGGTAGCCATTTGTTTTATGTACTTTAAATTGCACACAAAGTGGAAAAAAAATGGGATTAGCCTAGCATTTAGAACCGAACTGAGAATATGGGATCCTGTCTGAAAATTACCATCCCCAGCACTCTATTTAGTCATGCAACTCGTCTTCAACATAAAGTGAGGAAATCAGAACCTTGGTATTGCTTTTGCGCTGCTTTCTTTACATTTTTCCAATTGCATGTAGTGTGTAAGAGTGAACAGAGAAGAGATGAAAAGTTAAGCCAGTCCTGAAATTGATCAACCGAGCATATTCAAATGAATTTTTTTTAATAAAGCCTTGAAATTGGGGCATTAAACCCAGGCAGCCCTTTAATTTTCCAATCAGTGTGGGGATCTAACTCAAAAGTGCGGCTTTCTCTGGAACCCAGGGAAGGAAGGGAGGCGTGCAGGTCGGTCCTTACTTGGGCGACTTGAGGTCGCGGTGGATGATCTTGTGGATGTGCAGGTAGTTCATGCCCTGGGCTATCTGCTTGCTCCAGTCCACCATCAGCTTGGGGGGTATCTCCCGGCCCTCCCGCAGCACTTCGTAGAGCTGGCCGCAGGGGCAATACTCCATCAGGATGCAGTAGCACGGCGCCTGCATGCAGACGCCCCTGTGCAGCGCAAAACACCACGGAACCCACAGTCAGACACCAACCCACAGCCTCTTACTGTACAAGAGCCTATTAAACCCAACCTCCTGAAATACCAACAACCTAGGAGCATCTGAATTGCTGAATTGCTTCTCAAATTGACGTTCCATCTGCTGCTATCAAAATCAAAAAAGAAAAATCTAATCTTGCAAGAACTTTACTATTACAACAAGCCTCTTTTTGAAGAGTTAAAGGCTATTAAGCTCTGTATTACTTCTTTCTTACTTTTTTGCAGCAAATTTGCCTAGAAATCTTCACCTCATTGTCATTATTCCGAATCCATAAATGAGATAACTAGCTGCACTATCAGCACTCCAAACTTTTCTTTTGGTTTGTTTTCTTTTGTTTTCTTTCTTTTTTTTTTCTTTTTTTTGGGGGGGAGACACAATCAAATTCAAGGCTGTTTCTGTTGTCCAGAAATGTCCATCAATACCCCTCTTTCCCAACTGATTGGATTCCTCGCAGCAGACAGACCTCCATTTGACCAGAGGCAATTGCTCTCTGTGAACTCTGCCTTTTTGCCGGGCGTAAACTAATTTCAGGGGAGTGGGAGGGGGGGGGGTTCCTGTTGGCCAGTTGGCGACAGCAACCCAGGCCAACCAAGCTACAACTGGGAATGGCTTGCAATGTTGGCGCAGTTTGCATTCTGGTTGCAAGTAAACAGATATTTCTTTTTGCAGGCAGGTGTGGCTCTGTCTGTGCAACATTTGTAGACTCAAATTGGCCGCACAATGCCAAACAACATTGGCCACGACAGACTCACCAAAAAGCAGTTTTTAAAGTTTGTATTTGGCACTTTGGAAGATACACTGTGGGTCTGCTAAGCATGAGCGCCAAGTGGAATTGGAAACGGCATCAACCATTTGACACATTCCTTTGGTCCTGACTATCTCGAGTCCATTAAACTCAACATGAGGTTTTGGTGAGTTTTGACTGGTTCAGTACCAAACACTAGCAAACTGCCGGTGGGACAATCCCTTTGCAATCGCACACCAATGCACAGACACATCCTGACCAAGTCAATCAAAGTTCAACAGTTGGAGCTTACTGTGTTTAGAAGTGTTTATAAGCGCTGTTGTCCATACCAGTTCTGTTGACGTTTGGCAGGTTCAGTACGGGGAGCAGCTACTGTAGTATATTTAATTCAGTTTGCTTTCTAATGTACGAGACCAGTCGGGTAAGGGTCAACCCAACTCAATATCATCACATACTCAGAAAAAGAGGCCGCTGCGCACACAATGAATGGGAATCGACGCATCTGAATGAGGGAGGGAGGGGGAATGAAAGTGCACAAAACTCACTTGACAGAGACTATGTGGGGGTGGTTCAGCTTGCGGAGGTGCTTGATGTCTATGTCCTTCTCGTCGCGCACTTTCTTGACGGCAATGTCCACGCCTCGCAGGGAGCCCAGGAAGACTGCCCCCTGGGCCCCGCTGCCCAGCCACTGCAGGTTGCGAATGTCCTCAAACGGGACCTCCCAGTTGTCTGGCAGGAAGAGACCAACAGAGAGCAAATGATTCGACCTTGGAAAAAACTTCAATTACTACGTTTGTGGGATATCTCGTACAGTCTCCAGATTCAGGGGCCGCTGAGGGGATTGCATCGACAGTAATCAGACCCAATTATTAAATTTCTTTAGATTTACACTTTGGTTATGTGAAGTCAACAAGCGTGCAAGGTTTTTGCATGCTTTTAATAATATACTTCTTTCACATTCCTTCTCAGGACAACCAGAGCATCCGGGCTCAAAACATTGAGTTCTGTAACACCGGTTCTTTGAAGGAGACCTACATACAACCACACGGTGTACTCACAAATCTCACAATCGTAGACTTCTTAGTCACTTCTTTGTGACCATGTGGGATCATACTGGACATACATCAGACTTCAAAGACCATTCTCCAAGTTTTTATTCAGTTTTTCGTTTTCAAGTGTGTGGCTAAACAAATTGAGACTGGGCGTCTGAAAGAAACCCAGATGCCCCTCAAGTAAAAGAGGGACATCTCCACAAAACCACACCTCTGCTTGAAGGAGATACACCCACATGGTGTAACCACAAATCTCACTCTCGTAGACTTATTAGTGACTTCTTTTGACCTAGTGGGATCCTGTTGGACATGCATCAGACTTCAAAGACCCTGCGTTTTCAACAGAGTGGCTAAACAAAATTGAGATGGGGCATAGAAACCCAGATGCCTAGAGCTCAAGTAAAAGAGAGAGCGTAGGGCAGAGGCGGGACGGGAAGAGCCTTAACCCCTGACCTGTGATCTGCTTCTCGGCCGCGGTGGCCTTGCCGATGATGGTCCAGACGGGCCGCAAGCAGCCCAGGAAGCCCTCCAGCAGGCTGCGGCGCTGGCCGCCGCTGAAGGCCACCTGGTTGTCGCGGTTGGCGTTCATGTTGCTGCCGCCTCCCGCCGTGGTGGTGGTGGTGGCCCCGCCGCCGCCGGCCATGGAGGTGGTGGTGGTGGCGGCATTGTTGTTGCTGGAGCTGTCCTGCTTCTTGCCCGGCAGGCCATTCCGGGGCGACGTCAAATCGATCTCCTCGCAATCCTCAAGTTGTAAAACACTAAGACAATTTTCGAAAAAATAGAGACACAAAATAATGTCAAAAAGTTGCAAAAAGCGGACTAAATCAACGGCCAAATGAGATTTCAGGCGTGGAGGTAGAGACAGAAAGGCTGGTTTGCAGTGACACCGTCTCTTTTGAGAGTGTGTGGGGTTCTGAAGAGAGCGGAGGGAGACAACCGGTTCTCTTCAAAACCACACACACTCACAAGAGTGGTGTCACTGCAAACCACCCTGGACTTAAATGATAAGAATGTGATTCTCAAAAATGTAGAGGAGCCGGATGTTTCAATCCCAGCAGGACCTTTTCAGGATTCTGGCCTCTGCCTTTAGGAAAGGTCCTTGTAAGATACTAACGTCCATGTTTTGAGAGGGATATAAATTTACAGGGAACTGAAGACTAATTTCAAAATTTAAGAAACTTGTGTTATCCGATGGTATAATACACATCACCATACCATTTCAGTAGTTCAGTTTGTTTAGAACAAGTTGAGGAAAACAACTCTAACTTTATCATGTCAAGCAAAACTCCATGAATATAACCCTGTAAATATCACCATATGTACATGTAATTGGATGACGAAGTTCACTTGACTGTGAAGAGGCCACTGTGACCTTTGCGCAGTGTAATTAAATACAAATGCCATTCAAACTGCTGGCTGTGTAGTGTGCTCTTGAAATGTACATGTATACATGTACAGTGCTTGCAGGCATATACATACACATGTACATGTAAGTTGCCTGCCGTTGGCAAGGTACAACATTGACAAGCACTGAAAAAAGGACTGGAATTTATAGCTTAATCCTGCAAGTTTTGGATCACTATGTGAATAAATGTCTACGGATAGTAATGAACAATTAAGGCCTTGTTTGCTTGGCACAAATGGATAGGATGGTAGAATTAAGTGGAACCCAATCTAGACACTGTACATTGAAAGTACACAGAGTCCAAGCAAACCCTTTGTGGGAATTCACCAATCAAACCAGGGAAAGATTTCACAAAGCCTTACGATGCATCGTAACTCATTTTACGATGGATAACCCAGCGTAAGTTGTGATAGGCCGAATGGTTTCTGTGCGTTGCTCATCGACTTTCGATTGATCGTAAGTTAAGATGAGTTTGGTGAAATTGGCCCCAGGACTCTATAGGGACTACATACATACATGTACCATACAAGCACATGCACGTGAACAATGTGTCACACACCAACCTTTTGTCCACTCAATGTATTCAGCCAAGCACAGTTGGAAGACAAAGGGTGACCACTCATCCCAAACTACCAATTGTATTCAGCTGTGGGGATAGAGGCAAACAAAGGCCTATTGTCCCCCAATACTACGGTGTCATCAAGGCCATCTTCATTCTTTTCGCAAGCTTACCAGTTGCTAAACTCCCGGTTCCTCTCCATGTTGTTGACGACATTGACCTTGGCAGGGCTGTGGCGACTGGTCATGGGGCGATCTTTGGCCAGGTGACCACCACAGTCTGTCACGGACAAGGTGGCCATGCCGATGGCTATGTCCGGCATAAAGAGAGCCTGTTGTAGCGTTTCAAGAAGCAACGGAAGTTATTCTGGTGACACTCAGCGGGGTGGCGCGGGGAAAGCAAAACAAATTGTAGACCTGACGAGGAGAAAAGAAAATTTGAAGACAATTAAATAAATGAATATCCATGCCCACATACCCATATGCATGAATGGAAAGCAAATTGCACATGGAAAGGTGTTTCATGAAATATGACACTATACAAATACATACAAACCAAGTAGAATTTATTTATTCCACTTGACAGCATGTCCACAACAGTTTTGTGAATTTTGCATTAAAAATAAATAAATTAATGTCAAAATGGCACAGTGACATACATGTACATGTAGCCTAGTGACACTACCAAAATCTGCTGTTACTGTATGTTGACCTTTAAACATTACATGTACATCTACATGTGTATGGCATAAGAAAAAGGTGAATGAAATTGCATGCTACAGAAGTGATCAATTATTATTCACGTAAAAACAATATAGCTACATGTATGTCACATCCATGAAAAACAAAATTGTTCTAGAGAAATATTGCATACATTACTGTACATACATGTATGTAAATACACATATTAATACATGTACTGCGCAATAGACTATATCAGGACATACGCATGCTACAAATGTACATGTACAATATGTAAATCAGTATGGTACGATGGGTATGTACTCACACACAAAATGTTGTACCGTACACTGTGCATACCATTCACATACTGCATGACAGATATACATACAGTATGCAAATTGATGCAAATCAATATGACTGCATGTAGCTGTGAATCAAGATTACACTCAACTTGACCTGGAGTATACATGTACATGTAAGAGACCTGAGCCTCACCATGCCCTGATTGATGAAGAGGAATTCCATTCCCTGTACATGTATGATGTAGGCCTACATACATACATGTACAACTGAGAAATGTTGCGGCACACAGAAAGTACATGTATAATGTACATGTACATGTACATTGTAGCCACTACTGCTCAGTGCTCATTGTACATTTATGCATTATCCTCATGTTATCATGTACATGTACATTGTCATGTACATTGTACATGTAATGCTACAAAAGTGAAATTGCTACATTACACTGTATGTTACTTTAATTTTACACTGTATACATGTACTACTGTATATTCATTTAACTTAACTCAACACTATCTGAACCGTCTAAATACGAGCGAAGAACTTGTTTGATTTTTAGTGTTACATGTACATGTACAATTACAAACCACATACTGTAACTACTTACTAGTATTTTTTAAGGCATTACATGTACCCTCCATGCATGTACATGTACATAAACTACATGTATACGTACATGTACATACCGGTAGCATGTACATGTACATGTACACATACTAATGAATAAAAAAGAAATTACAATTCTCAATTTGAAGTTCAGAATAACAAAACCGAACGAAAACTGCTGACAAAATGCAAACATGCACGACCATGGAGTGCACAGCCCCAGCACATGTACATGTAAATGAGCAGTAGTGCCTATCAGCACTGTGCATACGTACGTGTACATGCGCAGTGCATGACCATCCCCTCACACACACACTATGTCCACTATGCATGATGTTTTGTAATATGCCATATGACCCGCAGCAGTGTGGCCTGACCATATGCTAAGCCGCGCACTATCATATGTTTCAGTGTGGGGATCGGCCGATTAGTGGTCAATTATTCACAATTAGTGGCAGCGGTGCTGGGCAGCACAGACGCCACACAGGGCAGAGGGCATGTCCCAGTCCTTACGCCTTTTAAACAACACATTCCCCTGAGGCAATGCATTAGAGCCTACCCAAAGAAATAAAACTCAAGTCAAAAGAATACACTTACATTGTAATCCCTTCCTCTCCCCCTCAATACGGATCAATCTTCTTCTTCTTCTTCTTTTTTTTCCCTTCTGAAGGTAACATTAACTTTCCTTTTCCTAAATGTATTCAAGATTAAATTTATAACAGATACAGTAGTTGAGAAATCGGGCATCCCGCATCCTACAATGTACATGAAGCAGGACCTCCCACAAAATCCTTTGAGAAAGGTCCTGCTACAGGAGGTTGAAAATGAAAGGCCCACTAAATTTTTGAAAATGAATGAATATTATTATCTGGCAAATTCTCTTTGATTGTGATTTTTATCTCCTTCAAATTTGTTGGTGAAATAGCTTTTCTCTCTCTTTTTCTCTACCCCTCTCTTTCTCTCCCCCTTCTCTCTCTCTCTACCCCTATCTCTTTCTTTCCCCATTCTCTCTCTCTCTCTCTCTCCTTCTCTCCCTCTCTCTCCCCTCTCCCTCTTTTGTTACACCTTTTACAATTTACAGACCATTTTACTCCAAATGTGAGACCAGAGTATGAACCAATGCTGTAGTATACGTGTATACTGAGTTTCTGTGTAAAGTTGCAACCACGCATAATTTGCTCAGGTTATGAATATCCCTCTGACAAGGGCAAAGATATACATGTATCTTTCAAGTCACATCCCTGCACAGTGGGTACCTGTACTGTACATGTGTATAAAATAAATAGACTTACATGTACATGTAAGGTGATATACAAAAATGTTGCAAACTGCTTACTGACTAAAATTACCAAAATGTAAATCTTAAAATTTAGTGGGCCTGACGTTTCGATCCTAGCAGGACCTTTCTCAAACTCAAAGGACCACTAAATTTTAAGATTAAAATAAATAGACATGTAAAATTCTCGTACATGTACATACTGTATGTACACACAAAGTGTACATGTACTGTACATGTACCCCACAATGTGTACATTTACTTGTACATGTACCACATGCACATGATAATGATGCAGCAGTAATGGGGACATCCCTACATCGATAACATGGCCAAATTTTTCTTTAAATTTTCTTCCTTTTGTCAAGGTGTTTAAAAAGCAACAGAAGGTACATACATGTACATTAATAAACATCATACATGTAAATGTATCGTGTGCACTTAGCATGTACGCAATGTACCGGTACATGCACATACACACACAGTACATGCACATGTACACATACATGTGTACATGTATGATGTACGTGGGCGTGTACAGTACAGTACCATGCGTGCATAATTTGTTGGGGTGTATACCGGTACATGTATATTACATGTGTGCATAATCAATAAGCAACTTCAAAATTGTACAGTAAATTTCTATTACAATGCACACCAAAGGACATCACATCATTTTTGCCAGGTGAACAGATGGTTATTGTACTGTACATTGAGTTTGTTTTATTATTACTTTTCTAACCTCTGTATTGTAGCCTTTCCATTTGCATTATGTAATGTGGATATGTAATGAACACTGCACATGCAAATGTACAGTACAACTGTAATTATAGCCCTTTATGTACACTGTACAGTACATGTGTGTGGACTGTGTGCCATGTCAAACACTAAATTAACAAATACACGAGTTCTGTACGTATGTACATTGTACACTACACTGTACTGTGTACATGTACATGTGTACATGTACCTCTTTATGGGTTTTCATTTTGAGCTGATGCTGTTGGTCTAAAAAATAAAATAAAAACACAAGTACATGTAGATGTACCTGTACGAGTCAGTACATCATCGGCAATTTCACCAACTGGCATATATATATCCATCCACAGACCCCCAAAAGGAACAGTGTATATATTTAAAATAACCTTTGTTTTGAAACATTTCCTTCACACGTGGGTAGTGTAAAGGTTTATGTAACAAGCCCGAGGTTAACAACATGAAGTGATCCTGATCTGGGGTGTGTTTTTATGCAATATTGCAATTAAAGTGATATATGTTCCAAACTCCTTACTGACTAAAATTACCAAAATGCAAACCTCAAAATTTAGTGGGCCTGATGACGTTTCAATCCTAGCAGGACCTTCCTCTAATACAATTGTTAGGTTTCAAAATGATATGCCACTTTGTGTGAATGCAGATGAAACATGTAGGTGAACAAATAAATGTACGCTTGTGCATAATGAGTTGATGTCCGGAAAAAAATGCCTTCCTTGCCTTTGCTAACTCTGCTAGTTGTGCGCTAGTTTCAAGTGTCTCCCAGCGGCTTATCCGACAGCCATGTGCCAATGGGAAACGGATCCAATCACTGCCCATGGGATGGGACAGGGGAAGCTCTCAGGCAAATTACGCCGAACACCATTACATTAGTAGGACTGAGGAGACGGGCAACGTACACGCAGGACTCCTTCCTTCACTTACAATGACACATTGCAACTTGCAAGGCATGCAAAAAGGAATTTGGCATGAGCAAGAATCCTGTATTCCATGTACATGTACATGTGTACACTGTAGGATACTTCAATAGGCATCTGTACAGTATGGCAAATTCTAGTGAATAAAAACAAATATCAATATCTAAAACAATTTTTTATTCATACGAGGCACAGTAGATGTACATGTATTCCTCGTAGCTGGATAATGATATACACTGTACATAAAATTGCATTTGAGGCCCATTTACATGTAAACTCACACTGAAACAAATGTACAAAATTGTACAAGCTTTGAATGGATGCTAATTCAATTGTATGTACAGCTCTGTAATCACTAAATTTACAATCCACTCCACATGTACAGTACGTGCACTGCATACACGTATACCGTACAACCGTAGCACTATTGTACTCACTATAAAAAAAAAGATACAAGTTACATGTAAATCAATTTTTAATGTGCATGCAATTCAACATGTGTCGCATGAGGGTATTTCTAGGAAGAAAAACTACTGTTGCAGATTTCCATTTTGCGCAGATGGTTATAAACAATAACGCTGTTATTTACAAATATGCCCCTTACGCGTGCATGTATGGAAACTGTAACTACAGTAGAAGCAGGTTTGGGACCTCTTTGGAATGCAATGGGTGTCCTAATGTAATTCAATAGGCGTATCTCTTGTAGAGCAATAATTCATGGGACCCACATCCTATGTGACATTGTGAGCATAACTGTATCGGTCCATATACACAGTTTACAAGCACTTCACTCACATAATGGCCTTAGAACCTACACTGTACGTAGGGGAATTTGAAATAAGTAATAGACAATGTATTTTACTAATTTCATTATTAAATTTTGATCCATCTCTTTGTGTTCATGTGTATGGTGATGGAATAATAAATGTCTTGTGGAGCACAGACAACACTCTGGAGGGGCGGAGGCTAAAATTCTGCAAATACATACATACACACACAAATAGAGGACAGCTGGTGCAATGCATTGAACTCCTACTGAACTTCCCTATTTGAAAAAAGAAAAAAAGAAAGTAAAACGGTATTGACATTGGGAGGCTCAGAATTCAATAGGAAAGAAATCTATCACGTAGCGTCACGTTTCTTGGGGCTTGGTCAAACTTGGGCTGCAAACACACCCATGACCTCCCCAAGACCCCAAGCAAGCCCGAGCTAAATGCCTGACCTGCCCAATCTACACGTGTGCATCCAACAGCAGCCGCTCCAAATATTGGATGTGTAGGAGGCACCTCAAGACAAGACCCCAGCACAGAAGTTACCATAAGCGTGTTTTTTTTTTTGCGATTGAAAAAGAGGGGGCGAGATGGAGGGGAAGGAGAAGGGGGCGGCGGCAACGACATTTGGGACGGGCTTGAGTAGCTGAAGATGAATACTGCACACGCCGTCGCCTGCCGCTCAAAAGCTGGCACCTCGACCCAACTCCTCGTCCCCGGCGCAATCAACACAACGTCAGACACGGTGGCGCCCTCCGCTGCTTATGTTGGGGGTTGGAGAGCCAGCGGTGAACCATTAAAGGTGAAGGGGGGAGGATGGGGAAGGAAGGGGAGGAGGAGGAGGAGGAGGTCATCAGGAGAGGAGCCATCAGAGTTCTTGTGCACACTATCTAATGCAAACAGCACGCAGTCCGGGGCAGGCCAATCAGACCATGCTTTTGAAGCACGACTTTAGTTAAACATCTCTCAACCAGCACGTACATGTAAATCACCAATTTAAAACACTCAAGACCTACATGTACATGTAAGATAGCCTGAGAGGGTGTCAATCAGGAGTGTGGTTTTTGAACGACCCCGATCCAATTTCAGGCACCTTTTTTTATCGTTCTCTGACACCTTGTATTATCTGCTTGTGACTGAATGTGTAAGGACAGCACTTTGGATATCACTTTTCCTCATTTTTGGACCAAATAAAGTACAGGCCCATTGGCCAATCGGTTTAAGCCTGGCCAAGCCTTGCCATTCAGCTACATACATAATAAATACATATACCGAACGTCTACATTGACATTCCTCAACCCAGAAAATATAAATTTGTTATGAGCATACAGAATCTCACATCCTAAAAAGCAACAACAACAACAGTATAACCTATTCTACATACATGCATTAAGTTGACATTCATTCTCTTTTAGAAGTAATCTCTCTTTATAGCGTACAGTACACAGTACAGTCTGTGTATTTGCTGATACAAGTGATATCACACGTTTGTTGTACTTCTGTACACACATGTAACTTGAACATGGAATTCCCAACGCCTGAAGCTTGCACACGTATAATGTTATTGCAGCAATTGCACTTGACCTTGCTTCCCTCCAACTCTTCTGCCCCCCCCCCCATAACAACCAACAGCTTCGGGTCAACTGAGATGGCAGGCTACCATTTCAGAAGTCATCAGTGGCGTGGGGGTAACAACGCCAGATACCAACATACAGTACTAATATTTGCAACCGAATAGCCCCAAAACGTGGCGCGCCCAGCAAGGAGGAAATTCTCGACCCAATCCAATTACATGAACCTCTCTCACCCAGCCCCAGATCTCCCTCCCTCCCCAAAGCTGAAAATATTTCAAACACAAATACTGTCTTGGCACGCACAGCTACAGGCACACACAAAAATCCCTACATCATACATCCCTCCCCAAAAAAACATTGGAAATCTGTCCTCTTCCCACCTCATATAATATGAATCAAAGGCATTTCAATCTCACACTTTCGAAGGCCCGACTCTACCAGCGAATAATTAATTGTCCGAGCAGATTCCTCACTGTAGCCAGAGTTTGACCCTTTAAATACTTATCTTAGGGGGCCCCGGGCCAAGCGAGGGCAACACTTATCAGCCTCCAAGGCCCTGTTGTCTCTTCACTGCCAGGGAAAGAGAGGGATGGGGGGAGAGGGAGAGAGAACAGGGAGAGAGAGGGGGAGAGAGAGGGAGAGGGAGAGAGAGGGAGAGAGAGGGAGGGGGAGAGAGAGAGAGAGGAGAGAGAGAGATAGAGAGAGAGAGAAAGAGAGAGAGAGAGGGGGAGGGAGAAAGGGATGAGAGAGAGACAGAGAGAGAGAGACAGAAAGAGGGAGAGAGAGGGCGGAGGGAGAGAGATGGAGAGGGAAGAGAGAGAGAGAAGAGAGAGAGACAGAAAGAGACAGAGACAGAAAGAGGGAGAGAGAGGGCGGAGGGAGAGGGATGGAGAGGGAAGAGAGAGAGAGAGAAGAGAGAGGGAGCGAGAGAGAGAAAGGTGGAGGGAGGGAGAGAGTGAGAGAGAAGACAGAGAGGGAGGAGAGAGAGAGAAGAGAGAGGGAGCGAGAGAGAGAGGGAGGGAGGGGGAGAGAGAAGACAGAGAGGGAAGAGAGAGGGGGGAGGTAGAGAGAGGGGAAAGGAGATAGAGAGAAAGAGAAAGAGAGAGACGAGAATATGTGTACATGTACACAGTGCCAGAGACTGCCTGGCACCAGCGATCCTAATCGGAATTCACCAGAGGCTGTGTTGGTTGGACTGAGACTGTAGCCTGACATGTTGCTGGCCGTTTCTTTTTATTTCTGCACACTGGCCGGACTGTAGCCAGGGCCATTCCCACTGTGCAAATAATCACGACTTGAATCGCGTTCACACAGGCACAGCACTTCCTGTCAGTTAGAGTGTGAGCAGTGCTTTGTGCGTGGCAAAAGGATTATCTATAAAAATCTCACAAATAGTGGAGTCCGAATAACCAACAAAAGAGTGGAGTTTAAATTGAAAAAATTTAGTGGGCCTGACATTTCGATCCTAGCAGGACCTTTCTCAAAGGCTTTCTCTGACTTTGAGAAAGGTTCTGCACTCCTGCTACATGTAGGATCGAAATGTCAGGCCCACTAAATTTTGAGATTTGCATTTTGGTAATTTTAGTCAGTAAGCAGTTTGCAACATGTACATGTATATGTATCACTTTGCAACGCAAATCACGATCCAAATAATTGTGTCTATTTGAGACAGTGGAAACAGCCTTTGTAGTTGTACACTGTACATATTGTACACACTGAATGTCAGTAATGACACTCAATGAAGAAAAACAATTACAAATCACTTTAAAATATAATGTAATATATATGTGTACTGTGTGTTTCCTAGATTCAACGTACAAGTACATGACTACATGTACAGGTGTGTACATGTACGTGGACATGGGGAGTGCAGCAAAAGACTTTAGCACACTGTACCATCTGCACATTAATGGGGCATTGATCATTCATTCATTGATCATTCATGCAGCACTAACTGAGGTACCTGGAAAAGCTAACATGGTAATAATAACTACTGTACATGTAATTTTATGCAACTGATTCCTTCTGTCCAAAAGTGACCATCAATATCCCCTGCAACTGGCTGGTATGTAAACTGTACAACCTGGTCAAGAACAAAAAACGCTTACCCAGTAAATGAATTCTGAAGAGAAAACCTTCTAGAAGCAATCCAAAGGGGATCAAAAACGAAAACAAAGCTCTCCTGCAAAATAAAAACCCACACAAAACAAAAACAGAAAAACAAAACAAATCCCCCGCACTGCAGTTCTTATCTTCTTCTTCTTCTCTGGCAGAAAGAGCACTTCACACCTAGCAATAACAGCAGTGCGGAGATTTGTCGGGTGAGTGTAAATTTGCATGGATCTGTGAACTGACGACTGCATGAAAGCCGCCATTACATGAGGTACGCCAGTATACTTAGTGCAATGTGTGAGTGTGGGTTGGTGTGTACCCCTGTACATGTGCGTGCATGGAGGCATTGGCCAATGTACATCTACCGTCCTTGAAATGTTCTCTACAATCTACATTCAGATTAATTTCCCAAATGGAGGGGGCTAAAACAGAACGGGAAAGGTCAATCAAGAGGCATACTTACCCTGGCCTGTACATGTACATGCACTACAAACATGTAAGGACAATCAATGTACAAGTACTGTACATCTGAAATCTGTCTACACATGAAGTTTTTTTGCTGAGGATACAGTAATCCCCTGTCCTGAGGTTACACGCCATGTAAATCTCTGTGGCAGGCACTAAAAAACCATACAGCCTGATGACAACCGTGGTTCAACAACCATGTACTGGCTTATTGTGGAAAGGGTATGCAGTATGCACGTGCATGTATGCAATCAGGAGAGAAGAAAAAACCCACCATGCCAATACCTTGCCGCCGTCCCAGCTTTTGACTAATTTAGGAGGGGATTGACTGGAGAACGAAGGCAAGGAACTGGAAAGACTTGCATGAGTCTACATCGAGCCTGTCACATTCCACTGCCCTTCTGCATGTAAGTTGGGATTACCTGCACACTGTGTTAGTTGCACTCGTTAATTTTTAAAGGAATGCGGTGGGATGTACACCCACCCTGGTCCCTTCCCGTGCCGTCTCTAGAGCCCGATCTTGCCAGCCAGGGAGCTGCAAGCACAGGACAAGATGGACGGCAAAATTCATCACTTGGATGATGACAGTGCACTGAGCCAATACAGGCAGGCTTCTAAAATCTAAACCACAACCAAAATGATGGCTGTTGAAAATTTGCTTCAATCAAAATAACGCATGTCAAACCACGGTACAGTATGTAGTGGCAGTGCATACGTGATGTACGTCACATGTACAGCGAAATTTACTGTCAACATGTTTTGCAAGATTTCTTGCTGAACCCATGTGTACACTGTACATTACATTGTACCGGTATAATATGAAATAATTTGATTTAAATTACCGGTACTAGGTACATTGTAGGACCACAATCCACTCATTTATAAAACAGAGAAAAAGTACAAGAAGGTACAGTATTTCATTCATTGACACACAGATGTAGAACCATGTGTGTGTGAACAATGAATTAACCCATCTACACAGGGTGTACATGTACGTTTGACACTTTGCCCTTTTCATTGGTGCTCTAACAGTGCACAGGACAGTTTATTGTGGGTGAAATCACTGAAATATCCTCAACATTGTCTCATTTAAGAAGTCACTTAGTGGCCATTGGCCAGCGCCATACAAACATGGCATTACTTTGGGGTACGTCATTTCTCATTCAGTGTGCATGAGCCGGCATCATTGGGCAATGCATCTGGGATGATAACATAATGATACCTCACTGCCGCTTCATTTCCTATGCATTCCCAACACCCCCCCCCCCCCCCCCGCAAACATGTACTTGTACACGTACCTATGCTTCCCCCTTAAATAGAAAAAGGACGGGGAGAGAGATACAACTTGTAGATATATTGAGAGAGAGAGAGAGAGAGAGAGAGAGAGAGAGAGAGAGAGAGAGAAGGGGGGAGAGTGGGAGAAAGAGAGGAAGGGAGAAGAGAGAGAGACAGGGGGAGATAGAGAGAGAGGGGAGAGAGAGAGAGGAGGAGAGAGAGAAATAGAGAGATAGTGAGAGAGTGAGAGAGAGGAGAGGGGGAGAGGGGGAGATAGGGAGAAAGAGAGAGGGAGAGAGAGAGAGGAGAGAGAAGGGGGGAGATAGAGAGTGGGGGAAAGAGAGGGAGAGAAAGACATGGAGAGAGAGGGGGAAGGAGATAGAGAGAGGATATACAGGGGAGGACTAGAGAAAGAGAGAGAGGGAGAGAGAGAGAGGGAGATCGGATGTCTCAACACGGCCAAAGTCCATCCAGCCTTTACCCTCCCAGCGGACGTGGCAAGAATTTCATTTCTACGCTTCGTTCCCTTTTTCCCTGCCTCCTTTCCTTAGCCAACCCCACCCCCCTTTCACTCCCCCCACAGGAAAATTTCTGATTTATTCATGAAGCTGCTGAAGGTGTAAAGTGCTACAGTAGACTTGCACCAGGAAAATATCGAGCAAGAGTTGAGGTTGAAGCGTAAGGCATTTACACACTGTACAGTACATCATATATGGTCTCTGAGCGGCCAGTGATTCATGAAGACCATCAAGTGGGACTCTGAGTAATCACTGGAATACGGCTACCGTACTCGAGTGCAGAGGGCATTCGGACATTCTCCCACACACACACACAAAAAAGAGGTGAATGATACGAGGTCACTGCTTGTACATTAGGTACATTAGCAACATCTCATCTCAGCCTGTCAAAAACTACACAATTAACAATATATTCACTGTACACGACGGAATTATACGGTACACTGACTTCAAATTAAACCTGTAATTTTCCATTGTGATGCACATAGTGTGTGGTAACAAACAGTGAATACCGTATTGTCTCAATCAGTTTTAATACCCCAATCAAATTTATTCAGATTACCAAAAACCATGAGTAGAATATCTATAAAAATCACCCGCAAAATCCCAACCACAGACAGCAATAAAAGCAAAAGGTCAAAAGAAAAGCAACCCAGGTTTTTCTCATTTCAATCAATAACCTCTTCGGCAGCCAATATTAAAAAAAAGTCCAATGTCGGTAATCAACTTTCTGTCCTGTATGTCCTGTGTACACGGCCATAAACACAGACCACTTGTCACCAAAACACATTCAAGAAGGGTTTTGTACAAGTATGTAGTTTTGTACATGTAGTTTACATCGGGAAAAAAAAGAAAGAAAAAAAAGGGGTAAAAAAACGTGCAGCGGTGACACTGACAGAAAGATGGAGACAGAGAGCAAGCTCCAAATAAATATTCATGGCTGTTCCTCTCAAGGAAAATTGTTGCAAGGCAGAGCATTTGTTGGTGTTCATTGGGCAAAACAAGCTTGAGTGTCTTTTTGCTTTCAGGGCAGGTCTGTCAGTGGCATCAGAGCTTGCCGGTAGTCAGTAGTCACTACTGCAATGTACAGGGAGGAGGGATTAGATGCGGCTGATAGATCTACACTCTGCTGTAGTCTCCGTTGAAGACAGTCTGCCTCTGGTTACTAGCGGGAGGTCCAAGAGAAAGGGACTCTCTCGTGAATTATTACCACCACCACTCGGATGTTTCAATTCTCCAAGCAAAATGCACTTACTGACTGCAAGAGTTATCTGAATGACAGTTTCATCCTTCCCCCTCCTCCCAAAAGCCAACAAAGTTGCAATACGGTGTACTGTACACATGTAGACCTATATTTCATGATGTACATGTGTATGCAGCCTACATAACTTTTCCCTTGCTCTCATTGTTGCCAATTAAATAAGCTTCATACTAATAAAATGTGGACTTCTCCCTTCAACCTTGGCCTAGAGTCCTCTGAGCCTATTTCAACCCAGGCACATTTCAGCATCAAAGACTCGCATTTTCCTTCTTTTACATTAAATTTAAAATCATTTCTTTCAACAGATCTTCAGGCTCCCTTCAGCATTCTACAATAACGCAAGTCAAATGTCAATGTGCATAAAAACAATTCAAAATAAACTGTACACTTTTCTCCCTCACAGCTCAGTTGGAAAAAAAAAAGAGCTCCTCATTTCCCGTGCTAAATTAAGACTTCCAGGGGGATGCAAGCAAAAGTCACCAAAGTTCAATGACAATGTATGATACACGTACAGTATGTACATATTCCTTGACTTTGTACCAAACAAAGTCTGAAACCTTTATCTTCAATGCATTTCTATGACAACAGAGTTATGACTTTTGACCCGTAAATGTCAACCTGTTAATGACTGAGTTTGTTTTCTTTAAAAATGTGGCATTAACTGTCTGTGTCTAGAATAAAATGTACATGATACATATGTACATTTAATGTCACCTGGTAAAAGGTTAGTGGCATGTGCTAAATTTACACTGTACTAATACTGGCCTGGTGTGCGTATAGAGAAAATGGAATGCAATTGAACAAAATAATTATGTAAAACTTAGTCTCAACTCTCAAGTACACATGTACAGTATTAGAGCATTATCTGCCATGGCTTCACAAGATAAACATTAAATCACAACTTGTATGTACTTTAATGTTGGCAGATACATGTATGTACACTGTATGTATACCCCTCTAAATTACTTCTCTTGTTAGACTTTTGGTTTTGTGTTACAATTATGCACAATGTGTATCTCTCGCCAACTTCAACATCTGACAGGGCAAATTAGTCTCAAGGATCATTTACCTGGATTCCGAAGAGTGATTCACTCAAGCACCACCACAGCAAACCAGGCCGACTGATGCACTGGGCCTGTGTTGTGGCATCAACTGACATGCCCTTCAGTCATACAAAGTCATCCTCAGAAGTACACTAGTACAGCGTACATAAATGTACTGCACATTGCTTAGTAAGTATCATGGGAATAGGGTGGCCTGTTACAAGTAAGATGATACCTTAATACACATGTTCATGCATGCACCTGGAGTACAGAGAAACCAGCCCTGACTTGTCATGACATCACTGCACAAATAAAGAGGGTTTGGGGCTGATCCTTTTCCTGTGGGATGTATGTTTGGCTAATACTACTCCAGGGGGGGTTAACAAACTGGCAATCATTTCCCTTTATTTTACCACGGAAGTTTCCCACAGTTGCGCACCACGTCAGAGCACCAGAGGGCTACATTTGTTCATGCTATTCTGATCATGAAATCAAGAAACGTGTGTGTGGCATGTGCCAGAGTGATCACAAGTTTGTGATTCATACACCAAAACCTTATTCACTGTACAACTACAATACATACATGATTACCTTTGCAAAGGAAATCAGGGTTCACCAAGGAGGTATTATCAAACTATTAATACCTCCTTGGTTCAACCTACCCAAGATCTACTCACGGAGTGTCATTTCTTGATGTTTTAATTGGTGAAAGTTGATCACCGGAAGGGGAAGCAGTGACTACTGGTGCTACATGTGCATTGTCTGTGTGTACAACTTCATTGTGTGGTTTTCAAAGTTCATCCCAGAAAAAAAATACCTTGTGCGTTAGCTCACCACATGTACATGTACATACATGCATGTATGTGGTAAACACCTTGCATGTCCTGCTTCCAAATATAACTACAAAGCCAAGAGACAATCGCCAAAGAAAATGAAATCCAACCCAGCAGCCAATCCATCAATGGGATTATAAGTTTTGAATGGGAAGGCGACCCTGTTTAGACCCACCCCAGCATGACATCATCTAGGGATGATGTCATGCTTTTGCTACTTGTAGGTTATTCCCCAGGCTACTGTTTTTCTGTTGCAGTGCCAGTGTTATCCCCCAGTGGCCAAACAAAGGCTAAAACTGTAACCAAGCCCCACTGGTAGTGGCAATGGGCTGCATGAATACTCTACACACATAAACCATTTACTTGACTTGTAAAACTTGCGGTTGGTGTCCTAATGGGAGTTGAAGACTTGGAACAGATAAAGTGAAAAAGGGAAACCAGGGCTACCAAGCGAGTGACAGGACAATGGGAACAGAGGAAAAACAGGAAGTTTGGAAGTTGAAGGGGGCCTCTGGGAGTGGGGGGGAGGGTTTTATGAGGGATGATTTGGGTCACACAGGTGTTCTTTTTGACAGTTAAGTGATTAATTATCTGGAGGGGAACCTGTGTGGTTTGGCTTGAGCTGAAGTATTATCTCATCAACAAGATGCCTTGATAACAAGTTGTTGTTAATATCCTTCAAACATGTGTATTTAAAGCATGTAGATCCAAACCATGTTATTTTTAAGTTAGTTATTTTTGTAACAAATATTGTTTTATCATTTGGTAACTTGAAAGATTATGTAGGGGAAACTTTTCACCAGTCCAACTACCAATGTTACGAAATAAGGGGGTCGATAGGTAAACCAATATGTGCATGTACATGAACTTTGACTGCAGATAAGATGACAGGTATTGAGTAGTATCTACAATGGTATCTAATGTGTAATGCACAAAATTTGCTCATATTTCATAAATTTAAATTTATGTACAGTATTCACTGCATCACTGATAGCCTTCCCAATCAAATCATTTTAACATCTTGCCAGAAACACACAGCAGCAAAATGCTCAATAGTTCAGAAATTTCATATTCATAACCTGGGTGTGGTGGTCACTCAAACCCCAAGGTACCTGTACAATGTACATCGTGTACATGTACCAGTACATTGTACGTACATGTACATGTATATATACATGTATGTATGTACATGGTGGTGTGTATAGGTACACGTACCGGTAGTGCACTAGTTCTACAATGATGTACATGTACATGTAGTTACCTACATGTAAAGCAGGCTTTAGGCCACTGCTTAACATTGTGCATGTCAAATGAGAATTTCACAAGATTAACATGTAACAAGAGAAGAAACTGTTTGTTACATCATGGTTACATGTAGAGTATATAATGTACAGCGCATCACAAAATATGCCTTCATAACAACATCTACAAACATTTACACCGGTTGGCGAAGGAAGACACCTTAGGCAAACCCACATGTGTACATACATACTGCACATACACACACTATCCAGATCTGCATTTATATAATATACATACAATGGGTCAAAGATATTGAATATGAATGACCATGATGGTCGGGGTCAACTGATGGTCATCTGACAGCTGCTGGTGTGATAAGAGCATCCAATGAGGAGCCATGCCTACTCAATATGAATATTCAACTGATGACAGCTGTCAGAGTGCACCAATCCTCTCCCTGTCCCCACCCCCTAGCCTGAATGGTGCCTGCCCACCCCATTAGCATACTGGAGCCAGAAGTCTGAGGCCTAGGGGCAAGGAGTATTATTGTGGCACAAGGGGAGCACGAATTGGGAGGAAGGGGAGTTACTGATTCCAAAATTATAGCAGGGCAGTCAGCAGCCTGGACACTTGATGAGAGATCTATGAAGGGCCTGTGGGTTTGTAGGGGGAAAAGTACTGTAACACAAAAAATAAGACACTATTTATGATGTGTACTAAGATGTACAGTTCTGTATGTTCATCCTTAACCGCATGGCTGTAAAATTTATCTGCAAACCTATAAATAATAAGAAACAGTGGATCATCAACTGAAACCCCATGCTGAAACCGTTCTCTTGTTTTAACCAGTGTCATGATAAGTGTAGTAAGGTACAGCTACAAGTAGGAAATGAGCTCTGTATGATAAATAATAATAATACACTGTAATAATACAGATTTATAGAGCGCACATATCCGGAAAACCGATCAAGGCGCGAACAATCAAAGAACTTTAGCAAAAAAGGATCATTCTAACCACAAGAGATTTCAGCTCTCTCTTGAAGATATCAAAAGATGTAATTTGATGGAGTGAAGCTGGGACTTGATTCCAAACGGCAGGTGCTGCCCTGGCAAAGGCATTTGCTAGTGCTTCCACTAGCAAATAGTGAAATTACTACTTGTTTAATTATATGTTTAGGTACCTTTAGGGCTCAAATTCAATAAAAACAGTAGGCTGAAAAGTGGGCTGCACAGTAAGACATTTTATTCAGAGGAAAGGGATGAAAGAAAGAAAGAAAGAAAGAATGAAGAAATTCTAAGCAGAGTGTCTGCTTTTCACATCATCTTGATCATCTACGAAGCTCAATTAAAAAGCTTGCAACCCGGTTCCGGTGTTGGATTCTGCTTCCCTGACCGCAAACAACCGTCCATCTGCGATACCGCCTCCCATGAGGAGGTTGAGCATCAAGCCACACAATGTACATGTAGTTTCACAAGTCCCAACCCCTTCCCCTCATCTCAGAATGCTCCCTTGGCAATTGGCTTTTTTTTTATAATGAACTTAAAGCATGTACTGTACCTGCACCTCAGCTGAAAAGGTTGACACTAGGGCCATTTCCACTGTACCAAATAAGCGTGATTATTTGGATCACGATTTTAATCGCGATTCAAACTTCACTTTTTGTGCGTGTGTGTGGACACAATAAACGCGATTGTAACTATTACTATTAGTAGGATTTCTACAGCGATTCGGACTCCACTATAATATTAGTCAGACTTTCCCAAATAATTGTGTTTATTTGCGACGTAATGTATGTGGGAACGCTCTGCCGAATCGCATCTTCTTTTTTTTAATCCCACAATGCACCACTCGCGCTCTGATTGACAGGAAGTGCGTCCTTACATGATCATGTACACTTATATGTCTCCCTACATGGCTACATGGGCCACCCTCAAAGACACACCCACTTTTTGACCACGCAAGCAACAACAAAAACCCGGGTTTAAAACCCGCGGTTCAAATCACGATTATTTAGGTAGTGGAAACGGCCCTACTAAAGTGTGTTTACACACAAGCAATGCGAGGCAGCCAAATGACCAAAAACCAACAGCCACGGCCCACAGTCCCATGTTGCCTTGCCCTATTTCTCTCCAACAGTAAGCGTGTCTCTGCAATCTTCTCCATGAGCACATTCATGTATGTTTCATCTCTACCATGCTGTTTTTTTCCACTCTTGAAAACCACTTAGGCTTGGGCAAGAGACCACCCCCCCCCCTCCCTTCCTTCCTGCATCTGTGGTCTATCCATCAACATGACTTGGGACAACTTCTCCATCATTTCTGTAGATTCAAATGTTGACTTATCAACATATCAACCCCATTCCTCCATCTGGACCAAACAGAAAAAAGTGCTGTCATCATGACAGTAATGTACAGTAAGTACTGGTTGCAAGTGAAATAAAAGAAATCATAATTAATTTGTATTCCAGCACAAACATTAATTATTAAAGTACAGTACTTTAGTTAAATTTCCCAAGGCCTCCATGCCAAATTAGTCTTGTTTACCAGTGCATGCTATGTTACATTACATGCACATGTACATACAGGTATGGATGATATTATACATGTGGTACTGGTTATAATACTACATGTAGCACTGCTCACATTACATTGTACACCATATTGTATATTCGATTATAAAGTAGTGCACTACAGAAATGTACACACCATATGTACAGCGTACATGTACGACTGTGTGCATGTCAACTTAGCATTAGGTACATGCATGTACATTTTTGTACATGTACATGCATATATGCGCATGCACATCTGGACAAGGCATTGGGTTTATTTGGTGTCAATTGGAATTGACCTTGGTGCCAAATACGGAGGCAATGCAAAACACATGTAACAAACAAGGATGCTTCTGTTGTAAATGGCATTTCCTGAAATGAAGGCGAACCAGTCCGACACTCATTTAAATCGGTCTAAAATACATCTCCATGAGCTGTCATCAGATGCAAAGGCTAGCATCCCAACCTAGAAGGTTTTTAATGCGATCAAGCCCATAATGTCAACCCATTGCATCCTCTGTTAGTGTTGTTAACACATTCACTGTTCACTGTTCAGTACATTTACTGGTCAATGTTCATGTACAGTACATGTACGTGTACATGTACATGTACATTGTACAAATGTACATGTGCCAATGTACATGTACATGTACGTGTACATGTTGTATACATGTACACTGTACATGTATACTGTGCATGAGCATGTACAAGTACATGTACATATGTACATGTAGCACAAAATGCACCGATATTCAATGCAGCAATTCACTTGCCAATACCTTCCATTTGAATGCACGCATCAAGATCTTTTCAACTCCCTCTTGGATATTAGATGATAGGGGATTTGGACTGGGGATATTTACGTGCGCGTGTGGGCGAGTGGGCAGGGAGGGAGAGGAGGAGGGAGAGGAGGAGGAAGGGAGGGGAAAGGAGGCAGGAACGAGCGGGACTATCATCAACTCAGAGGTCAGACCAGGGACAGACCGACTCCTCCCGATCTCGGGGATCTAATTCGTGGAGCCTCTATGCCGCCAAGGAGCGACGCTGTCGCAATCGCACGATTTATTTAATCGCCCAATCCCCTCCCCCCCCCCTTCCCCAGGCTCCTTCCATTTTTTTCTCCTTCTGTCTGCCCCCGCCAACAAAAACTTAGCGGTCTTCTGTCTCCCGTGCACTGACAACGTGTGAGGCCGCCACTGGGACGGCCGAGAAACAATCTCGAGCACGCTTTTTTTCTTTTCCTTTCACAGATTCCCTGGAAATTAAATTCGCACTTACTTCACTTTTAATTTTGTCAGCGTACACGCATGCATTACTGAGAGTGCTCTATTGAATGTACGTGTGCCCATCAAGGCATCCTATGAATTTTTATTACACTAAATGTGCGGGGGGTCGGGCCATTTTTCCCGGGAAATGGTAATTGATATTTTTCACACTTGCCAAACAACCCTCATGTTAATAAAAGACTTTCTTCTGTAAATGTACTGTACAGTGTACAAACATGTAATGATCCAATTCCATCACTGTAAACTGCCAATTATTTTCATAAACTGTCTCCTAACATCGACAATGAGAAATCTGGATGAGTAAGTACTGCAAAAATACTGCACACCTGCAAACAAACTTCAACTTCAACTTGCCAAGATTATCTGTCAATTCAACACACCAACCTGACATATTCATATGCAGAATTAGTTCTGAACACTAAAACTACAGGTACAACAATGTAGGCCTACATCCTGATAATGCACATTTGGAACTCCAAACATTCATGCACATGTTTACATGACATACAAATTGTACATGTGCATGTGTGATGACGTACGTATGCACACTGCACAGATGTGTTCCTGTTTAAATAAAAAAAAACATCCCATGCATTTACTGCAGGCTGGAGCCCTAATCAATTAAGCTTCCAAATATCAACTTGAAATTCCATGTCCAGGGTCAAACTGGGGACATGGTCTGAAGCCAAACTTGTGTTCATACATGTACATGCATATATGTACTACTGTACAATGGTCAAGGACAAATCATTAACATGTTCATGTATACCGGTACAGCAAGTTATTTACATTATGCTATATTATGTAAATGTATACATATTTGAACCATGTGAAGAAATTTAGGTGATACATTTAGGTATACATGTACATGTATACGGTACACATACATGTGTACATGTGTACACGACTACATGTACATGTACTGTACACACGATGCTGCATGTACATTACATGTACACATACATGTAATACCAAAAATAATGATCCACATGATTGTGTTTGCACAGAATGTGTATGAATTACACTATCTACATGATCTATGAGCAATTTTATGTATAACAATTGATGCATGCAATGCATCAAGAAATCTTTCATGCATGTTATGAGATTTGGTCCTCAAAATAACGAGTATATTGTATGCAATAACACAGCACTTAGTTTACTCATGGAGGAAGAAGGGGTGGTTTACTGCACTATAGGCATTGATGGTTGTTCCCCCCCAAAAAATACACCTGGTGGAAAATTGGCAACTGAATCTGAATAAAGACAATTGAATTCACTCTGCTCACCAGCCACTTTAGTGACCACTCCACTGGGCATTAAAAGAATTAACACCCTTGCCCGTATGCCCAAAATAAATGGGACAAAGAATCAGAAAGTCTCTAAGTCTAATGTGGTAATCACTTTCTCCCTGCCACAAACTCTACCAATAGGATTGGGAGTCATGGGGGAATTAAACACTTACATAGCCGGCTACAAATATGCAGCCTCCCCTGTTTTGCATTTCAAATGGGGAGCCAATCTGGCTTGTAAGGTCTTACTCTTAGAGGTAGACAAGGGGAGGGGGAAGGGAGTACGGGACAGTCTCTACCGGAAACCAGCAGAATTAAAGCCGCTACTTAAACAGCAATGCGACGCTTTGTGTTGGCCATAATCCTTGTGGCAAAAATCAATGCAATGTGCCACCCACTAGTTTAGTCCATGTCCCAGCAATTCCAGCTGAATATGGTTGGCTCGTCAATGTATAATTAAGACAATTAAGCTACAGCAAATAAGGAAGACCCCCGTCCCTCTACAAAAGCAATCTGTTTCATCTCATTACTTTTTCTGCATTTACTTTTGGATAAATTTAGTAAAATAATGGGGAACTTTGAAATTAGAAAGCAATCTCCTGAGCGCTGAGGTCTCGGGTTAAGTCCCAGTCCACTGAGTCCAGTGGCTTATTTTCCAAACTGTTTCAACCTTCCCTGACAGTATTCCTTTAGTCTGTTCAATAATTAACAATCTGTTTTTGGGAAAGGTTCTGCTCGGATCAAAAACACCCGAATCTGCATTTTTTACATTTTCATTTTGGTCATTTAACTCAGTAAGCACTATAGAAGCAGTTTGAAACATTTTATTACCCGGTGCTTTTTATAACAGTACTGCAGATAAGTATATGTGTTGTATAAAATGAACATCAAGAACAATATACACCAGTGTACATGTGTACACTGTTCATAAAAAAACACAGCCCATTAGTACTCACTGGGAACTTGGGAAGGTAGGTAACAATTCCTGCATTAATCTGACTTTATCACTGTACAGAAAAGGTTATAGCCAGGATGTACATGTACACTTTATCATGACTACATGTACCTGTACATGTACAGGATACATCAATGTACAAAATGTACAAACTTGCACATCATTATGTACATAATGTATTGTGCTGTATAACTATTAAGTATTAGTCCCATTTACTATACTATTACTAGTGCTGTATAGGTTTTCTTCTGGATGAAAAAAAAAGGAAAATAAACATAGGCAGTATCTTGATTCAGACTTCTCGTTCCAATTTAAAATCAGTTCGGGTGCAGTCCAATGTTCATTGCCTATCTATTATTATCTGAAAAAGAATTCAGATTAAGAATGGTCAAATAAGAATAAAAAAATGACCAATTTTACATTAGTATTTAATTACCAGTACAGTAGTGCAAGTAGTGGCAGCCACTAATAATAAATATAATAATAGTAGTAATAATACTAATACAAGTAGTAATAATAGTACTATTACTAATACTGTAATAGTACTTAGTAGTACTATAGTCGATTAAGAGTAGTAGTACCCCAGAAATAATGAAAGCAGAATAGTGTGCCCATTTATAACAGTTATCCTTGGATTCCTTGCAGTAACAATTTGTTTGCAAAAAAAACAGTGTAAACAAATGTCTACGCAAAATGACCACAGAACAAACAAACAAAACACACTCAGTTCAGAATAAAGAAAACAAAATATCAGGTACGTGAAGTCGAATTCACCGGCATATCAATTCTTAATAAGTTAATTATTAATATTATGATATTTCGTCTTGGTTTTTATTTTTTATTTGTTTTCCAAGCAAACGAAATCTTACAATTTCAAAACAAACTCAGTCTTACTCACGATCAATCTCTTAATACAAATTAAAACAAATAATGAAATACACGGCGGACTAATTGGAATTAATAACACAGTTACAACCAGTGTTATGTAATGTCTAATCATTTTTTACGGGGAAAAAGACATTAATTCGGGAGTGAACACAGTGCACCATTTCAGCTGTACACAGCGCCACACACGATCAATACAAGATTTGTACACAAGCATGGCATCACACACGAAGGCGTATACTACTAGTACTACAGTAGCACAATGCACGCTCTGCATGACGTGTACAGGGCGACATGACATATTTTGACAGTTCCCAAGACGGTACGAATTCCCATTTTTACCGAACACGACGGGCACCGAGAAGGACGGCACGGCACATTTTACGATTCAGTAACAACAGCACAACAAAACTCACCGACTGGCATCACATTCGGCGGGGAAGAACCCCTCCTAAATTGAAAATAAAAATCCCAAGTCCACGGACGGGCGACATGTTTTTTTCCATCAACCAACTGAGCTCGGCCGCAAAGTTCACCATTGATTTTGTTAAAATCCACTCGTCGGCGATGTGCTGTTTATGTATTCGCTGTTCCTCCCTCTGCGCATCTCCTCAAATCCGTCAAATATTTTCAATATTTCAAAGTAAAATGACATTTACTCCTTATAATACTAAAGCTAACTTGAGAAAAACATAGCTGATTGTTCATTTTGTAAATTTAATATCTAAATGCTTCAGAAACAGACCTTTCTATATATATTTTTCAACCAACTACAGAGGAAGAGCGTTCGGCTGACAGCCCCTCGATCACGTGCTAGGCCTATATTTAGCCATTACGCCCCGCGCTAAATTTATGCATATAACGGTGCGGACGCAGGTGCTTTCGTAGAATACTGTGCGGATTGTATCGCATGGTGGCGCTGTTAATGTGTGGTCTCGAGTAATCAAGGAACAATTATTATTTCTTGGAATCCGTTGACTTGATTTCTTGCACGACAGCTCCCATCTGTTAATTACAGCACGCGAGCCAGCGCCAAGACATTTTGTTCTGAGCAAAAAAAGCGTGAAATAATGCTTAGCGTAAGCAAAGTATAAAACTAGAGAATCTTTCGCCACCACATTGGCTTCCCTCCAAACCAAAATGAAAATTTCTTTTTCTATAAATGTCTTGGAGAATTTCTCCCACTTATTGGTGAACAATAGCTTTTGATGCGATGAAACCATATACACCCAGAACATGTTCGACTTATACCCCCTTTTCATTTTTCTAAGAGCTGTGTCCACAAGTTAAAAAATAAAATAAAAATAAAGCAAAACTGTCCACAAGCAAATCTGTGTCTATACACCTTTTCTTCCCATAATTTTGTTTATTTCATAAAGCAGGTACAAAAATAGACATGTATCAAAACTTTGTTTTTTTAACAAAAATAGCTACACCAGCTACTCTGATACTGAAAATTCTGAAAGACACTGGAAGGAATAACATTACTTTTTAAAATCTATCAAAGGTTCCAAGTACCAATACTTGCTACAAATCTAATGGAGAACATAAGATAAGCTTAATATTTCAGTGCAAAAGGATTTCATTGTGTTCCTTGAAAGACAAAAATTGAAATTGAGTTTTCTTGTATCGGAAATATGCGGAGCAATACCACTAAATGCATTATAGCTTATCCAAGTATACCTTAACCAAAAGAAGCCAAAAAAAAAACCCACTATGAAACAGTTGGCACTTAAATCTACCTGAAAGTCTGAGCTATACTGTTTGGACTTTGAAAGACTTGTACAGACTTAAAATCAGCTTTTTAAAAATTGCCTACAGTGTGACAGGGTTGCCCTAAAACAAATACCGGTACTGTATGTTGTTTATGTCAGAACTACATACGTGTAGATACAGGCAGCTTCAACTTTGACACTAAAATAATGTAGCTTACAATGCAAAACAGAATGGCACAGTTATTTGGCAAAAAATATCAAAATATTGCCATGAAATTTGGAATAACCGAGGGAAACGGTAAATATTCTTTATAAAAGCACCCCATGGTTCTCTATATTTTGGTTTAAATCTATTGGACATGTATTAACTGCAAAAAATAATGATTGACACAAAATGCCAAAAATAATGGCTTGGTATAGGCACAATGTTTGTTTTTTCGGTGGGGGGGGGGGGGATAGTTACGATGAGTTTGATTAAATCAATCCTAAACGTGAGTAAGTTGTGTTGTGCGAACCATTGACTGGGGTTGTAACTCCCAGGAAAATCTCTGGGAATTAAAATTCAATGAAGAAATATCTACTCAGCATCTCCAGACGCTGCGGACAAAGTGTTCACTGGGCAACTTCGGTAGATTTCAACTCGTGGATGTTGAGTTGTCTTGAAGCTGTTGACCTGCACAACTGGAGGATTAGGAGGAAAGGGTTTGCAGGAAGAAGGAGACGAAACAGGGGGGATGCAACAGACAAACACAGTGGAGAGAAATGCTGAAGGATAGCATAGAGGTGAAGTGTGCCAATGAAAGTGGTGAACTAGGAAGGGATTAAACAAGATAATGCTGAAGGATAGCATAGAGATGAAGTGTGCCAATGAAAGTTGTGAACTACGTAGGGATTAAACAGGATAAAAACCACAAAAGACTAAAACTACACTAAAACACCCTAAGAGGAGCGAAGATCATCTTTTAATCCGCCCACTTGAGCCTCTTTTCTGCCATTTTTCTTTTTTAATCATTTGTTTCTTCTCTCGCGCAAATCTTCACAATTCATCGCGCTGACGGTCGGGAAACTCCCCCTCTGAAATGTGGCCATTGAAATCCAGGTCGTTGGCCTCCATGAAGCCAGAAATGATCTCATCCAGCATGGTATCTCTTTGGTTGCCTGGCGGAACTTGCTTTATAAAGTATGCCTTTATCTAAGAGCAGAGGAATAGGGTTTTGTTGATTCAATGAACAGGGCGAAATAGAGAAGAGGCATTTGTACAGCCACGTATCAAATACATATCGGTGACGTTAAAGTAGAATGTGCACACATGCATACATGGTTTCCATGATTTAAAAAAAATAATTAAAAAGATTTTTTGGAGCATTACATCAAGAAGCAGAAATGGAACAGACAGTATGCAGGAGACAATGGTAGCCAGGGACGAAGAGAGGAAAGTGGAATCAGACGGGTTGAGAATAGCAAGAGCAGGGAAGAACAATAAAGAGGTTGAGAACGTGGCGTCAATCAAAACTCATCGTGGGAATGCTTGGGCCCCCGAAACTCCTCAAAACTGATCACGTCGTCGTGGTCTATGTCCTGATGAGCAAAGAGCTTGTCCACTTGCTCCTGGAGCTCATCTTGGTCCTCAGCACCCGTGGACTTGAAGAAGATCTGAGCCTGCCGTGGTTAAGCAACAGCGTGTTGACAGGAAGGGTGAATAATTTTAGACAGACAGAGAGAGATATGAGTGCGCGTGCCAGATTTTAGGGGGGGGGGGAGAAAGAGAAGCAGATTACAAGTTTAGAAGGGGTGGCAATTTGAAAAAGCGCAATTGACAGTAAGATAGAAATGGGTTATAAGATCAGCAGTGTTTTGGGCAATTCATTAGTCATGTTAGAAGGAGGAACAAGTGGCGAGTTATGGAGCGTGGAGACACAGACAACACAAGTCGGAAATCCATTTCGGACCAGATGATAGATGAGAGGGGGAAGGATGCAGGGCAGGGAAGATGGAAGGGGTGAGAATGGGACAGGGGAAGAAAGCATAAAGGACAAAGTAAGTTTTGGTTTGATAAAATACTTGCAAACTGCTTACTGACTTAAAAGACCTGAATGCAAATCTCAAAAACTTAGAGGGCCTGTGGTCGATTTCATGGAACTCATTGCAACTTATGATCGATTTCAAGGTGATGGGAGATACACAGACCATATGACCAATGAAAAGCTAGGATGGGTCATCAATCGTAAGTGGAGTTACAAATGCATGGTAATGCTTAAATTTATGTAAAATTCACCCCAGATTCTGCAAACCCTTCAGGACCTTCCTCAGAGGCAAACACTGTATTCATGTATTTTCTGTGTGAAGGTAAATCAAGGCAGGTTTGTCCTACTCAATGTGTAAATCAGCAAGGCATACTCAGTGCTCCGAAGAATGACTACACTACAGGCAGCCTTTTTCCAGATAGGTTACTGGGCAAAGCACTGAGCAAGTAGGGCAAACCCCCATTGAATTAAGAAGCCATTGATCACTCATTGACCACACTGATCTACTTACCAGTAGAAATTACGAGATATCTTGTTATTAGTATTGAAAAATGAAAAAGCTGCATAATCTGAGTCCGTACTAGAAATCGGGAGTCGCAGGTTCGAATCCCACCCAAGCTGCCTGAAATATTTTGATCAGGCATCGGGCAAAGCACTGAGCACTCAGTGTTTACTGTTTATCACGTCGAGCAAGGGCAAAACCTTATTGAACTGCATAATCAGAGTGTCAGTTTATGTATTTATCTAGTTTAATAATTTTGGTTTAACATACAGGCACTCTGCCAGAGCATACCGGGTTAATGTCCTGTTCTATTCCCTTTTTTCTTTCCTTTTTTTCCCACAAATTTTGGAATGGGTTCGGACATGCCCTCAGAAACCAGAGTGACCAACATTGTTCCATCGCATGAATATAGTGTCCTGAGTTGGGGAAAAGAGAGATTGGAAGGTCGAAAACAACTCGGAGACGTACAGCGGTAAAAGGAGTGGAATGCGTGCGGGCTGGAAAACATGGTATGAACCCAGAAGGTGACCCAAGGTTAGGAAGACATGGAGCCAAAGCGTGACGGCCTGATGTGCATCAGAGGGCATGAAGAGGAGACTGGATAGGGGAAGTAAGGGACTCAAGGGCCAATCCTACAGTCCATGAATGCCTTTGCTAGCTAAAAGGCTAAATTGTCAAGTTGCCCACCAAAATGTCATCTTGTCCCAGGTATTCAGAGAGGCAATTTGTTGCGCCCTGCATCATCCACTGTGGTGAACTTTCAAAGGTTAAGGGTAGGGTTAGACCATAGACATATATAACCTATAGACGGACAGCGTCTATCAGAAACAACGCCGGGAAATTGTAACGCCATGGGGAACCCGACTAGCATACGGGCAGAAATAAAGAGCACCACCACATGTTTGTATTCATGTAGTGTGACGCGTATTCAAATTTGCCCATGAATATAAGACTCTACGCGGCGACGCTCAGGAACGTGTGCATTTGTTTTTATATATACGTGCAGGGCAGCACTCTTTACTTCCGCCGAATTTTTTTTTTTAAAGATGGCAGCCTCCTTGGAATTTCAGTCTGGCGCCCACTATTGACCGTCTACAGGTTATTTGTGTCTATGGGTTAGACATAATACCCAAATACACGCACCTCCTCTGGAGATATCTTCTCGTCGCCATTGACATCAATCATCTTGAAGAGATTGGTGGGCTTCCGGTCCTGAATAGATCGAACAGTGACTTCGTACTGTGCGTCTCTGTCTGTCTTGGGTTGCTTCAGGCCTACAAAAAGGTAACAAACAAACAAACAAACATCCCAACACCCCAACAAACATGAAGTTAATACAAAAAAACTGCTGCAAACTGACTAAGATGACCTGCAGTACACAAATTTCAAAAGTTAGAGGGCCTGACGTTTCGATCGAAAACTCAGGCCCTCTAACTTTTGAAACAAACAAACAAGAAAATAGACAAATAAATGAGTAAGCACCCCAACAAACAAACATACAAAAAACCAAGCAGACGATAATGTAAAATCAACTATCAAAGACAATTTGACTATTTGGGAAGGCCACCATCTAAGAGCTGGACAGCTCAGAGGGGAAAGCACTGGTACGTTAATCCAGAGGTCTCGGGTTCAAGTTCGGTCCAGTCAAAGTTTTCTTTACTTTGCCAATTTTTCAATTCATTTCCTTCATTCAATTTCAGGGATTCAAATATTTTTTGCAAGACTCATGTCTGGCTCGAGTCTTATTTTAGCCAGGATATTTCAGCCAGGATAACAAATGACTTTTGTGACTTGCAACTCATTGAAAAAAAACAACAACCCCATAAAACAATTGGGTTTTGTGACACGTGAGTATTGGGGGTACATAGATGGATTGAGTTATTTTCTGTTTCCTTGACTATACATCATGTACAGTCTTTTATTTGATACAATGTTTCTTATACAAAAAGATGACTAGTGACTCAGACTCGACTAGGACTCAAACTGGATGACTCAGGACTTGTACTCAAGGACGTGACTCGGACTCAGATTTGATATTATGTGACTCAAATACAAGTCTGTCAAATCCTAACAACTGCTTCTTGCTACACATGGCTTCAATTTAGCTCTCATGCCCTCCTCCTATTCCCCCTCTTCATTTTGCTCTTCATGCTTCCCTTCCTCTTCCACTTCCTTCTCTTCCTCTTTTTCCATTTCCTCCTTCCTTTCCTCCTCGTTTACCTCCTCTTCCTTTTCTTTCTCTCGATCCTTCTCTTTCTACTCCCCTCCCTCCTCTTCTTCCTCCTCTTCCTCTCACTCCTCCTTTTCGAGTCTGCCTTCCCCGACTCCTATTCCTCCTCTTCCTTCTTTTCTTCCTCCTCCACTTCCTTCTCTTCCTCTTTTTCCGTTTCCTCCTTCATTTCCCTCCTCTATCCTCTCCTTAATCTTGCTCTTCTCTTTTTCCTTCTCTCCTTCCTCTTCTTCCTCTTCTTCCTACTCCTCCTCTTCCTCTCCCTCCTCCTTCTTCGGGTTTGCCTCCCCGACTCCTCCTATTTACCCTCCCCTTCTTCCCCCCCCCCCTCTTCCTCATCTTCCTCCTTTCCTCACCTGACTTTGAGGAGACCGTCAGCAGGTCTTCGTTGGCTGTGATGTAAATGAGCCGTTTCTCGCCAATGCAAACCTTTCGGAGTCCCTCGCTCAGGCCTGGGAGATGGATGTCATTTTCGGCAATGAAAAACGGACGGTCCCTGGATGCACTATAGTCAAATTGGGAATGAAAGCAAAAATGAAAAGAAAAAGAAAAAAAAAATCTTGACAAATCCATAGGTTTCAAAGGTCAGTAAGACAGATGTTGTCAAACTATCGGTACACATACTGACATAGTATCATTAATTATTAGTACTTACATGTACATGTAGTACTAACTAGTATAGTAATTAGTAGGTTTAGTGGGTTTTTTCTTCTTAAATTTGGGTTCAAGTCCTGGTCCAGTAAATTTTTTCTTTGCCATTTTTCAAAATCAACTTGGGAAGTTTTCAAAAATATGATTTTTTTTAACAATCAAAATCGAACTAATTTTGTTCCAACAAAAAAGAGTGACTGTAGCTAGTGACACTATACTACTATTACTAAGGCTACAGTGATTTATTGTTGTAGTTAAACAACTATATAAGTTATAATTTAATTAAGTTATATTTAGTTATACAACTAGTATAACTAGTATAACTTTACAATTTATAACTTTGTTATCATAGTTAAAGTACATGGAATGATGTATCTCTATCTGGTCTATGGTTTATTACTCCATGGAGGAAGGAAGGTTAGACCATGGAGGTACATGCAGACCTTAGTTAGACCAATGGTTAGACTTAGTCACTATCTTTAAAACTAAGTTATAATTCTGTCGCTAGATTAATGTGAAATAGAGCTTGGACATACGTGGAATCGAACTCTATCCACTTTTCGCCGTCGTCGTCCATCTGCTTGGCCACGAAATCCAGTTCCAGCCAGTTGCCGGTCACGGCCGTGCGGACGCAGGACTTGAGGCGGCCCAGCACCGCGACCGACACGCCCTCGGCAAAGACCGGCAGCTCCGGGTAGACATCGGCCGGCGGTGACGTGTCCTCCGCTCCCTCGTGCTCGTCGCCAGTGACCGGGGTAAACCACGGTAAAGAGCACGCAAACAGCACCAGAAGCAACGTGTTCATCATGAGTGCTGTATCGAGAGTGGTTGGTCCAAAAGTCTGGGAAATGATTGATAAGAAGTCTGACTTTTTTTGTAACTTTATCTACTAGTATGATTTCCGGTGGCCTCAATAAAGTTTGCGTTGAGCGGCAAGTGAAAGTGTCAACTCCGGAAGCAGTCGGCAATTGCGTATAGCGTATGCGCATCAGCGTTTTTTTGTGTACAACTCTATGGCGCGTAAAGGGTTTGGACCGGATGTACGCACGTGCGGATCCTGTGCAACGTGTACGCAGTAGGAACCAACCACTAAAACTTTGTAAACGATTTAAAAAGTCGGTTGTCTTAGTCTTATTAGATATGAATTTTAATAAAATATTTAGGTGGTTGTGATCATATATTTTTTCCAGAGTAACTGCGGAGCCGGCATTATAATAAATAAAAACTGAAACAATAGAGTACGCACTGGCTTCATTTCGTCTAAGGAGGGCGCTACACACTTTTAACGGAGGATCATTATCTAAACTTGAACATGATGTTTTGATCGAGGTACATAGTGCCATGTGGGCGGTTCCGTGGAGCGGTACAGAGTCCTACTCGGCTCCTTAGTCCTTGTGTGTTCTTTAGAGTTTGGGCGTCTGCTGCTGCGATCGAGATGTCTACACAGCTCCGCGTTGTCACATTAAACTGTTGGTGAGAAATCCGAGTTTGAGACCAAAACAGACCCATTGTTCAATGACAATCGTACCCAGTCTTTCGGGTGGACCCGTAAACAAACTTAAGCCGGAAGTATATCTTGCCGGCAACATTATTCTTCTCGCAAACACTATTTTGCCGTTCCTATACATAGATCTGATTGGCCAAGTTTCATGACGTCATGCCGGCTGGTGGCGCCGACTGGTGGCTAGTCCCACTTTAAGAATAACTTTCAAGTTTCATTGTTTCAAGTCTTCAGTAAGAAGCTGGGCTGGTATGACAAAATGGAAATTGGTCGGAATAGGTACCTCCAGTATCAGAGGGGAACGAGGATCTTAGTTGCAGTAACTGTAACCCTCATCCTTCCGAGGGTCGGATGAGGGTTACGGTAACCGTAACTACGACTTTCGAGGATCTTGGCCCTGTTTAGTGTTACGGATCTATATTCCGTCTTTTCCGGGGTCAAGCTTTTTAAAATTAATTTTAATACCTACACCGTAAACAGGGTCCTCAGTACCCTCTGCGCATGGATTCTCTGAGTCTGAGGTAGGCCCTGTTTATGGTTTTTCCTCTTACTCAGATTACGGTACCGAAGATAGGGGCCCCTGTTTATGCCTTTTATGGGTCTATCTTATCTATTGGGCCACTAGAGAATAGAAGACATCTGGGCTGCCTGTAGACCTACTACTAGACTAGTACTAGTACTAGTAGTAGTAGTACTAGTAGTAGGACTACTAAACTACCATGACTTGCGAAAGTCTAGGCACGCTTAACAGGCACCCCAAGTCCTTCACTACCAACCCTCCACTAGATGTAGCTACAGTTAAAGGTACACAGAAATCAAAATTAACTTGGGGTTAAATAAATCAGTATTGTTATAAAACCCAAAATATCTATCATTTTTGAGACCAAAAATGATTTATTTAGCCAAAAAACGCTATATTTTGGTCCAAAAATTGTGCCCCCCACTTTGGAGACTTACTACTTCACATACAGAATTTGTGGTCAGTCTTGAGGTCGTGCGCTTTGCACTAGCCCTGCATTGTCTCTGTTGTCCATCAGCCGTAAATACCGCACTGTCACATGCGCAGTAGCGCACTTTATCGTCTTGGCATTTTGATCGCCTCGCTCGGCTGCTTTTGGTCTGTATGTGACGTCACATGCTCACAGGGGGAATTTTTGGGGGCGGGGCGAACATAGACTTTTTTGTTTGTTTTGGGGCGAAATAAGGCGCTAACAATTAGAAAAAAATCAATCCTGTACTGATTATATTGTGAACATTACCAAGGAGATTTTTAGCTCTTTTTCAAATCCTATTTCTGTAGACCTTTAACTTACAGCTCTTGACACCTGTTTTAACCATGTATGGAAATCGTTAAGAAACGAGGGCTGGAGTTACTGCAGCTAGCGTTGACCCAGATGTGACGCAGCCCTGATCGTGCTGACTGCACCAATGCTTGGACCCAGGTTGTCACCACTGTGATTTTTCTAATGTCCAGGGGCCTGTTCATCATCAGTAAGGATCGCGAGAAGCGCATGCAGTGCATTGGTGACGAGCTAGCCAGAGGGCGCTATGACGTCGTCACTTTGCAGGAGGTAAGAAGATTGATCGCAATTATCCACAAGACCGTGGACCGAGTCTAGTGATTTCAGCGTCAGTCTAGTGCCGATCGTGACCGCACTGGACCGGCGGTCTAGTGGTTTTTTGGTTGCACCTTGAAGAAAATTGCACTAAAATATAACTTTGACTTTGATCTGTACTAAGTAAACTGCATTGTCTCATGGTATTCCTTTCACTGCGTGCAATTTGTGTTTCTTATTTATGGCACAGGTCTTGTAAAAAACGAGCTCAGGTCTAGTAAGAGTCTCCAGTCACTACTAGACCTGCTGTCTTGTCCATTTTCGTTCTGAAATTTGAGCCATGATTGCAAGTGTGCATGCGCGCTTGTAAAAGTGGTAAAAACTTGGCTTCATCGACCAGTGGTTGTTGAGTTGTGTCTCAACTCAGGGCCAGTCAGGGCCAGTGTGTCCCTGGTTAAAGCAATGTGTACTGCTGTCTTTATTCTTACGAATGAGTCTTGAAGAGTGACCCGATTTCCTTGATTAGTTTGATTAGTGTGCCTATTTTGATTCTTCGTGGACAGGTTTGGATGGAGCGGGATTACAGGAGTATCTGTGAGAAGGTGAAGGCTGTGCTGCCACACCACCATTACTTCCACAGGTAAAGAATCGGTCAGCGCTGCGCTCGGGACCAGGCGGCTCTTTCATGAATGTAGGGGGATGTGACCTTGTATACTGTGTGGCCCTTTAAAGGAGATTTGGCCCCTTTAAATTGAGCAGGACAGCTAACGCTTCCTGATTGATCCGTGTAGTTGCCAACTGCTAGTGTGCTGAGCATGCCATGACTGTGCGGTGCTTGTATGTACACACTGCACAGTACATGTAGATAGCGTACAATGGGCAATCAATATTCGTGGCCGTGAGGCATTCCTCTATGTTCAGAGTTTGTCTGTTATCACCCATCTTTCTGTGTTGGGGATTATTCGCGGCGTCGATCCGGAACTATCAGAAACAGTGTCGTGTGTTCTGCCTGAGCGTCTCCCTTCCCTGGAGGGCACATGCCCTCACCCCTGATGAGATCACCTCCTTTCGCTTCCCAAGGACCACCCCCTGGTGTCTCCCCACTACAAGAGAAACCAGGTCCGGGTGTATGAGTTACGCACAACTTGTATGGAGAGCACTGAACCTTACTTTGGAAGATTATTAGAAACACAGAATTACATCACAAAGAGACTCTCATATCTGCAGTAATTGAATGCAGACGATTACGCTTTGCTGGACACTGTGTCCGCACTGAAGTGTCCGGCAGATCACCAAGCCGGTATTCTGGTTTCATCCAGTGCCTCATGCAGCAGGGTTAGAAAGGCACTCACTCATCCAGACACTGTATCTAAACTCCAAAGGTATTGCCCTTCAGTAACCAGAGATCTTATGAACTGATGCTGCAGAGGAACATGTGACCGCAGCTTCTTTCGTCTAGAGTAATCCGAGAGTAGTAATTCAATGAGGGTTTGCCCTGCTCGACGTGATAAAACACCGAGCGTTCGGTGCTTTGCCTGGTGCCCGATGAAAACATTTCAGGCAGCTCGGGCGGGATTCAAACCCGCGACTCCCGTTTTCGAGTGCAGACATCTTAATCACTTGGCCACCGAGCTGGTCGAGATCGTGTCTGAGAGTAGAAGATTGACGGATGAGCATATTTGTTTGCGGTCGGCAGCGGGCTGCTGGGAAGTGGCATGTGTATCCTGTCCAGGTGGCCCATTCTGGACGTGATGATTCATCGCTACTCCTTGAACAGCTACGCTCATCACATCCTGGAGGGGGACTGGTTTGCGGGCAAAGGCGTCGGTCTTGCCGTTCTGCAAGTCCGGGGCCTGAGGGTCAATGTCTACACAACCCACGTGAGTCCCATTCTGTGCCTCTTGACGCAGTTAGCTTATAGGTGGTTAGTTAGTCAGCCATCGTAGGCAGGGTTAGAGGTGGGGCAGGTAGGTCTCCATAAAAACATTACCAATGTCAGCAGGGTTAGGCTTTAGTAATTATTTAGGCCTGAAGATCTTGGTACGAGCCTGTTCCAGTTGATTGTGGTTGTCAAAGGGACTGACGACTTAGTGGAAGGTTTGCGGTGACGCCATGTTAGCACTTCTCTTTTGAGAAGGAGTGCGGCTCTGAAAAGAGCCGGTAACTTAATGTTTTGGGTAGTGTGTACTCGTCAAAAGACGAGTATTCCCTCTGTCCTTTCGAAGATTTGACTGCCTGGGGTGGAGGCTAGTCTGCGGTCAGTGATCGTCAGTACCATTCACGCACACACACAAGTCCGTTACGCTCCATTGACGACGCACAATGGGTCCTTTTTCGAACTGATAATCTCTTGACAAAAGCCACAACGACGTCCAAATTGTGCCAGGTTTCACTCTCTTGTACCCATAGTATACCCTTATCAATTTATTTTACAGAAATAGATTGTTCCGATTGTTTTAGCGAGATTTGAAAATAATGCATTGTTCATAAACCCCCGTATGGCGGTCATGGGCGCTGTAAAACCACCCGGCGCGAAGTGGTTAAAGCTACATTTTGAAGGTAGTGTTTGGAGGTTTGGATCTCCCTCTCTCTTCTGATATCCAGGAGACGGCCATGTACGCACCGTACGACAACCAGCTGGCCGACGACCTCTTCACGCACCGCCTCCTGCAGAGCTACGAGCTGAGCGAGTTTGTGCGGATGAGCGCGGCGGCCGGGGGCAGTGAGCTGAGCCTGGTGACGGGCGACTTCAACTTGGAGGAGCACTCCCTGGGCCAGAGGGTGGCCAGGGCCAACGCAGACCTGAGAGACGCCTGGATGGAAAGGCCTCAAGCCTGCGAGGTGAGGGGCTAAGGGTCACGGGACGTCTCCGGTCCCTAGGGCGACGATATCTCCGAGCCTTACAATCCATCATCAGCTGTTACTTTCTCGAATCTTGAGGCATTCCATCCGAGTTCTCACTGCTGTTAGTCCAGTCATTGTCCTGCACTAAGGGGACAATATCTCAGAGCCTTACCATCCATCATGACACAGCTGTTAATTTATTTTGAAGCATTCCATCTATTGATCGTTGATCGTTTTCCTTTCCTTTGCTTGTAAATCTACAAAAAAGTACCTCTGTCTGTTTCTCGAGCCCAAGTTGTATGCCTGTTGGTCTTGGCTGGGATGTCTGCAAGCAAGTCCTGCCGATCCTCCTGGTCTCCTGACCAGTGTGTTTGAATGCGAGGTTTATAATGTGAGATCCCAATCCAACCCCTTCTCATCTTTGCAGGATCAGCGCTCTTGCACAGTCGACGCTCGCGATAATTGCTACACACCAGCAAACTCCAAAGCGCCGGCGTCGAGGATTGACTACATCCTGTACGGTGCCAGGGGCGGCTGTCGGGCGACCTGTCGCGAGTGTCGCGTGGTCTTCGAGAAGATTCCAGGCACCAGCATGAACTACTCGGACCACAGTGGGGTCGAGGCCCTCCTGGACCTGAGCTGGGACCAAGGTGACGAGATGAAGCTTGGAGAGCCACTGGCTATACGGCTGAAGATATACATTAGACATAGAGCAAATATTCAGTAGATTTTTAGCTGATATACAGCAGATATTCATAAGATTCTCAGCTGATATACAGCAGATATTCATAAGATTCTCAGCTGTTATAGAGAAGATATTCAGAAGATTCTCAGCTGATATAGAGAAGACATTCAGAAGATTCTCAGCTGATATACAGCAGATATTCAGAAGATTCTCAGCTGATGTACAGCAGATATTCAGAAGATTCTCAGCTGATATACAGCAGATATTCAGAAGATTCTCAGCTGATGTACAGCAGATATTCAGAAGATTCTCATCTGATATATAGCAGATATTCAGAAGATTCTGAGCTGATATAAAGCAGATATTCAGAAGATTCTCAGCTGATATAGAGCAGATATTTAGAAGATTCTCAGCTGATATACAGCAGATATTCAGAAGATTCTCATCTGATATATAGCAGATATTCAGAAGATTCTGAGCTGATATAAAGCAGATATTCAGAAGATTCTGAGCTGATATACAGCAGATATTCAGAAGATTCTCAGCTGATATACAGCAGATATTTAGAAGATTTTCTTCTGATATACGGCAGATATTCAGAAGATTCTCAGCTGATATTCAGAAGATTTTTTCTGATATACAGCAGATATTCGGGAGTTTTTAAGCTGATATACAGCAAATATACAGCAGATTTTCAGAAGATTTTCTACTGATACATAGCATATATTCAGAAGATTTTCTACTGATACATAGCAGATATTCAGAAGATTTTCTACTGATATAGAGCAGATAACTGATATACTACAGACATACAGCACATTTTCAGCTGATGTACAGTAGATATGCATGAGACATACATGTACTGATGTACAGTAGATATGCATGAGACATGTACTGATGTACAGTAGATATGCATGAGACATACATGTACTGATGTAGAGTAGATACATGTACATGTATATGGCAGATATTCATCAGGAAATGGTCGAATGGCTTGAAGATATACATCAGATGTGTGGCAGATTTACAGCAGTTAATTGTCAAATGACTTTGAAATATACAGCAGTTAATGGTTGATTGCTTCTGACTGGTGCCCCCTACACAAATAGTTGACTATTTGGGGAGGCTATCCAAGGGCTGGATAGTTCTGGAATGAATTGCTTGCTTTGAATTGTACCACAGAATGGTCACCTTTTGAGTGTCCCTTTGAAATACTAGGCTTGCTTGAAATGGTAATACAGTGTGCAGTACTTTTTTTCTTTCTGCTGGCCAGGTGACAGATCAACTTCCTCTTGTGAGAGCAAGGAGAGTTTGTCACTCCTCCGGGAAATCCTGCCGCATGTCGACCGGGCCATCCAGACGACGAGGGGAGAGCGCCTCAACTACCTTGCCACCTCCTTGCTGGTCGGGCTGCTGTTGGTCTACTTGTGGTTGACAGGGCTGGCGGAGTGGGGCGTAGGCTGGGGCGGGGCGGCGGGCCTGGCCGCTCGCCTGGCCGCCCTGCTGGTAGTGGTGGCACTGGTGCTGGCTGCCACAGGGGCGCTGTGCCTCGGGGCGGCCGTCAAGTCGACCGAGGTCAACCAGCTGGTGGGGCGGAGGAGGGACGTGGCGCTGCGGGTGAGGCGGCTGGAGAGCATGGAGAGGGCGAACTAAGCCCGTGAGGCATCACCCGTGAGGCATCACTCGTGAGGCATCGCCCGTGAGGCATCGCCCGTGAGGCATCGCCTATGAGGCATCGCCCGTGAGGCATCGCCCGTGAGGCATCGCCCCTGAGGCATCGCCCGTGAGGCATCACCCGTGAGGCATCGCCTGTGAGGCATCGCCTGTGAGGCATCACCCGTGAGGCATCGCCCGTGAGGCATCACCCGTGAGGCATCGCCTATGAGGCATCGCCCGTGAGGCATCACCCGTGAGGCATCACCTGTGAGGCATCACCCGTGAGGCATCGCCCGTGAGGCATCACCCGTGAGGCATCACCCGTGAGGCATCGCCTGTGAGGCATCGCCCGTGAGGCATCACCCGTGAGGCATCGCCCGTGAGGCATCACCCGTGAGGCATCGCCTATGAGGCATCGCCCGTGAGGCATCACCCGTGAGGCATCACCCGTGAGGCATCGCCCGTGAGGCATCACCCGTGAGGCATCGCCTGTGAGGCATGCATACGGCTACTTGATCATACTGACTAAAATGAACAAAATGCAAATCTTAAAAAAATGGCAGTCAGTTTTTTTGTTGATTTGTTTCATTTAAATCGCAAACCTCATAAACCTCATAAAATGCTGGCCTATTTGAGCCCCTCAACTTAATTGGTATAAAATGATTGCATTGAAGACAGTATTGTTTCTCTGAATTACTTGAATTATAGAGAAGACTACAAGATTTGCATGGTGGAAGTACTTAGTGGAAGGGTTTGTGGTGACACCATGTGATAAATCTCTTTCGAGGAGTGTGGCTCTGAAAAAATCGGTAACAGAACGTTTTGGGGTGTGTTCCTGAATACTAAATATATAATATACTTAATACTTGAATCATGCTTTTTAGAAATCAAATATGTTTATTGATATTTCATATCAAGGTTAATATTCAAAGGAAGCAACCTTTTTTTATCTTACCTTATTTCCCAGTGTGGAGAAGTTCTCTTTGGGAAAAGAAATGGACCAAATGTGGAAAAAAGACCAATGTAATATACGACAAGGAGCTCTTTTATGACCAAGTGCTCCATGAATTTAAGGAGAACAATTGAATCAATGGTATCCAATTCATTGCTGTTTACTCTCTAGATCCGTCCAAATCGTCTATAGAAAACATTCAGAACAAACTGTCGTGGATAATGAAAAAAAAATACTTCTTGCCAATTGGTTTTTAGTGGTATCAAATACCCAGGATTTTATCACAAATGAATGTGAATTGTATGAATGTGAATTGTAAAAAAGTAAATAAATACACTCAACAGACCATAGCCATCATGTATTTGGGTTGTTGAAGTCTGCGACCTCACATTTATTTGATTTTATTTTTGTACAAGAAAAATGTTGAAGCACAAAATTAACAGTTAACAGACAAGAACCACAAATTTGGAGTGATCGCGGGGCCGTAAGTGTCCCTAACAAGCTGGGCGTTTTTTACAATTCACTGCCTATGTGTACACCAAGGACCATGTCATCTCATGAATACTAAATGATGTGCTGACATCAGGGGCAAATTCCTTAAAGCTGTTTAAGCAACCACATTTGGGTTGGGTTGGTTTGTGTTGGGTCGTGCTGGGTTGGGTCAGTTATGGTGTAGTTGGTTTGGGTTGGTTGGATTGTGTTGGCTTGGGTCAGGTTTGGTCAAGTTGGTTTGGGTTGGGTTGGGATGGGTTTGGTTTAGCTTTGCTGAGCAGGATGGGTTGGATTGCTTGCAAAAATTACTTCAGCATGAAAAGCCTTACGTGATGAAATCAGGCTTACTGCCAAAGTTCTACTTGCCATAAGCAACCAAGATTCGAACAAATGGTCCAACACAAAATGCATTGAATGAAAAATGGCCAGCAACCTTGTTTGATCCAAGGAAGATTCTTCACACTTAGCAGTTTTTGTGTGTGTGTGCTGAAGTAGCTCAACGAAATTGCCAAATAGGGCCATGCTTCAGGAAATGGCAAGGGCCAAAGAATCAGGGGCTGTCCTAATCCACCGGCTATGGCTTCAGCTTGTTCACGAGTCTATGGAAGCCGCTAGCCACTAAGCTTGGGACAAAACCCATATTCTTGTGTGATAGGCCCTCTTCAAAAGGAAGGCTTAAGCTTTGGATTGATTTCTTCCAATTCTTCCAGTGTGTGTGTGTGTGTGTGTGTGTGTGTGTGACAGGGATGAAGCCAGAGCCTGATCCAGGGAGTCAAACTGGGCCTTAGTTAGTCTGAGCCAAAGGTATTAAAGTAGTTCACTGCAGTTTCCAGGGAATACTCTGTACTGAACAGAGACAATAAATCTTCTTATTCAGCAAGAAACCTTACCCAGTATTTCTCAGGTTGTGTGTGTGTGTGTGACAGGGATGAAGCCAGAGCCAGAGCCTGATCCAGGGAGTCATACTGGGCCTTAGATAGTCTGAGCTGAAGCCTGTGTGTTTTGGATACGGCCGTTGGAGGAGAGACTGGGGGTTGGCAGGTCGGCTACATCCGATCGATGATGTCGTGGGCCTTGTCTTCCAGCATCATCTGCATGTTCTTGACGTCGCAGCACCAGTGCTGAAGCTTGCCCTGCATGCTGCCAATCTGCAACGAACAAAGCGAGTGGCATTCATCCAACACTGCCCTCTGCGTCTCATGGGGCCTTGCCATCCACATCATAGCTCAACTTATGATAATTCATTGCAGCCGCAACAGGCTGTATAGTTTCACTGCATCAATCATCGTCTTACGCCTGATACTCCGTGGTACCCGCCGCTATACATTATTTGAATCTACCACACGACCCCGACCAGCTCGGTGGTCGAGTGGTTAAGACATCTGCACTAGAAGGCGGGAGTCGTGGGTTAAAATCCCACCCCAGCTGCCATTGAAATTCATCAGGCATCGGGCAAAGCACTGAGTATTTTGTGTTAATCACATAAAGCAGGGCAAACCCTCATTGAGTCTTACGACTGGTTGCAGTTACGATGAGCTTGTTGAAGTCAACACTTGTTTTTGTTATTTTATCACCGATGATGGAAGCAAGGATTCATCAACTCCATCAACTCTCATCAACTCAATAGACCGATCAATGTCTACATGCCATCACGTGTCTTATAGTGGGGTTTTTTCATCTCATTTGGTGCAGAACAGCAGTGCAAACGAGAAAGAAGACTATCATATTGTCCACATTCTTCTCTGTATGTTTCCATCGCTGCTCTGTGCCAAATGAGATGGAAAAATCCCCACCATAAGTCACGTGATGGCATGTAAACAGTGGACACGCAATCGGTCTGTCATAGTTGCCACTGGTCACTGAGCACTACCGTCGTTCATCCTACACTTGGTAAGAATCGACTTCCGGACCACAGCCCCGGGCAGCCTACCTGTTGGAGGTCCAGCACTCTGGGTTGCACCCAGGTCATGTGCACCCTCTGCTCCACCTGGTCGATGGAGCCCTTCACCAGGCCAAGAGACAGCGCCTTCATGACGAGAATCTCCACCTTAGAGGGGGATGGAGGGGAAAGGAAGGAAGAAAGGAAGGGGGGGGGGGATCAAGCTTGAAGAATGGCTTTGGTACAAAACCCTTGGAAGATGGCCAATCCCACAGGCAGTTGGAAGGAGGAACAGTTGGAAAATCTTTTTCCTTTGGAAGTGTTGATGGAAGTGTCAATAGGTCTGAGTCATATGTATTTGTAACTCCAATCCAAGAGTCATGGATTGTGAGATTCGACCTGGACTCGAGGCCGAGTCACGGGCCATACAAGTCTGGCTGAGGGGTAGCTGTGACAGCCCCGGCCTACCTCATTGAGGGGGAGCTTGGCCTCCAGGGCAATCTCCTCAAAGGAGATGCTCCGGTTGTCGGCGGGCCGCTTGAAGGTCATCTCCATCAGGCAGAGGAGGGAGATCTTCTGGCGGAGGGGAAGCTCGCTGACGGCCAGGTCGGCCTGCAGGTAGGGCAGAGGAGGGAAAAACCAGAGACAGTCGCTCAGAACCTCACCATCAACCCTGAAGCTTCAGAGGTCACACACTGCTGGGGCCCATCCCATACATCCCCCCCCCCCAAAAAAAAAAAAAGTCAGGAGACTGTGAAGATTTTTTTTTACTCTTTAGATCCATCCCAATTGTGTCAAGTCTATAGGAAACATTTGGAACAAACTATGGATAATGGAAAGAAGACTTCTTGCCAATTGGTTTGTAGTGGTAGTTTTAAGTGGTATCAATTAGCCAGGATTTTTACCATGGAATGAAACAGAACATGTTTATAGACATGGTGTGAATTGCCGGACAAATCGTCAGGAGATTCCAGCAGTGAGGTGGTCTTTATTTTATGCACCTTGCCCAAAACAAGGTTAAGGGCTAAGGAAAGAAGGAGATAGAGAGGGAACTAAGGAAGGCTGCAGATAAGGAATTGACATTTCCCTTAAAAAGGGCAAGATCGTAGGAAGGGGGGGACAGGAATCAGGAAGGGAATTCCAGAAAAAAGGCAGAAAGAGGGAAGAAGATCCTCTTGTAGAGGGTCCTGGGCCAGTGAGGTGTGACTGATCCAACACAGAATCCCACCCAAGATCCATGTGTAAGGAACTCAAGTGTCAAGCATATGCCGAGTAGGGCAAACCCCTCATAGAACCCGATGGTTTATAGACGGTTGTGGGTGCTACTGGAGGAGCGGACGGACCCACCTGCTGTTTCCAGACGGGCGAGGTGGACTCAAACTGGTCCAGGTTGCCGCTGTTGAAGGAATAGAGAAGGTCCACCAGCCACTTCTTGTCTGAGGACGTCAGAGACTCCAGTATGGGATGTGCAAGCTAGCATGGGAGTAAAGGAAATCAAGAGGAAGGATTATTTTAAAGGAGGAGAAAATTAACTTTGCTGGAAGGGAGAGGGACTTAGCTGTGTCGCAAATGTCTAAAATCGGTCTAAAATGTCTAAAATGCTTAACTTATACTCATTATCCCAATCGTCCTTCTCATCCTCATTGTCATCCTCCTCCTTATCATCATCACCCTCACCCTCCTAATCATCAACCTCAACCTTCTCCCCTCATCATCAACCTTCTCTCCACCCTCCTCATCCTGATTCTTACCTTCCTTCTCCTCAACAATCACCACAACCATCATCCTTCTCCTCATCATTATACTCATCCTCCTCATCATCATAAACCTCAACCTCTAGAACATCAATCACATCAACCTCCTCCTCCATCATCAAGCTCCTCATCTTCATTATCATCAACAACCTCATCATCAACCTCCTCCCCCTGCTGACCATCAACCTCCTCATCATAAACTTCCTCCTCATCAACCTCCTCAACAACCTCCTCCTCCACTTCATCATCATCAACCTCCTTCTCATCATCAACCTCCTCCTGCTGATCATCATCAACCTCCTCCTCATCAACCTCCTCCTGCTGATCATTATCAACCTCCTCAACAACCTCCTCCTCCACCTCATCATCATCAACCTCCTCCTCCATCATCAACCTCCTCATCGTCATTATCATCAACAACCTCATCATTAATTTCCTCTTCATCATCATCATCATCATCAATGTCCTCATCCTCATCATAAACCTCATCCCCAATCTTTTCATCTACCTCAACCTCCCTCTCCTCTTCCTCCACCCAATCACTATCACCACCCTCAACCCCCCCCCCTACGCATCATCACACAACGTCAGGGCATCAGCAGGACTCACCAGTTCGCCAAAGTTGTAGATGCCTTCTCCAAGCAGTGCCGCTAGGGACAAGTTGAAGGCCCGCTCCTTCCGTTCCTCCGCTGTGAAGAGAAGAAAAGTCACATCCTCCTTACATCCAAGAAAACCAAAAAGCCAAGCGACAGAAACAGTGGCATACTTAGTGCACAGTGCACAGAAACAGTGGTGTAATTAGTGCACAGGAAAACCAGCTATTCCCACATAGGTTTGTTCATCTTGATCCATGTTCACATTGGACTCTTTTTTGGGGGCCAATCTATCGCGACTTTGTTAACGTCTCTGTTAAGTTCCCATAACCTAGATGTAAAACCGACGGGTTGAAAGTGGTCGCAAAAACTTTCTGCTATGCCACTGGAACTTGACGACTGCAGAATGATCAAGAACTCTTGAAATGCATGCATGCCCAAGCACATGGGGAACTGGCAATTCACAATGAAGATCACTCTCACTAAACGGGACTCTCCCTCAGATTGATCCTAGAGGAAGACAACTTTTCGTGCAATCGGACAAGGCTCGAATTTCAGAAAGAAAATGGAATAGACAGCAGGTCTAGTAACTGAAGACTCTTACTGAACCTGGACTATTCTTACAAGACCTGTGCCATAAATTTGCAAGCCAAAAGACAAATTTGCAAGCAGTGTAAGGAATACCATGAGAAAATGCTGTTTACTTGTACAGGTCAAAGTCAAAGCTATATTTTCTTCATGGTGCAAGAAAACAAACCCACTAGACATCCCTTCCAGTGCAGTCACATTTAGCACAAGACCGATGCTGAAATCACTAGACTTGGTCCACGGTCTAGTGGATATTTCGAGCCCTGTCGGACCAAGGTTACTTCAACGGGCATTGGCGTCCCGGCCACTACATTATAAAGTCCAGTCAGAGTGACCCAAAGTGACCGCCCAAGACTGACCGCCAATGTCCTCCAGCTTGGTGACCCCCAGGTAGCGCAGGGCGTCCCTGTAGTACTTGGCGTAGTCGCCCATTAGCTTGTAGTAGTTGCTGGACAGGTGGTAGAAGCGGCCGTGCACCGCCGTGATGCCATCCTGGTTGTCCAGCTTCTCTTGGGCCTCTTCCACCAGAACCTGTGTGCGTGTGTGCGGGAGGGGAGGTACCAGGGATAATGCCATAGAGATGTTGAAAGCCCCTACACACCATTGGTAAAGGTCTTAGGAACGCGCCCATACTTTGTCTAATCCAGCATATGCATGAAATAACACACCCGTGAAAGTTTCAGCTCAATCCATCAACCATCTTGCGAGAAACTGGTGAAAACTGGATCATTTTTTTTTCATAAAACTGTGTCAGCTTCGAGGATTGTAAAATGCACAAGGCAGAATTTTCAATTGAGCCAACGTGGCTGATAACTGAAGTGTTAGGGATAGCACAAGCACCTGAACTGTTATTTCTACCCTACATTAAAGCGTGGGAGTGAAGATGTGCAAAGATAGTTGTGTTAGCCTAACTGATGAATAAGAATCTGGGTTTGCATCTGATGAGGTAGTTGCGACTACAAAGGCTTATACACTCTTCCCAACTGGTTAGACTTCAAGTGCTATCCTTTAATAAGTAACAATGTTACTCATGTAACCGAAGCCATGTTCAATAACAAAATATAAGTAAACAGAACAATCATACTTGTGTCCTTAGCATAGTTGAGACTGAGTCAGGGAAAATTCAGACTTAATTTTCAGTTAGAATCACAAGTCACACAATCAGGTCCAATCATCGTAACACTTCAGGATTTTTTTATTTTAGTGGAATATTAGAGATTGAGTCATTGCAGGGGTCCAGCTGTGACCTGACTTTCTACGGCTGACACGGATGCCCATCCTCACCTTGGTCCCTTCCAGGTCGTTGACCCCAAGCTTCATCATGGCCGTGCAGGTCATGCAGAGAATGACGGCCTCCTCGCTGCTCTTGACCTTGTCCTTGACCTTGTCCAGGAAGGCCACGGCCTCCGAGAACTCTGTATCACACAAACATAGACTCTTCAGCCGGGTCCCAATGCTACGCGTAGGAGTGGTTGGGTGGCAAAATGACCTTCCTAACTGCCTCCAATGATTGACTTCTTCTACTACTTCTTATTCGTGGAGCATCTATCCAATGCTTGCTAAGGCTCCACAAATGTACTTTATTTAACACTGGCCTGTCCAGCATAGCAGATTTGAATAATAGAAATAGAGTAATAGTCAAAATGTAGCAAACTACTTAATGACTAAAATTACCCAAATTCAAATAGTAAAAAAAATGCTTTTCTGTGCTCATTGAGCTTTTGTTGTAAACTGGATTTAGGGTAAACTGGATTTGAGGTTTTGCCCTGCTCGACAAAATAAGCACTGAGTGCTCAGAGCTTTGCTCAAAGTCTGATGAAAAGATATCATATCAGGCAGCTCAGGAGGGATTCGAACCCGCGACTCTCACTTTCTAGAGCAGACGCCTTAACCACTGAGCTGGTTGAGGTCGTGTGGCAGATTTGAATTTAATGTATAGCGGGGGGTACTGCGTTGCATAATAGATATAACATGATGTTTGCTGTGAGGAGAATGTAAACCTTAGGGTGAGCAGGGCAAACCCTCATTGAATTACATTCTCCTCGACGCAAACATCGTGTTACATCACCATGTATGATGCAATGCGGTACCCGCCGCTATACATTATTCTAATCCCCCAAACAATCTCGCCAGCTCAGTGCTCAAGTGGTTAAGACGTCTGCACTAGAAAGCCGGAGTCACAGGTTCGAAACCCGCACAAGCTGCCGGATATTTTTTCATCCGGTATCGTGCAAAGCACTGAGCACTCAGTGTTCATCACATCGAGCAGGGCAAACCCTTATGAATTACATTCTCCTTGAAGCAAACATCATGTTATATCAATAATGCAATGCGGTACCTGCCGCTATACATTATTTGAATCCACCACACGACCTCAGTCAGCTCGGTGGTCAAGTGGTTGACACGTCGCAGGTTTGAATCCCACCAGAGCTGCCTGATATTTTTTTCATCAGGCATCAGGCAATGAGCACTCAGTGCTTATCACGTCGAGCTGGGCAAATCCTCATCAATTTACATCCTCCTCGACGCAAACATCATGTTATATCTGTGTCAGAATTACATGACTGTCCAAAAAGAAAATTGAGTGCTCGACATTTTAATGCAGTCCCTGCCTTTGAGGAAGATCCAGCTAGGATCAAAAATTGTCAGGCTCTCTAAATATTGGAGATATGTCAATTGGACGTGTAGATCAACCAGAAAGTTACCTTGAATCTGTTTAACGATAATGATGGCCATCTCTGTCAGGGAGAGGGGGTTAATCCGGTGCTCAAAGTCACTCAAGAAATTCTCGTAAAGCTACAAAAGACAACAACACAACAATAGAAAATGAAGCACATTTGGCAAAACAGGAAACATATTGGGGTTGTTCTAATTGGAGTCAACACAACGTCTACCCCCAGAACTGTGGGGTTCTACGTCGTCCGCTGCTCTCCCGACCGGAACCCCACAGATAACTAGGCTTTTTTCCCATAGGCTTCTGTGTAACGTTCACAAGTGCTGTGGCATAGGGATCAGCAGGTTCAGCATAACTCATAAAATACTGCTTCATTTGGCCCAAGATTTCTAGCAAATGTGGTTTACATACCACGCACCTGTGTGCAACTGTCCATTTGGCGAAAATGTGTCGATTTCCCCCCCAAAATGGACGAAAACCTCCCGGTTCGGTTGCAACATTCAAACGGCAGCTCCGTAACTGGCAGTCTGGTCCCTGTAGTACGGTATAGCGCCTTGCTGCGAAGACGTACGGGGGACCAGACTGCCAGTTGCGGCGCTGCCGTTTGGATCTCGCGACCAAACCGGGAGGTTTTCGCCCATTTTGGGGGGGAAATCGACACATTTTCGCCAAATGGACAGTTGCACACAGGTGCGTGGTATGTAAACCACATTTGCTAGAAATCTTGGGCCAAATGAAGCAGTATTTTATGAGTTATGCTGAACCTGCTGATCCCTATGCCACAGCACTTGTGAACGTTACACAGAAGCCTATGGGAAAAAAGCCTAGTTATCTGTGGGGTTCCGGTCGGGAGAGCAGCGGACGACGTAGAACCCCACAGTTCTGGGGGTACACGACGTCAACACATGGTAGTGGTGTCAACATGGTGTCAACACAACCAAAATATAGGCTATACTCTACATCGGAAAAAGTTACAGTAGTAAAACTAGTATGACTATGAGAGAGAAATCAAATTTGTTTGAGGTTATAATCCATTTACGAAAATGGATTTTTTTTTATCGAATGCATGACGTGTCCCCCCTTCCCCCCAAAAGGCTATATCAGTTTATTGTATCTGCCCTTTAACTTAAGCTTTAGGCCTAAGCATAATGGTATGCCGTATGATCTGCGTTGCTCTCTAACTTGTCTTAGGCATGATCGCAAGATTAAGATTTCGGAGCCGCACGTAAAAGAAATGTTCTTAAATCGTTAAAATGAGAATGGCAATTTCTAGACACTTTATCTCTTAAGTTAAAGTCAAAATGTTGTTTGGGCAATAATATCATGAGGTCGGCTACCACTTCCGACTTTTCTGTCAATATTTTTGAATGCAATTTGGATTTGTTGATGCCAATGTGAATGTGTGTGTTGATGAGCAGTGTTGACGTCAACTCAAAAACTCCCATTAAGTCAAACAAGGACTATATTCCCTTGCTTCAGAAGAAAAACAATGGTACGACTTCTCTTAACTCAAAATTCAAATTACGAGCCTGTTCCCAAGACTCTGGCTAGTCTGAGATTGGACTGTTCTTTTTTAGTTTTTAGTTTTTAATCAAAATAAACTAAATTTTAATTTGACTTACCTGCAGTAATCCGTCACCCTGGGCAAAGATAGGATTCTTGACGAATGTGAGAAGTTTCAGTGTTAACTGGTGCCACAGCCTGAAAAGGAGATGGCAAATTCACATAAATGGTATTAGATTAACAAAAGTGGAGGGCCTGACATTTCAATCCATTGTTTCACTGCATGTCCGGAAATGGGGCAATGGGTGCCATGTAAATGTACACAGTACATAATGCAGCGTTGAATGCTGACTCATTTCAACCATGTTTCAACCTCGGCATTTGACTGCGGTAGAAACAAAGAAGACGCTGAGCTATCGGCATCAATCTTGGCAGACTTACTTTTTGCTGTACATCTCTTCCATTTCCGCCCATTCTGCCGCGATTTCTGGGCTGCTTTGCCGCTGTCGCTCACTTAAATATCCGGTAACGTCCTTCATTTTGGATACTCTCCGTGTCTTGTCTCGCGCATGTAAACCAATGATTGGCAACACGCTAACTATTGAGGGCGCTATATAGCGCTACCGTGGAGCGATTTTGGTTGCAGAAATCGAGCTCCCACAGAACACTGTACAAAAACATTTTGCTTTCGAAGTAAAATATTCCACACCCAAAAGTTTCGCAGGTCTAGTAACTATACACCAAATTGTAGATTGGACCTTCATCTGTCAATTTCCTTTCAATTTTGATGGTGTTAGCCTTTTGAATTTTCTGCTTATTACCCACACAAAAAACCTTAATGAGTAATCAATGCAAGCCGAATTTCTGCAAGGATTTTGGATAGCATCCCTCTATTTCCACAGCCCAAAAGGGCCACATTTGAAGCCTTAGATGTTCCAAATTACACTCGAAATTTGTCCCCTGGTTGACTTAAGTTTCACTTTTTCCACAATTTATCAGTTAGTGAGACTCCAAAGAACCATTATGATTAAAAGGTGTGGGGTCCACACTTTTAGCCAATACTTTTTGCAAAGATAGAAGCTTCCATGGCATTTCAGTGTGGCGCCCGCTATTGGTCCCATCTGTGTATTATGTCTATGGAGTCGTTCACTCAATTTCTCACAAGTTGGTATAAACAATATTGACGGTTTGCCAAAAATTATTTTTTTCATTTATTTTCTCAGATTACGTGTGAGCTAAAAACTTTTGACCTTTACCAATGTTGTATTGAGCCATTAAAATCAAAATCAATTTTTTGAACCAACACTGCAACCAGAGAAAAACATGTCCATGATTTGTATCTTTCAATATCTTTTAAGATAAAGAATGTTCTGCGACAGATTTGAGACAGTAAAAGAATCTTCAGCAAAAAGAAACGATAACATTTAATCAGGGAAGTTTCCGTGTAAACCTATATAGAACACTACAAGTATTATAGGCCTACAAGGTACAAGTTGTACCATGAAGGTAGCCGCCATACCGTTACTAGAGGGGACCGAAGATATGTCGCACGAAATGTCACACGCATTGTTATCCTTAATCAAGTCGTTGGCCGACCCTTTAGAAATCGTCTTACTATGATTATATTCCGTTAATGCGATTGGTCAAAAGTACGTTTGTGATTATTTTTTTGTTGGTTTCGATAACCAGGACCATTGGAGCAACTGATATAAAAGAAAAAGGTCTCAGTATTAATAATCATCGCTTCAGCATTCAGCGGGAGAAATGATTGTTTTGGTATAACCATGAAGTGGTCATTATACAAAATCATGAAATCAAATCAACTCAAAAATATCAACCGACATCCATTTCATAATCTACGGCTTGCCATAATCTCCACTGCTAGGAATTATGAACACCTTGTTGCTTTTTTCCCAAAGGACGTGTTCGAATTATTATAGAACGTAGGAAATCAAGCTAAATCATACATGATTTAACTGGGCTGACAAGCTGTCATATTGAATGAATGAATCAAGATCGATTTAAAGTAATTCATACTCAGACAAAAAAGGGAACAGAAACAGACTTTGCCTTTTCGCCACAACTAGCACTGTACTTATTTTTTATTCACACCTGCCACCAAAAGAAACATGCCTGAAATAAGCCAGTAAATGTAAATGCACCTTTAACAATAGGCAAGGAGCCAGAAACTGAAAACGGGCAAACTGGCTGCACAGACACAACAGAAACATGTAATGAATACACATCATGTCCATTCCAGAGCCTGTCGCTCATAACCATTTATTTTGTGGCCACACCAAGGACACCAAAGCGTCCTTCACAAACATAACATGAACAGGTAGTGGCCCTTAACCCCTACACAGGTCAGTTAACTGACCTCCACAGGGTCCATGTAACACACCTTGCCTCATATTTACCTTAACATTTCATGTAGGCCAAAGCATTAGGTAACACAGTAGTGCGTACATTGCAATACCCACAGTTTATTGTAAGGCTCACACAAGAATTAACCTCAAAATAATTGGAAAACGAGGGTAAGGTTGGCCCCAACGAATCATCTATATTGAATGAATAAATCATAAATGATTTAAAGTATTTTATTTCAGTCATAATTCAGCATTAAATCATGCATGTATTGAACATTAAATGAGCCATTACAGTAGTGTGCCTGAAAACTCCAAATAATAATGACGATCCCAGACCAATCAAATAGAATGCAGTTTGGATTTATTTCTGTGTATAAAGTATAGTGTATCAGAATGGGATTAAAATCACACTGCTAGTAGGCCTACCACGTGTACATGTGCCAGCAAAGTCAAAAATTGAAAATACAATATCCTTACAATGATCTTGAATGAGCAGAAAATGATCTTATCCTTAATATTTAGATCTTAACTGGAAAAGAAACTACCACACAAGTACTTTACAACATCAATTGCCCAGAATAATTTTTCAATAACATTTTGCAATAGAATGAACATGATCAATTGCATTTATTTTTGCTCTTTTTCAGATTTTATAAATTGTTGGACAAGATTAACTCTAATGTTACAGGCAAACAAGTTATTTCAATTAAAAAAATAAAGATTAAAACCAACTAGTCACCCAGATATTTCATAAATTCAAGTTCAAGTCAAATTCCACGAAACTTTCCTAAAAAATCTAACTAGCCCATCAATATATTTCTAGTATTTATTTTTCCTGTTTGCTTACACCACATTAATTTCTTCTTTTTTTTACCATAGATTATATCTTTGACACCGGTCCTATAGAAAAAAATATATATCTGTAAAATTGATTGATATTTCACATATATCAAAACATAATCTTGCCAAGTAATCTCCGACTTCTTCATCTGAAGTCTTGGTATCAAGTATCTTATAATTTCAACAAACACTTACGATAACTATGCCATGTTGGTTGGATCTGAGAGATTTCAGGGGCAAATTCCTACAATGGCCTACAGGCATTCTATTTATTCTGTGCACACATTGGTCAGTATAAAAATGCAAGATAATCCGGTTGATGTGAGTAATGATAAACACATTGTGATGCTGACAATGTTTACTAAAAGGCGCACCGTAGTACAAAATGTTCTCAGAAAAATGGGTATCCATTTAGTACAGCATAAGTTCTGGTTTAAATGAGGCCAAGAGACCCAAAGTCGTTTAGACATACTATTCTGCTAATTAATGCATACACAATATATCTTTGGGCAGGACATTGTGACATGATACCCTATGCACATGTTTGACAGTTTGTGGTGAAAAAAGTGGATCTGACATTTTATATTATCTCCAACAAAATCAAAGGAAATTTTATGAAGACTAAATAAATTCAAGAGCAAAGAAAAATTGACAGAACCTGCCTACACCATCCCCTTACTTTCTAGAGGAGTTTGATCAAGGTTTCCCTCTCCGTGTTTCAATCTGCTTCCCATGGTGAACTCAATAATTAAAAATCAAATTTTCCCGATCATCGGGTAGAAAAGTTACTCAGTCAAAGTCTAGGAGTTCTTCTGTGGAATCTTCATAATCACCTGGAGTGGAAAAACAAATGTTGGCCAATGTTAGCTTGAAAACCAAAGAGATCATCCCAAAATATTGACCAAGATCCCAATGTAAAAACAAATCTACAGGACTGAGGCATAGATGTGTAACACTGTGTCATTTTGTAATCTTACATTGAACTAAAGTATCTCAGCTAATGAGAGCAAGGACCATTTCATAGAGCCACTTAAGCACCACAGATTTTGTTTTATACCAAGCACCCGATATTTAAATACAAGTAAAACACAATAAATATCCTCTATATCCACTAGAACCCAACCAGCTTAGCAAAGCTAAACCAAACCCAACCCAACCCAAATCTACTGAACCCAACCAACCCAATCCAACGCAACATAACCCAAGTCAACCAAAACCAACAAGGTCAAACCTGACCTGACCCAAGCCAACCAAAACCAACTAGACTGAATCTGACCCAAACCTGACCCAACCCAATCCAACCTGACACAACCCAAGTCAACCTAAACCAACTAGACCAATCCTGACCCAAGCCAACCCAAACCAACTAGACCAAACCTAACCCAAGCCAACCCAAACCAACTTGACCAAACCTAACCCAAGCCAACCCAAACCAACTAGACTAAACCTAACCCAAGCCAACCCAAACCAACTAGACCAAACCTAACCCAAGCCAACCCAACCAACTAGACTAAACCTAACCCAAGCCAACCCAAACCAACTAGACCAAACCTGACCCAAGCCAACCCAAACCAACTAGACCAAACCTGACCCAAGCCAACCCAAATCAACTAGACCAAACCTAACCCAAGCCAACCCAAACCAACTAGACCAAACCTAACGCAAGCCAACCCAAACCAACTTGACCAAACCTGACCCAAGCCAAACCAAACCAACTAGACCAAACCTGACCCAATCAAACCCAATCCAACCCAACCAACCAAACCCATCCCAACCAAATCAATCCCAACCCAACCCAACCCAACCCATCCCAACCCAACCCAATCCATCCCAACCTAACCTAACCCAACCCATCCCATCCCAACCCAACCCAATCCAATCCAACCCAACCCAACCCAACCCAACCCAACCCAACCCAACCCAACAACCCACCCCAACCCAATCCATCCCAACCCAACCCAACCCAACCCATCCCAACCCAACCCAACTCGATCCATCCCAACCTAACCTAACCCAACCCATCCCATCCCAACCCAATCCAATCCAACCCAACACAACCCAACCCATCCCATCCCAACCAAACCCAAACCAACCCCAACCCATCCCAACCCAACCTAACCCAGTCCAATCCAATCCATCCCAGCTCAACTCAACCCAACCCAACCCAACCCAACCCAACACAACCCAACTCAATAGTTAATAGAAATAAACTTGAATGCAGTTGTCAATCCCCCTCAGTTATGCAACTGCGATATACATAGGAACCACAATTCATAAGGTTCACAATTCATAAGTGGAAACAAAAAACTACCGGTACCTAAAATGTGGAATGAACTGCCTACACTGCCATTATTTTTCTGGGGCAGATAAAAAAAGCTTCTCACCGATTTGGTTTCGGTGTAAGCTCCCAAAGCCTCCTCTCCCTTCTCACGGCCTGTGCCGGACATCTTGAAGCCACCAAATGGCACCGCTGCATCAAAATTGTCGTAACAGTTGACCCTGCGCAGAAATGATAAAAAGAAGGAGTAGTCCAAATCATTGCGAAGGACACTTAACAGAAGGATACCTGGGCTCAATTTCTTAGAGCTGCTTAAGCGGCAAAATTTGCATCATAGAATCAGCTTACCGTCCCAAACTTCATTAGTATTTCATGCTAAGGAGAGAAGAGTGGAGTACATTGTACAAGTGAAAGAAACTGACATTGCATCGCATTGCAGTTGGCAATCCTGCTTACACAAGGATGACTTATCCTGCTGAGCAGATTTTCATGCTTAAGCGGCTGTATGAAATTGGCCCCTTGGTGTTTGATGGGCAACTTTGCTCCGACTGGCAATACGTATCGTGAGACAATACCACAAATAGCAATGAGAAATAGCAGAACAGATGCATGATAGGAAATTATGGGCAGCTCAACCTACCCCAAGTCAAGTCAAGGAGTATTAACCCAACCAAAGGAGAGGAGTACACAAAATTGACCTCTGTTTCAGAAGTCACAATAATGCCCTACCAGGGCCCAATTTCATAGAGCCGCTTATTAGCAAGAAAGCCTGCTTAGCATGGAAAGTCTCCCTTGTGTCATTACAAAAGGATTACAAAACACATTGTGACGTGAAGTCATTTCCTTTGGACTTGTATTCCCCTCTTCTTTACTTAGCACGAAACAATGGTAAAGTTTGGGTTGGCAAAGCGATCCTATGAATCATGACATTCTGTGCTTAAAGGCCAAATACAATATTGGGAAGATCGGGAAACATGGATGTCCACAGATTTCCTTCTAATTCATACAGTTTGTAGATGCCCATGATATAATCCTCATGTTGAAATCCTAGGGTCTGGGATGCTGTACTTTTCGAGAAATCTTCACTCAAACATTGATAGTTTATAACTCGCGAGAAATAAACTATTTCTTACACTACAGAACAGTGCGTAAACTGTGATGTTTTTTGGGGGGGCATTTTTCTACTTTCTCAGATTACCATTTGAGCTAAAAGCTTTACAGTATTGCTTTTTCAGAATGCTTTATGGTTTAACACACAAACTGTGGCAATCTTTTGACCTTTACCAATGTTGTATAGGATCTTTTATAAGCAAATTTCAGCACTTCAGGTTGTGAGCATTTCTCTTTGAGAGAGTGATTGTGGCTCTGAGAGGAGCCCGTAAACTCAGTGCTTGCGGGAGCAAAAGCACCCTGCCCCGTCATCAGATATTCTAGGGAGGTTTGTCTCACCAGACTGTTCCAGCGCGGACGCCGTGGGCAATGTGGAAGGCCTTGTCAATGTCCTTGGTAAAGACGCCGGCAGCCAGGCCGTAGCTTGTCTTGTTGGCTCGCTCGATCACCTCGTTCATATCCTTGAAGCGAAGCAGTTGCTGCACAGGCCCAAAGATCTAAACAAAAAATTCAACAACCCCCAAAGAATAAGATGAAAAAAGCCAACAACAAGTGCCCCATTATCAAGCTAACATGGGGATATGTAAAGACAGATAAAGGTTTGTGGTGACACCATAACACATCTCTTTTGAGAAGGAGTGTACTGTGTGGCTCTGAAAAGTGCCGGTAACTCAATGTTCCAAGCAGTGTGTACTGTACTCTGCCCGTCGTCAGGAGACTGTAAAGACAGATGTGTCGTTCTAAATGATGAATAACAACAGAGATAGCAATTGCAAACCAGAGGTCTCGGGTTCAAGTCCCGGTCCAGTGAAAGTTTTCCTTGCCATTTTTTCAATTTGTTCAAACATTCCCAGTCAGTTTTTTCTTAAAATGTGAGTGGATCTGCAAAAAACTACCATAAGTGTAAAAAATATATTTTAAGTTACACCCATAATCAGAAAGAGCATGAAATCAGCTTTAAAAAAAATGTAAGTTTGACCTCTGTAGTACATTTTATTCCTGAGATAATATATCAAAATTCATGTAGTGATCCGTGTCACCGAAAATGAAACGCCTTATGAAGAAATGTCTATTTTAAACATTTTACAGGCAGATAAAAGTGGCAAGGTGAAGCTAACATTTATTGATGGAAATTAACGGTTCCTCCAAATGGTTATGAAAGAATGGACAACAACCATATCAAAACGTCAAAAAACAAGAAATCAAAAATTTTCTGAAAAAAAACCCACCCCTGTTGGGTGGAACAGACAATTGCACACAAAAGTGTGGTGCGACCTTTTTTGCAGAGGAGGTCAGAATTGTTCAATGATTCATTTCCAATGTTTGTTTCAAATTGATAACAATGGGCCGTTGCAGGAGTTCGTCATGATAAACCAGGACAAATACAAACCCATGAGCACGTCATTAACGAATGTGATGAAGCCCTGTGATGAAACCCCCATGTCCGCGCAGAGAAGTAGATAAACCACCACCTCAGCAAGCCTTGCGCTTAAGGTTTATTTTTACTAGCCAACCGGGCTAGTAAATTGAGTTTTTTTGCTAGGCCGCAGCAACTTTTACTAGCCCTTTAAAAGTAATATCGAATTTAAAACAAGGTTATTACATGTAGGTCAAGTAAAATTTGTTTCTACTTTCTCATTCCCGCCTGCATCATTTTTTGCCGCCACATCACTGTCTACTTTTTACTAGTCCGCCGGGCTAGCAAAGTGGGCCATTTAACTAGCCTGCAGCTGTTTTTAATAGACAATGACCGTCGGGCTAGTGCTAAGGTTGAGCCCTGCTCAGTAACTGCCAATGTTGACTGCTGTGACTGACATACAAGAGAAGAAGAAGATTCATAATGAAGTTATCTGTCTCTCCGTCCTTGTTCTCTCACCTCCTCTTGGGCTATTTGCATGTTGTCCTGGACATCGCCGAAGACGGTGGGCTGGATGAAGTAGCCGCGGTCACCCTGTCGCTGGCCGCCTGCCAGCAGCCTGGCGCCCTGCTTCTTGCCGCTGTCAATCAGGCCCAGGATCCTGTTGAACTGCTCGTCGTCAATCTGGGGGGTGGGGGACAAGACCTTGAGTGAGCAGGATGGCACTAAGAGGGGGGGGGGAGATATTCCAATCAACCCGAGCACCTCATGTTATACCCGAATCCATGCAAAGCATAGGTGACCAAGATCATGCAATTCTATGGAGAATTGAGTGTTTTCTTTGATTATTATTGTCTCTTGTTTATATTGTTTGTCTATTTTATGAGCAAAACAAGTATATTTCAATTTATGATATAATATAACAATAATGTATTGAGAACTGTGGACAAGATTCTTTAGTATCACAGAATATAATAAATCAAATAAAAACAAGTTGCAAACTGCTTTATTGATATAAATGACCTAAACAAGCAAATCTATAAAGTTTAGAGGGCCTGAGGACGTTTCAATCCTAGCAGGACCTTTCTGAAAGCCATATAGAAAGTTGTCCATCATTCTGTCAGATTTTGGAGATATTCTTCGTGAAAACTGTACAAAACTGCATCAAGAGTTCTATAGAAAGCCTGTCTGTTCTTCATTCTGTGGTTGTTCAAGAAGGAAGCAGTGGTCTTTGTACAGTGTGACAAATACCTACAAGCCGATAATTTGACGACAGGTTTCTTCTTTGAGAAAGAGAAAGAAACGAAGAGACCTACCTGAGGGCCTTGTTCATTGGTGGAGTCATAGGGATTGCCCACAGTTCTCTGCTTGGCCCGTTCCACGGTGCGCTCCACAAACTCGTCGTAGATGCTGTCCTCGACAAACGTGCGCGAGCCGGCCGTGCAGCACTGTCCCATGTTGAAGAAGAGAGCAAAGTGGCTCTGCTCGACGGCATAATCCACTGGGGAGGGAGAGGGAGAGGCAGAAGGAGAGGAAGAGGAAGAGGGAGAGGGAGAGGGAGAGGCAGAGGGAGAGGGAAATTAAGGGGTAGAGGGAGAGGGAGAGGCAGAGGGAGAGGGAGACGCAGAGGGAGAGGGAAATGTAGGGGTAGAGGGAGAGGGAGAGGGAGAGGGAGAGGCAGAGGGAGAGGGAAATGTAGGGGTAGAGGGAGAGGGGGAGGGAGAGGGAGAGGCAGAGGCAGAGGCAGAGGCAGAGGCAGAGGCAGAGGGAGAGGGAGAGGGAGAGGGAGAGGGAGAGGGAGAGGGAGAGGGTGAGGGAGAGGGAGAGGGAGAGGGAGAGGAATGAAAAATGATTCAGACATGCTGAAGAGAGCCACGCATCTGGAAAGACTCTTATGAAATAAAATCTGGACAGGCGAGTGAGGAGAAAGTACATTCATGGAGCCCTGAGGAGGCATTGGCTAGATGCTCTTAATAGGAGTAGTGGTTGTGGTAGTATTTTAATCGATGAAAGCTGGGAATTGATACAATGCTCCCATTGGCTACTTACTGTCGCAATCCTTCATGATGATGTTGGGGCTTTTGCCTCCCAGCTCCAAAGTGACCCTCTTCAGGTTGGACTTTCCGGCAGCTTGCTGGATAATGTGGCCAATCTACCCACCAAACAATAAGCAGCAGTTACCCAACGACTGAGACTCTGCGCACAAGGTTCTCATAATGCAGCAGCACCCGTGCACTGTAATGGCATAACACTCGTCACAAGAAAAAATATGAAGGCATGATGTTTCCATCCTTGCAGGACCTTTCTCGAAGGCAGAATGCACTGAGCAGTGCTAAAAATGTTTTTGCTGTTTTTGATTGATGGTACAAAATGTATTTGTTTTGTGTTTGCATTCTGAATGGTAGTTGTTTTTGTTATCAGTATTTTGGAGAGACATTTGATTGTGATTTGGTTGGCATTTTTGGCAATCTAATTGTGAATTAAATTTTCTTCACATACATGAACTGTTTCCTCTCTGCGAAATAATAAATGAAATGAAATGGAATAAAATGAAATTCCTGGCCTACCTCAGTGGATCCTGTGAAGGCCACCTTGTCGACGTCCATGTGAGATGCGATAGCGGCACCGGCTGTTGGCCCGTAGCCCGGCAAAATGTTCAAGACCCCAGGAGGGAAACCAGCCTGGGGGAGACACGACACAAGTCGACAATTTCAAGAAAAGTTGCGTAAGTTACGCAACATACAAATGTTGCGTAAGTCTTGTGCCACAATGGCTCTTTTCAGCAATGATCTAGTAAAGGCAGCAAAATGTTGCGTACTAGCAATGATCTAGTAAAGGCAGCAAAATGTTGCGTACTAGCAATGATCTAGTAAAGGCAGCAAAATGTTGCGTACGCAACATTTGAAGTTTTGTGAAATCGGCAGCATACAAGCCTTGCTTCAACCAAGCAAAATTTGAGGTTGAGGATCTCAAAGTCACCAAGGGACTCGCATTTGAAGCCAAGCAGGACCATACTAAAAGGCTGTGTTTGAACAAAAAAGATCCTGCTAAGATAAAAATTTCAGACCTTTCAAATTGTCTAACTTTTCATTTGAGTCATTCAAGACAGTGAGTAGCTTGAAGCATTTTTGTAATACTTTGAATAATTTAAAGTGATATACAAAAATGTTGCAAACTGCTTACTGACTAAAAATATCAAAATGCAAATCTTAAAATTTAGTGGGCCTGATGTTTCGATCCTACTGTAGCAGGACCTTTCTCAAAGGCAGAGTCTGCCTTTGAGAAAGGTCCTGCTAGGATCGAAACGTCAGGCTCACTAAATTTTAAGATTAAACTTTGAATAATTATTTTAAGAGATTTTTTATGACTGCCATATTTCATTCTCCTCACACTGATATGATTAGTACCCATAAGTACACTGTACAGCCTCAATAACAGGAAAGGTTGCCAATTGTAAATTCATCAGTACTTGTATTCCTGATCACAGACAAGTACTTGCATTCCTAATCAAAGACTGCATTCATAATTCTAGCGAAGTTCACATGTACCTGGAATCCATATTATTGCCACGTTTTTAAAATCCTAATCATTGCCAAGTACTTTCATTTCTAATCATTGCCAAGTACTTGTATTCATAATCATGGCTAAGCAAAGGCATTCCTACTCACTGCCCAGTACTTACATTTCTAATCAATGTTCATGTATTCATTATTTTTGTCAAGTATGAAAATTCCAACTTATTGCCAAGTGCATGCATTTCTAGTAATTGGCAAGTATATGTACATGTATAGAGGCTTTTCACATGACGTCACTTGACCACCAAAGGCTAATTAGCATGTCCACAGGAACGTCCAAATCCACGGAAGTGCATGCAAATATTGAATCTGAGTATTTCCATTGGACATTTGATGACACGAAGGCGTGCTTATTCTGCATACATCCGTGTGAATTGAACGCAGACCGGCAAAAAGCATGTGACTGAAAAAACCTTTATTGCATTCTTAATCACAGCCAAGTACGTACTTCCTAATCAAAGCCAAGAGCAAGCATTTATTATCATAGCAAAGTACTTGGACCATTGACAGAGTATTTCTTAGAAGTATTTGTGGTTGGGATTGCTCCACTTATAGCTTGGTCTGGGGCGAGGCATCTGCGGTTCTCGGTGCTGATGCTGATGGAGAGGGGTGCATGGGGTTTGATTGGGGCCCAAGGCTTCTTGGTCTTACCTCCTTGGCCAACTCGGCAATGTAGAGGGCAGTCAGAGGTGTTTGCTCGGCAACCTTCATCACCACCGTGTTGCCGGCAGCGAGTGCTGGGCCCAGCTTCCAAGCCTGCATCAGGAGGGGGAAGTTCCACTGGGCCGCAAAAAAAAAAAAAAAAAATCAGAAAAAAATCCAAATATTCAACTATTGGTGGGGTGCCAGTCAGAAGCTTTTAAATCATTTACTGCCGTACATCTCCACAGATTATGCCCCTGTTTTTATTCAGATGCAAACAAACAATTCTTGTAAAACTGGCTACAGTGATTTGGAGATCACACAAACATGACAAAGCTGTACGTTATTGAAAATTGATGGGGGGAGGGGGGGTGATCCCTAGAGAGATTCATGGTTTAATGATGGGCAACCCCACCCCAGCAAAAGACAATTGAATATATGGGAATGCCATAACCTACAGTATGAGTGTGTACAGTGGAACATCACAATAACAAACACCCTTGGATCCATGGAAATTGCTTGGTATAGTGGTGGTTCAATAGCAGTTGCTGCCACATATCTTGCACACACAAATCGGGAGCCAAAGGGCATGTTAGTTATAGCTGTATGTTTGGTTTATCGACATTCGTTATAGCGACGTTCCACTGTAAAGGGTAATGAATCATTTTTTTTGTAATCTAAACAAATTGGAAGGGGCTGATATTTGGATCCTGGCAGGACCTTCATCCCTTCTGCCTTTGTAGAAAGGTACATGTACCACTAGGATTGATGCATCAGGCACTTGGACATTTTTTATAGAATTGCACATTGGCCATTCAAGCATGTTATAAGTTTGTACTTTGAAACAACTTGAGTTACTTTGAAGTTATTTTTTAATTTGCCTACCGGAATGATCTGTCCACAAACACCGACTGGCTCATGTCTTGTGTAACAGAAGAAATCACCATCTATGGAGGAGAGAGAGAGAAATGCCTGAATATAGAAGTGCATAGTGACTGTGAAAAATGAAACTCAATGTGGGAACCATCTCATTCAAGATGGTGGACAGCGCTGAGAAAAGCTGATCACTCGTTTCAGAGCCGTACTCCATCATGAAATAGATGACTCACATCGTGTCACTTTAAACTTTCCACAAATTGCAGCCAATGATGAGACCCTCTGTTGTGGAACCATTCAGATGACGGACATGCATGAGGTTTGTTTCAACTTTGAAGAGCGTATTCCAAATGTGATGTATTTACAAATTGTTCAGTGGTCGATTTCATGAAACCCATTGTAACTTACGATCAATCGCAACACGATGAGGGATGTACAGAAACCATACGGCCTGTAAAAAATCACGACGGGTTATCCATCGCAAGTCGAGTTACGATGCATCGTAATGCTTTGTGAAATCCATCCCCAGGAAAGATTAAGTGGCCGACAAAATGTTGTGGACAAAGATTCCAAGAGGATGCTGCTACCTCTGCTCCAAGTTTGAACCATCCTCCCCGGGAAAATCCTGGACCAGGTGGTCTGAGCTTTCTCATCAATCATGATCTTTGATACGCTTCTTTTGAGGAATGTGGATGATGGTGCCAATTTTGAGAGATTTGAGATTAATAGCTGGTCTGTGCCAAATTTAGCATCAGAAGGAGTGGATGTGTACAGGGGTTGGGGAATGATCATCGCTTCGGAAATTGGACTTCCTACCGATTGGGATGGTCTTCCCCTGAATCTTGTCGGTCCATCCTGCGTAGTACCTGAAGAGGCAAAACGATCGTGACAGCATTGATGCAATTTTAAGGACAAACTAAGGTATTATGCGAGTCTCACATTGTCTTGTGGACAGTGGAGACTGACTGTATCATGGAGTCAGTATGCAAAGACAGTCTGCAAATTCAGACAATTCTGAAAAAGAGAAAAATACTCCTGTCAAAAAGAGCTTCAGACCTATGGTTAAGGCTATTGACAGTCTACCCCACCCATGGCAGACTAGGCTTCAAGTAAAGGCTACAGTATGTCCAGCACAGGCTTCCAGGACTATGACTGTGGCTACTACCAGCATGCCTAGTATATAGCACACCAAGGTCTAGGCAAGGCCGAGTCCAGCATGGGATTCCCCAGCTATGGCTATGACTATGCCTATTGTTAGATTTCCCTGGTATACATTACAAAGGGTACACATGAATGTAGACGAACAATAATGTACAGTAGGTCTAAATATTATATGCTTTGCCCCTCATCAGCAGAGCACACTGTCAAAACATTGCTACTGGCTCATTTCAGAGCCATGCTCTTTCTTGATTTAGATGACGCACAGTGTCACAGCAAACTTTCCACATTGCGCTAATGTGCTTCTAATATGCAAACCTGGGGCCAATTTCACAGAGCTGCTTAAGCACCAAACTTTGCTGAGCAGAAAATATCATGATTCACAAGATCACTTTGCCAACCCAAATTTCACTTCTGTTTCACTCTAAGTAGGAAATAGTGGGAAGACATGGCAAAAACAAATGACATCACAATGTGCTTTGTAATCCTGTTTACATGGGGGAAGAATTTTCACGCTAAGCAGATTTTCACGCTTAAGCGGCTCTATGAAATTGGGCCACGGCCACAGACCGATAAGTACCTATAGAACTTGATGGTCATGTCCACATCAACGAGGAAGGACATGTTGTACGGCTTTCCATTGTCCAAGGTCTCAAGGCTCTGCGGGAACCCAAGGATTGTGAGCACCTGATTAGCCCTCAAAAGATATGGTACTTGATTTCATGCACAAATACATGTATTACAAGAGGGGCCTGATGATTCCATCTTAGCAGGACTTTTCTCAAAGGACACATGTGTGTAGAAAGGTGGAGAGGCAACAGAATATGGATGACAGACTACGGACAAAGGAGAAAATCCGGTAGAAGGACTAGGGGAAACAACAGGGAGAAGATTAAAGAAGTGGATGATGAGACCAAACATCATAGTCATAGATATATTATGATTTTTGCATCGAGGAGAATGTAATTCAAGAGGTTTTTGCCCTTACTCTATGCGATAAACACCTGAGTGCTCAGTGCTTTGCCCGGTGCTTTGCCCAGGCAGCTCGGGCGGGATTCGAACCCGTGACTGCCGAATTCTAGTGCGTCTAGTTATCACTCAAGTTCTTCTTTAGGGGACCTTATACATGGTGTCACCGCAAACCCTCCAATATTGTTTCACCCACTATGCAAAGCCTTAAGTCTTATTTAAATGAAAGTTTACAAGTAAATATATCCAAATGATACATGCATGGTGTTAGTCATTCCCCTCCTGGATGTTGAGTTCATTTGATTGAATAGTCAAGGCATTTCATCAACAGCTTTTCCCAGCTGAGATGTACATAAACTACAGGTAAAGATCCTAATGTCCCAAACTGATATTCGCCCCACAGAATGGTCTGCCAACTAGTGCCACAGCCTGAGAGCATTTACACCTACATGTACTGTACATTGTGACAAAGAGTACTGTAGTACTGGAGTGCTTATATAATTATATTATAAGGCCAGGATGACACAATGACACTGGCCAACTCCATTGGAAGTGGGGGGAGTACACAGTACAACAGTATGTGCACACGAGGGGTTCATGCACAAGACCACTACTTGGAAGGACTAATACCCAATTTACAAAACAATGCACTTTCAATTCAACATTCAAGGAACTGCAACTAGGAAGTAGTAAGCCCTGCATTCTCCCTCCCAATAATTCCACCAATGACTGTGCTGCACTTTGTGTGTTGCAGTGGGCAAGAATGTCCTGACTCCGAGTACTCCCTGTACTATAGTCACAATGAATTGCACCGCTGCCCTATTGTTAATTGTAGCCCATACCCACTCTACTCTACTCTACTCCACAAGGTTTTTATAAGTTCACAAAACAGAACCAGGAAATGTAGTTAACTAAAAAAAAAAACACACAAAAAGTGTCAGCTCCCAACAACATGAAATGGTGCCAGCAGTCGCCTGACGAAGGGCAGAGTACACACTACACACTACCAGAAACATTGAGTTACTGGCTCTTTTCAGAGCCATACCCCTTCTCTTAACCACTTTGCGCCGGGACCTCCGAATCCGGAACTCCATTGGCTTGACTATGCGACGGGGCCCACCGAATCCGGGCACCACTATTGTCCACATTCTAAACAAAGACTCTTTTCAGCTTAGAACAAAGCAATATGAATCAGTACAAAGACCCTTTTTGATGCAAGTTGCCACATGAATTGCAAGATTAGCAGCAGTAATTGTGCAATTGTGGGACTTTTACTGTGGAGGATCGAGGGATACCGCGCCCTCTAGCTGAAAGCACGCGGGGGACATTGTCTTTGCATGCCACACAGCCACACAGCGTTTGTGGCCGACCAACTCGAAGATTTGACTGTCTGGAGTGGAGGCTGGAGTCTGCGGTCAGGGATTGTCAGCAGCGTACACGCACGCACACACACACGTCCGTTACGGTCCATTGACGATGCACAAAGGGCCCTTTTTCGAACGGATAATATCTTGACAAAAGCCACAACGACGTGCGAATTGTGCCAGGTTTTACTCTCTTGTACCCATAGTATACCCTTATTGATTTATTTCACAGAAATATATTGTTCCGATAGTTTTAGCGAGATTTGAAAATGATGCATTGTTCAAAAAAACCCGTATGGCGGTCATCGGCGCTGAAAACCCCCCCGGCGCAAAGTGGTTAAGTGATGATATACACTGTGTCACCACAGACCCCCTACTCAGAATTTCAAAGTAAGACAAAACAAAAATGAATGTGACGTGAGTGTACAGAGTGATGAATATATCGCAGGAATGTCAATTCATTTGCACCTGGACAGGATGGTCCAGTTGTGTATGAATAAAAAAATCCTTCCCTGCAATGCACAACTGAACCCTAAAGCCAACCAGCCTATGGAAAGCTATTAGTCATATTTCTCTAATCACTACCCTTTGGTTTGGGATGGGCATTGTTAATTTATGGCTTGTGATTCACCGAGCCTAGAACGATCCAGGTTTTTTTGGGGGACCCTAATATTTCTTCCACCCACCCCACACTGGCTTAATGCATGGGCATTTGAGCCAACACAGAGGCTTTGAATTTGACATGGCACTGGCAGCTGCAGTTACAATGGCCTTGAACTATCAAGGAAGTGCTTTCAATGACTTCAAACTCACAAAGGTACAGGGAAAAACCTATCATTATTTTGGTGCAAAATTTAAGAGTGCCTGACATTTTAATCCTAGCAGGATTCTGCCTAAGGATTTGAGAAAGGCACTGCTAGGATTGAAATGTCAATTGGGGCCTCACCAATAGCCATTTGACTTTTCCATCCACAGCCCAACGGTAACTTACAGTAACATTTCGGCAAGTATATCTAAATTGCTCTCCAACTTTAATACAAGTATTTTAACAATGACAGAATATTGATTTGCTGTGATGAATGGCTGGTAAAATATCATGACTTGTGGCCCATAAGTCACCGCAGCTGAGCAGAAAGGTTTCGCGACCACTTATAGCCTGATAGTTTGGGTCTGGGTCACTGTAATTAACCACTTCGCGCCGGGACCTCCGAATCTGGAGCTCCGTTGGCTTGACTATGGGACGGGGCCCTCCGAATCCGGGCACCACTATTGTCCACATTTTAAACAAAGACTCTTTTCAGCTTAGAACAAAGCAATACGAATCAGTACAAAGACCCTTTTTGATGCAAGTTGCCACATGAATTGCAAGATTAGCAGCAGCAATTGTGCAATTGTAGGACTTTTACTGTGGAGGATTGATGGATACCGCGCTGCCGCTGAAAGCACGCGGAGGACATTGTGTTGGCATGCCACACAGCCCAACGGTCGTCAGTCTGGCATTGGAATTCCACCCACATTCTTGACCGCAATCTGTACACTCGGTTGTGGCCGACCAACTCAAAGATTTGACTGCCTGGAGTGGAGGCTGGAGTCTGCGGTCAGGGATGGACAGCGCCGTACACGCACACACACACACAAGTCAGTTACGCTCCATTCATGACGCACATTGGGCCCTTTTTTGAACAGATAATCTCTTGACAAAAGTAACAACGATGTCCGAATTGTGCCAGGTTTTACTCTCTTGTACCCTTATCGATAGTATACCCTTATCGATTTATTTCACAGAAATATATTGTTCCGATTGTTTAAGCGAGATTTGAAAATGATGCCTTGTTCAAAAACCCCTGTATGGCGGTCATCAGCGCTGTTAAACCCCCCGGCGCGAAGTGGTCATTGATTTGAATGTGTTACTCTTAAAGTCTAAAACAAAAGTAGTGGTAGCTTGACATAAAAAAGAGTTCAATGGAAACGTGGCTTTTGGCACCTACAGCCAGATAGTGCTTGTCTCTCTCGATCAGGTCTGCCAGTCTGTTTAGAAGGCGCCCTCTATCGGAGGCGTTGCAGGTCCTCCACGGGGAGCCCAAAGTAAACGCTGACTGTGCAGCTTTCACAGCAATCTCCACATCAGCCTAAAAGTTAATGTGACAAAAACACACACACAAAACTGTCAGTTCAACATGTAGTAAATACAAAAAAACTGACATTGCAAACTGCTCACTGACTAAAATGACATGCAAGTGCAATACATAATTCTCAAAAGTTAGAGGGCCTGATGTTTTGATCCTAGCAGGACCTTCCTCAAAGGCAAAGAGCCTCTCTCAAAGGCAAAGAGCCTTTGAGAAGGGTCCTGCTAGGGCAAAGAGCCTTTGAGAAAGGTCCTGCTAGGATCTAAACGGCAGGCCCTCTATCTTGTCACAGTATGTAATGTAACTTGACAGAGGTGGTAGTTTACTTTGTGCGCTCACTGGAAACTAATTTGGTCATTCTGCAGATAGTTCGACCAAAAAATACCGACACAATGGGAACAAAGCTTTGCACAAACTGCACTGGGGTCATGCATAAATCCATGAAAACGTGAAGTGTAAATAGAGAATGGAAGTGTGAATGGGGCAGGATGCATTATAGCCTAAAGAAGCGTACAAACTGTAAGGCGATTGTGTACATTCTTGGGATAAGATCCATAATGCGAATCAATTTTCTATCTAGAGGGCATTCACGGAAAATGTATTTCTTTGATTAGTTTGAAAATGTGTGAATCGCTGGTGGGGCTATAATTCCCAAGGCAAAAAAACCCAGACAGAACCTCCTTGGGAAAAGCTGAGTCATGTAAAAGGGCTACAGATGTAACATGGTTTAGCATAAACAGCAAATTAATTGAGGTGAGGGTTTGCCCCACTCAACATATGACCAGCACTGCTTGCTCACACTATAAAAATCTTAACCGTGAAAATTGGGCGAATATGTCATGTTGCCATGAAAATCCAAATTCAAAGTGATTTCATGGACCCTTATGAATTGAATTCACCCTGAACATTTCACCTCATCTCAAAATCACCGCACAACTTATCTGCCAGGCAGTTATGGTCTAGTCTTTGGAAGTGCACACCACAGGCTTTTGCATTGCAGACCTTTACCACCAACAATTTAGCCTTGAAATGTTGAATAGACACAGTTGGTGAAATCACACATGAAAAGTAATAGTGGGAGAGCATTTGAGCGTGAACAGTTTTCTTTTCAAGGCCACGTGACATTGTCCACCCTTTATTCAGGGTTTGGGTGTTTGCAGTGTCAGTGCATTGCCCGATTGCCTGATGAGAAAGAAATGACAGGCAGCTCGGCCAGGATTTGAACCAGTGACTCCTGAGCCCTTATCCAAAACAAGGCAAAGACTCAGGCTCTGCCTTTGTCTTCATTTCTTTCATCCAGTCTGAAGTGCAAGGCCTTTGGCTTCGTTTTTTGAATGTTATACTGCATTTTGAAAGATAATCCAAAGCTCCAGCTCCACCAAAAAACTCCATCATGTGTTTTCAGCTTTTGGGTGACAGAGACGGAACCCAAGCAGGGTTTTGGAAAAGGGCCCTGCTTTTTAGCGCAGGCATCTGCAAGAGCCTCATGATCAAGCCTCAATCGTCAGACCTTGTCAGCTTCGGCAACGTCGCAGATCTTCTCTTCAGTGGAGGGGTTGATGGTGGGGAAGGTCTTGCCACTTACAGCGTCCCTCCACTCATTGTTGATGAAAATCTGCATCGGTTGAAATAAAATAGACAACTGAGAAAAGGATGCTAACCACGATTTTTTTTTCAAAGAATCTAATGTAGGATGGTTTGCGGTGATAACATGTGCTGGAAGGTCTCTTTATGAAAGAGGTATGGTTCTGAGAAATACCTGAGTGATAACTCTTTACATGGTATAGTGTATCACGGTATTCACCGCAAAGCATCCTATCTTAAATTCAAATGAAAAGATATGACAGTGTTCACAATTTATGCAGATCATATTTAATTCATGGGAAAATAGGACACTGATGGCCTTGCGGTCACAGGGCTCTGACCACTGCACTCCATCTATTGAAAACATCACCTCCAGTTTCTATTATGTACTAGATTGAGTGCACAGTTTATCAGAAATAAAACTTTCAAGCAAGCTACATGTGGGTTTGCCGGCCTTGTTAGTTCTGGCCTCCTTCAGGAACCAGTGGCCGCCCAGTTGCCCACCGGCCAGAAAAATACAAGTTTATGCAATAAATGTGGCATTGCTTTTACATTTAGCACCGAAGGGTTGACTTATAAGCAGTGGCCTATTGCCAAGGGTTTCCCCTGCCTTGTTCCCGAGGACAACCATCGCCTCAATGACATTGCACAGCAACAATTTTTCCTTCTTTCAGTGAGATTGCTGGCACCAGTTGCTCTAATGTGACAACACAAAGGGCTGACCAGAGACCCACAGATTTTAAGGCAAGCAAGGCAAACATTTAATTGTACCAGCATTTTATATGGAAGAGATTACACTGACCAGTGACCTAAGCCTAGGGCATTACTAGTGAATGCCACAAAATAGGGAAATATTTATAAAGCAAAAAAGAAATGCTACACAAATGTTGAAAAATGACAGGAAATTTCATTATTGAACTGCGGTGGTCAGATTACATTCTATGGCGACATGTACATGTACTGTACAGTACATTTTTGCAAAATTTGTTTGCATTAGGGGCCTATCTGATGAAAAGTTGCGATATACTGGTATATCTGGAGATCAACATTCACCAATGTACATGTATAGGTACATAGTACATGTATACTCCCTACACGTGTGTGGCAGTCAATGGTTAACTACTTCTGACTGGCAGCACCTCCACTACAAAGACTGCTGAACATTTCTCATGAAAGCGTCCCCAGCTCTAAAAGAGCAATGCTCTCCCAAAGGTGGGCAGACAGGCTCCTGGATGGATTGGAATGTTCAAAGAACATCTTTGCCACCAACCATGCCAACCACATAGTAGCCACAGGCATACCGTTGCCTCAACCATGACTCAACATGAAAACACTAGTCTCCACATTATCAGTGTATGATTTTCAGTAAACAAGATTGATAAGAATATTTTCTGTGTCAAGACTCAAGAGCACTGTGAAACCAAACAGTTGTGTGAGCAAAGGTCACCACCCCCTTTTCTCTGGTGCAACATTTTGTTAAATGTTAACTAAAACTTAAAAGCTACCTACAGGTACATGAACTGTACCAAAATATACCCACTACCCAGACCACTCCTTAAAATTCATTTGATTACTGAGTGCACAATTGTACAGGTACATGTACAGGCAACTGAATTGCCAACATTTGGAAGATCGGAAAACATCCATGTCCACAGATTTCCTTCTAATTTACACAGTTTGTAGATGGTCATGATAAAATCCTCATGTTGAAACCTTACGGTCTGGGCTGCTGTATTTTTCGAGAAATCTTCACTCAAACATCGACAAATAGTTTATTTTACTTGCGAGTAATAAACCATTACTGCATTACTATAGAACGGTACATAAACCGCAATAATGTTTTTTTGTATTTGTCTACTTTCTCAAATTACCATTTGAGCTAAAACCTTCGCAGTATTGCTTTAAAAACATATTTAATGGTTTAACACACAAACTGTGGCAATCTTTTGACCTTTACCAATGTTGTATAGGGCATTTAAATGGCCGAGACATACATCTTAACAATGAAGAGGGCCTGACATTTCAATCCTAGCAGGACTTCCTCAAAGGACATTTCTCTCCCTTTGAGAAACAATACATCAGACCTGTACACAATGGTGACTAACAACTACTGTACATAATTATTCAGTACCACAATCCACTGGCCAATAATCTGATTTATTTTGCACGCCATTTGTCCATGTTCAACAAATACTATGCACGGAAGGCATGTACACTATATTACAATTGTATTTGTTATTGTGTCCGGGTTGTGGTGTATTTTTGACTCATGAAGCACAATACCGGCAATGGACCGTGGCACCAGAAGAAGCAGCCACATTGCATAGGCCTACACTGTGCGCTGAGGAGTGAGGACAAAGGGTCACAGGCAATTTTGAATCATTCCATACTTTACTGTGTATGCACTAGCTTCCATTCATTTTCTATGCAAGCAGAATGCAGGCCCCCATCATTTAAATTGACCCCTCCCCCATTATAGGATCCCTTTTTTATGTCTCAAAATAGAAAAAATCCAAAAACTACTAAAATTGTTGACTCTCTTCATGGATGGTATGTACAGTGAACTACATAATGCACTTTCATCCCCGAAAATTAAAAAAAATCAGGGTTCATCATACAGAGCTCATCATAACTTCATCAATCCGTCGTAAATAGTGAAATTTGATAAATTTGGAGGCCCTTTATTTTGATGTTAGCAGGACTTTTCCCAAAAGCAGAAACCTTTTGTAAAAGGTCCCACAATTGTGATATCATAGTTTTATAACTTGCATCTGCTCATTGGAACACTGCAACTTATTTCAAAGGTAAAATACCCTCAATTTAGAGGTCCTTCCTCCTTTTTACTTCATGATCCTAGCAAGCCCTGCCTCAAAGGCCTCTAGGTCAAACATACTGGAATGGAGATGCAATAGCCTTCTAACCAAATCCATCGCATTTTAACGATTTAATCCTGTAAATTGCTGGGCGTCGGTGGAAAACAGCATGGGCTGAGCTGTTTTAACCCAGGATAATCAAGAATAAATTAATTAATATTTAGATGAATAAATAAGGCATTTGAAGTGAGGACTGATCACATGTAAAAGTAACAATGTAAAAGTGATAATTTGTTGATGATGACGATCTTAAAATAAAAAAATAATGTAAATTAATTGAGGTTTGCTTGACTTGGTCAACACTGAGTCTTCAGTGCTTTGCCTGATGCCTGATGAAACCAGTTTCAGGCAGCTCGGGTGGGATTCGTCCAGCCCTTGATTGAGCAGGGCAAACCTCAATGATTTTATATTCTTTTGGCCGCAAACATCTTGCATTTTGCATTTAAGTTGGATGATTGATCAGGCTGGATGAAAAAAAAATTGCATTGGTCACTTGTACTTGTGGCGGATGCCATACCATGCACTGATGCAGTGTTTACATTCAGCCGTGCATAAATCAGCCCACATTTTCCTAACATACAGTAACAAACATTAAGCCTCAAACCATTACTGCATTAGCATTTATTAGCAGGATTGGTGGAGGATTTTGCAGGATTGGGGTTGTGGTCACCCCCCACAGATTTCACTCAACAAAAATCCCAACAAGACTACAACTTACAGTTACATGTACATGTATCCTCCAGTAACCGGTTTTCGACGATATAAGGACTTTTCTTCAAACTGAACAATGTGGACGAAAGTATCACACAAAAAATAGGTCTCAGTCACTTTCTCCACACCACAGACTATTAGAATAATCATAGAGAAGGTTGATCAAGCTTGTCACTTCCGTAAGATTACCCGGTTTTGTTGACGTCCGCGGCGCACCACGCAGTAAGCATCGTCACCTATTTTCGTCAGTGGTGTTTAGTAAGGTGTCCCAGTGCAGCCAAACACAAAATAAATTCTTAAAATAACTCAAAATGCTGTGTCACTGTAAAATTCTTCCCTGTATGTTTTTTGGTGTTCATCTTTGTTTTTGTTTTTCCACACTGCTTCTAACACTTTCCTCAAATCATTCATAATTTATGCTAAAAACGTAAATTGGTCTGGTTGATGTCTTCTTTTGTGACGTTTAAAAAAAACCCCACAATCCTCTTTGTCACTGCTTCTTCAGTTATGACCTTTCCCAATGTCACTCAAGAGACACATTTCCTCCTTCTTGGTACTTTCTCTAGTTGCCCTTCTATTTTTTTCATTTTTTATGAAAGCCTATTGTATTGGGCCATGTTACTTTTTGTCTTTAAATAAAAATAAAACAATAAGAAAAAAATTATATAAGCGAGACGCCCTATACTATAGGAGCCTCCATAGTTTTTCCCCAGAACGGACTGCCTCAAGTTGCGTGATATACTTTTTTTCTACGGATGTTGGGGTTTGTTATGGTACACTCAGATTTTTTTTAGGACCAACTATAAAGAAAACTGGAGCTTCGAAGCAACTGCCAATTTTGTACCTAGGAAAATAGACCCCAAAAGAGCAACTTTTTGAATCACACAAGTTTGGCCTACTGGAAAAGCCTTAACTTTCCACATTTTCGGTGACGGACAAGAGCAGGAAACCAACTACGAAGTCTGAAATCGTTATAGGGAGTTGTTTTCAAGTGCAATGTGAGTTAGAAGGCTAAGCGTCGAAAACGTGTAGCGTCGAAAACGGGGGTTCCCACGATACAACTAACTGATTTTGGAGGATTTTGGATGCATGCACTTTTTGCCAAGTCAGTGCCTGGTCAGGCTAGTCATGGAGGCCATGGGAGTAGTCAGTGTAGTGGATATTAAATTGGAGGATTGGTTTGCAGGATTGAGGATTGATTGTAGTCCGAGTGACTTGGACCGTGCTTGGACCCTTACAATTGCCTTTATAAAATTACAGGGCAGGGGACAAGTTACTCGGACTAGATTGATTCACATTGATTGAGGGTACCGGTATGTGTGTAGAACTAGAAGTAGCAAGAGAGTGTGTCCATTAATTAACCCTGTAACAATGGCAATTTTGTAACAATCACCCTTTTCCTGTTTTAGATCAAATCAACCACGTACCTTGTTGAACCGCACGTCAGGGTTTGTTATGGGCTCGGGCATGGCAGCGTTGGACATGGCGCAGCGGGGCGCTAGCGACAGCCACGCCGAGCTACGCCCCACGGCAAACAGGCGCTGAGCCGCTCGCAGCATCTCGGATTCACGGACTCTCGAGCACGACAAGTGAAACGACACTCCGAAACCAATCCGTCTGACCGAATCGGAACTGTCAGCCTCGTCTCGATCAAGCTGTCTCGGCCACAGTCTGTTAATAGTTATATCAGAGATCGCGTTATCTGCACCGTGGAGGGCTGCTTCTGCGATAGATGATCTGCAGCGGTCGAGGCACTTTTGTTAGCCAAGGTCAAATTTCCGAAGCTGAACAGATCACAGCAAAACCAGTGGCAGTGGATGCACTGCTAATACGCTGCGTCCACCACACACGGCTCTGCTTGTTTACATGTTCGGACAACAATGGGTGGTCTTTATTCAAGCCGTCTTGAAAAAGACTATGAACTCCAGGCGCGCCAATCTCACCTGCCTCATCTCAGCTCAGCTCACCACATAATTATTGCATGGTTGGTACTCGAAGATAGAGCGCAAATTCGAGAAGACAATTGTGCACAATAAGTCGCGCTGAGCATGTCACTGCGCTGTCGTTATCAAACTTGGCAAACTTCCAATTTTTCTTCGGGGGGGGGGGGGTCGAGTATTGGAGAGTGGGGGTGTCATTATTACTTCCAAGATGTATGGTATACATGTAATGTGGTAAGGCATGGATGAATTAGCTAGTGCACACGTGTGTTAATTACAAGCGGTTATTCACTCATATTCATAATCATATAGCCAAACTATTATTGTACAAAGAGCGCATCTGCCGGACAGGACAAGTCGGAGGTTATTGACCCTAAGTTGCACTATTTTGGGGGGAAATGTGGCATTCCATGGATGACTCGGCCTCAGGCTAGCTGCTGCCCGTGCTCAGGTAACTCAAAATGTGCCAATTTCACTGAAAATGGCTCAACTCCAGTGAAGTTTACATTATTTTCATACCGCCATGACAGTTGTTTCTCGCTCAAAAGGAATTCTAAAACCGCCTGCCCACATTCTGATACAAGACCTACAGGCCTATGGTCTCATTTAAAAAGTGTAAATGTTCCATCTTCAGATGCTAAATGTAAAACTACATGTACATAGTGCTACCAAATTAAGAGGGCGACATGGAAGTTTGAAAAGAAAACAAATAAGTCTGACCTGTAATGCAACAAGACAATTTATAACTGGATTTTAGTAGTTGGTTTATCAAAGTGTAAAAAAAAGTACTTTCATTTTGTTTTCATTAAGAAACAATTGTTGGGAACTAAGGCTGCACTTTGTTTCGAAGAAAGTCAGAAATGATTCAACAAACAAACTGCACTGACTGGGAATGTTTTAAAAACAATTTTAAAACACTTTTAGGGTTTAAAAGAATGAAAAATAGCAAAGTCACATTTAAAATATTTAGAGGACCTGATATTTAAATGCAGATATTTCTGACTTGGGCAAAATACGGACATGTCAGGCAGGCCCTGTGACCTTCTTTAAAGCAATCATGATCATTTAATTCCCTCTCTATTTTCATAAAATGCAAATTCATTGAAATCAGATTCTGTTTCAACAAGCTTGTGTTCTACAGGCTGAGCAATAAAAAATATCTTAGGTGGAGCCCCCCCCCCAAAAAAAAGGAAGTACCAAATGACTTGCACTTTCCGTGGTCCCCTAAATTATAATTTTTATGAACATTGCTTTGTTAATCATGCACATTTCGATACATATGCATTGCTAATAATGCACATTTTGATACACATGCATTGCTAATCATGCATTTTTGAATAAATCCATACTGTATTTTATAGTACATTTACTCTTCATTACAAACTGAAAAAACCCCACCTGAATTAAGGAATAACTGAAGATTGTTTCTCAAACTTACCATTTCCTTGGTGGTCAAGGTCATCAAACTCACAGTACATGAACTTACGACCAATCAATGAGCAATGCACAGATATCATACAGCCTATTAAAGCTCACAGTGGATTATCTCTTGTGAGTTGAGTTACTACGAGGCATGGCAATCAAGGCTTCATTAAATCTGCCCCACTCATATGAGAATTACCTTTTCAGGAATTGATTATTTATTTATTAATTAAGATGTGTGTTATTTAACACATTGTTTTGGTTGTCTGGTTAGAATCTGATGAAACTGCATTAAAAAAATACATGAAATACTTGATGAAGTTCAACATTTTGTACATTCAGGCCTGAAGTTTATTATGGTGCCGTTTTCTATCCAGACAAAGATCATCCCATAATCTAAGCCAAGAAACAGATTAATGAGATTATCCACTGAGATAACCCATTCCAATAGCTTTACTAAGCTTGGATGAACAGCCTGGTTACCAGGGCCCAATTTCATAGAGCAATTTCAACAAGAAAACTCGCTTAGCATGACAATTTGTCCTTGTGTAATTCCAGATTGCAAGCCATATTTGACTTGATGGTTGCTGCCCTCAACTTGTAATCCAATATGGGTGCTTGGCATCAAATACAATTGGACTGACTTTGGCTTGCAACTATCAAAGGATCACCTAGCCAGCCAAAGCTCACTTTTGTTTCATGCTAAGTAAAGTATAGTGGAACACAAGTCAGAAGCAATTGAGATTGCATCCTATATAATGTACTTTGCAATCCTTTTTAAACGAGGAAGACTTTTCATGCTTAGCAGATTTTCACGCTTAAGTAGCTCTGTGAAATTGAACCCTGAAAATATTGATGTTATTCAGCAAGGCTTTTTATGCTTTTATAAGCAAATTTTTGTGCTTAAGCAGCTCTATGAAATTGGTCCCAGAGCTTAGTTCCAGGTGGCCAGGTGGAGCTATATGTAGCCTACAACTTCAAAACCGCTTTGGATTTTTAGACTTTTTAGTGGCGATGCATTTTCCCCAGTAATTTTGAATGACCAACCAGGACAATGACCACAAATATTCTGGTAGCCTGCGACCATTTTTTCTATAGAGGGCGTAGTTGGGGATATTTTTGGAACAATTGTCTGTCCTTTTTTACTAATCATTCCTTTCATTTTTATACCATGTAAAGTGTACCCTTTATGTACAGTTTCCCCTCCCCTAGGAAAGTAATAATCTGCTTCTCCTGTACATAAGACAACCCCCCTGGAATTAGAGAACTGCAGCAGTCTAATTAGACCCTCACCCAAGACCCCTCCCATATTTTAGACCATGTGCCCAGTACACTGGCTGTACCTCATATATAGTGCACATGCACCTAGGCAGGTAGCATAGAGTGAGGACCACACTCATACACTGGTTAAAGTTAAAGTGTACTGATAGATGGTTAAAGTGTACTGATAGAGTTTTCCCCTTAGTGCCATGTTGGTTGCACCTTTAAAGTTACCTTTTTTAGCAGTCCTTTCATGCCCATGAATAGATATGGTTCTCATCTCCTTTTTTGGTTGAAACATTCATGGTTTTTGTTACATTTCACTATTAAGAAATTCTGGAAGAAATTTGGGCCAACTTTTTAAAATTTAAATAAATCAGGTTTTTTTTAGAGTTCTAACAAATTCCTGAGTAGTACCCTTTTTGCCTATGCTGTTGTTCACCCCTTTGTCCGATCCCTACTAAGCCTAACCAGTGGATGCTTTGTAATAAATCAATTTTCTCTACTACTGGTACAAGTGCATTTGTAAACAAAAGCCATGTCAGATTTGTGTCCTCAGAGGGAACTCTGACTGGCCCTTCTGACTGGTTCATTTCAGTCCACTGAGAAAAATACACGTATAAGGACAATGGAACACATCCCATCTCCTCCATGTCTCATTATCATTTTGTCAAAGGTCATTAGCATTTGAACCATTGCTAATGGCAAGCCTTGTTTTATGGGAATTTACGAGAGAAATCTAAAAGTCTGGAATGCAAGTCTATGAGCAGCAAAGGGATTGTGGATGCAACAAAAACTGAGTTAAACAGATCGCTAGGAAGTTCCTTAAGAGTGATTGAAAGCACTTCAAAAATCCCCATGGAAAAATAAATTCACATTTTGTCAATTTATGTAAACTAAACCAAGGCTCCTCAAAAACAATTCTGAACAGAAGAGTACAAGAGGATATGTAGCTTTAATCTTTTTGTAATCTAATTTTGACAGATTAAATGTTTTTGTCTCCAAATCATGTACATGTACACTATACATAAATATTTCAAACAAGCAACAGAAAGGAAATGATTGGTAATTGTTAAGAAAGAGTACATACGAGAATCTCTTTAGAGTGTGTGTGGTTCTCAAAAGAACCAGAGGGTTTCACTCAACATTTTGAACAGTGTGCCCTGTCCCTCCTGAGGAAGAGGAAATGGTAATTGTTCAAAAATTCATTTATTCACTTATAAAATTTTATTGGCCTGGGATTGGACACAAGCTTCTGGTTTTAAGTACTGTTGCTCTACCACCTGGGCCATCCAGACCTTGGGTTGGGGCTTCCCAACTAGCAATACAAAAATTTGCATCTCCATTTGTACCTTAGTGATAATGCATTGTATAGTAAATTTCGGTCTGCCTACCTTTAGGGCCATAGAACTGAAACTGCACTTTTTCGGGTGTACAATGATGGTATGTGTGCCCTAGACAAACAGCATGATCATTTTAATAATGCTCCATTTATTTGCCGTGTTTGACATCATTGATCATGATATTCTATTAAATGGATTGAGGTTTCATTTCGGTATCAGGAAAGTTTATGACTGGATATTGACCCTTTTTTTTAAGAGGAAGAACATAAAGGGTATCAATTTGGTAAGTATGTCTAAGAGGCAAATTCCTTGCTCGGACCAGTATTGTTTCTTTATACATGTATCCACTGGAGGACATTATCACCCAACATGGTCTCAATTGGGATATTTAGGCAGATGATTGTCAATTTCTTGTGACTCTTGTGTGACTCGTCTTGAATCAAGTTGGATGGTTGTATAAGAGGAAACACGCTTGCTCTGAATGACAGCAAGACTGACATTCTGTGATTCTTGTCACAATTTAAAGATACTAATCTCCAGAAAGTGAAGACTGAAGCACAGGCTTGGGCTTACCGTATCATGGCCTCAAACAGGGTACGTGATCTTGGGGTGATACTTGACTCAGATGGAACCATGAATTATCACATTTCTAGTGTGTCTGGTATACATAAACATGGCATCTTACTCACTGTGGCGGATTGGTAAACTTAAGAAACTCTTGGATCTGTCAAATACAGAGAAACTAATACTGTACATGCATTTGTAACTTCCCAGTTAGACTATTTGTAATAGTCTATTTGCTGGTTTATATGATATTCAGAATGCTGCAGCCCAACTTGTTACTGGGAGAAGGATGGATCGTCATGTAGATATATGACACCCATTCTTTGTAAACTCCATAGGCTCCCAGTCATAGTGCAGGTTGAATTCAAAAGTTCTTTGTATTATTTTGAAGCTTATCCACCATGATTAAATGTGAATTGATATCAATTAATGAGTCTAATATTCACTTGAAGAGTTATGCAGCTGCTAGGGTTAAGCTTGGTCACCCCAAGGTTTATCCAATAAGGCCTACCAGATGGAGATCATGTTTTTTTAATTTATTCCCCTAAGCTGTACTAACAATTATCAATGAATATGGAATTTTTAAAACGGAATCTCAGGCATTATTTATAATAATAATATGGATTATTCTTTTTACCATTTGTGTGATTATTTAGTGTTTATGCAATTATAATTTTATTTAGGGATTTGTAAAGCGTTTTCAGATTTTTAATAAAAACTATATGAAGAATAAGTTAATAATATTATTATTATTTTAATTGTTATTATTATTATTATTATTAACTACCAGGGTATCTTTGCTGGAACAGTCAGATCAGAGGTAAATTCCTTAAACATCAAAAATCATAGCTGCCAACTAAGGAATATTTCTGCTAAAAAAAAGAGCAATCACAGAGCAAACTACATACATGTAGCAATACTTGTGTATTTCCAAGCCAAAAATTTGAATCTGTTGTCAAGAACCTATATGAAGTTCAAAAAATAAAAAAAAAACATTTATTGAATTATCACATTTTTCTGCAAGAATAGTCACTGAGGCAGACTAAATACACATTAACAATGTGTAGTTAGGCCTAATACAAAATTGGGAAGATTGGAAAACATCTATGTCCACAGATTTCCTTCTAATTTACACAGTTCATAGATGGTCATGATATAATCCTCATGTTGAAATCTTACGGGCTGGGATGCTGTCCTTTTTGAGAAATTTTCACTCAAACATCGACAAATAGTTTATTACTCACAACTTCGCAAGTAACAAATGATTTCTTACACTACAGAACGGTGTGTAAACCATGGCGTTTTTTTTCCCATTTTCTACATTCTCAGATTGCCATTTGAGCTAAAACCAATTCACACAATTTCTTTTTTGGAATGTTTAATGGTTTAACATACAAACTGTGGCAATCTTTTGACCTTTACCAATGTTGTATAGGGCCTTTAACATGACAGATGAACCTATTTGTTTACAATGCATCTGTGGCTGTGTCCCATTCAAATGGACGGTCTAAGGGTTCTGAGCCTTTTAGTCTCCCTGATGGTTGATTCTACAGACACTATCTCTTAATGGACTACATGACAGTGAGCCACTCGAGCATTCTCTTGTCAGTGTCTGGGATGTGGTTGGTGAGGTCTTACAACGATCCCATCTCAGCCCTCAGCAGATTCCCTGAGAATCTTGCCGCATATATTGCACCTATGTCCCATCCACCTCTATTGACAAGGGCTTATAGTCTACCTGATGGTAGTATTATGACAGGCAGTACGGCTATGAAACAGTCAGCCAGCTCTGGATAGTCAATGTCTGGACGATGGTTTGTGAGGTGTCGTGACAATCAATCCCATCTCAGCAGATTTCCAGAGAATCTTGCTGCTTTTCGTCGCGAGCCCATACAGGGTAGTTGCCTCGAGGAGATTGCTGGGCAGTGGAGTGGTTGGCGGTGACCTTTTGTAACCTCAGGTACCCAGAAAGGTCTTGGCCTCAATCTCGCTGATCATCCGCCGGCCATAGAAGTCCCTGTATTCTTCCGGCAGCTCCTCCAGGCATTTCAGGGCCCGGTGCAGGACCTGCAGGGCTCTTGCCGCCGCCTGCGGGTCTTTGTTACCGTAGGGATCTCTGTTGTCATAACAACTCACATCCAGGTGCCGGAAGAAGACATTGACAGCAACACTGAAGTCAAGGGACTGGACATTGTGAAACCACAGTGCTACAGTAAAGAAGATCAATGCAAACACATCTTTAAAAGAATACTCAAAAGGCTCAATTTGAATAAGACTAAGAGCCTGAAAAGATCTGAAACAATTCACTTACATGTATATGTTACATGTACCGGTACATGTATGTTTTGAAAATGGGAAAGGAATCATTACTTGTCAATTGGTACTCACCAGGAATGAAGAGCACATCACCTGGTTCCAGGTGGCATTCCAGTGGTTTAGCATTCCTAAAAGCAGGGTACCGGTCAAAATCAGGCTGGTCGATGTCCAAAACTGCAGATTTATCTCCTGGGTGGGGCAAAACATTTCAAATCAAGGTGATTATTCTGCTGCTCAAAAATTGTTGCTTGCTAGTTTGCAATTTGCATGTCTGATTTTAAAAGCAATTTACAATGAGTCTTACTGTAAGACATAAATTAAAAAACAAAGATTGGAATAAGCTAGACATCCGGAGTAGAACACAACCTGACCCAAACTCTAAAATCTCCATACTTAGGAAACCCATTAGTTTTTTTATGAAAGTTCACCTCTAAAATTGTCAAACTGGAATTTGGATTTCTATTGAAGGAAAAACAAATCACATGATGGAGGAAAACATTCTTTGGTAGAATAGCTCTTTAAGGCATGAAAATCAAGGGATAGAGGTTATGAGAACATCTTTCTCAACATGTTTTTATCCGAGATGATATTGCATGCTTGCATGTACAACTACACCTATACAGTACTTGTGAACAGCGCCCTCACCTGACAAGTTCTTGTATAGATATGGTTTTCAGCTTATAAATCATATACATGTAGCATCCACAGTAAAGACAGAAACCATCCCATCTGGTTCCATGTATATAAATCCCAATTGTTTTCCTTACCTGTTAGGTACAGGTTGGTTGCATCTTTTGGACTGAATAGAACCACCCTCTTGTGACCACTGATCTGAATCAGAAGATTGTCCATGATCTTGTTGAAAGAAGATAAATTAAAGGAAATTTTTCAATTCAGATAAGCAATACTACATAAGCGCCACTCCAAGTTAGAATCCAGCAGTCTCCTGAAGAGGAACAGAGCATACTATTTGAAACGTCAAGTTCCTTCAGTTCTTTTCAGAACCACACTTACTGACAAAAGAGAATTTTGCATGGTGTTACTGCAAACCTATTACTTCTTCTATTCTCACCATAAAAACCTTCAAATCTTATCAGATAAGCAAACCTGTCATTTTGACTCACTCTGACTCACGCACTTACCCATTGAAAAAAAAAGAAGACCAATAATGGATATGTCTGTTACCATCAGCATGAGCTTCCTTTCTTAAACTGTCTTAAACTTTCTTAAACTGTCTCAAAATTTACCAGTCTGCATATTTTCATTTCTTTGTTTGAAAATAAAATTTGAAAAGCCACATCCACTTTGAGTGATTTCCAAACTGCTTTGATCTCCAAACTAAGGGTTAAAACAAGGGGGCGTGATACATGGTGATATACAGCAGTTAATGGTTAAATGCTTCTGAGCCCCAAACCCTGCACAAGACAATTGTCTACTTGGGAAGGCTGCCATCTAAGGGCTGGACAGCTCAGGCGGATGAATCCCGACCAGTCCATTTACATTTTCTCAGCTACTTTATAAAAATTATTTAAAATTTCTGATTTAATTGTTCTACTGCTGCCTTCATTACTTTAAACTTTAAAGTTGATACAATTTGTCATACTATTTGCAAATTTCGTGGTCAGTTTTCCTTTACTTTGTTTGAAAAAAATAACACCAAACCAATTACCGTGACACATTGTTTTTTCAAATAAAAAAAAATGGAAAAGAAACTTTGACTGGACTGGAATTTGAACCCGAGACCTCTGGATTAACGTACAGGTGCTCTTCCAACTCAGCCATCCAGCTCTAAGATGGTGGCCTCCCAAATAGTCAACTGCCATTTTTTGTTTTAATTCAAAAGTTCCCAGTCAGTTTTTCATTGATTTGTTTGACATTTAAAAAAAAAATGATTGAGCTTATATTTTGGCCCTAAGTTCAACAGTAATGCAGGATTGATCTATTTGTTTTACTTCAGGCCTGCACTTGTCCACTTACATCATAATGGGTCCAAAGATGAACGTTGGCAGACCCCAACCTGAGAACACTGGAAAAGAAGGCATCGTCTGCAAAGAATGGTGGGATTGTCACGTCGGCTGCCAAGGATGGAAACTGCTTGGATATATCAGCAGGCTCCTGTAATATGAGGTAAGCAATGGTTGCAAATCAGCCATAAGATAAATGAGACTGAAATTGAACATGACTATAGAACAGTGTGCCTGTAGCATTAACTGAAGAGCAAAGAAAGTTAATTTTGACTGGCCTTGGATTTGGTCCAGAGGTTCTGGGTCAACATACAGTATCAGTGTTGCAGCGCCTGAGCCATCCAGGCCTCGGTTGAGGACGTGTCAACAGCTTGTACTGTTGTCATCTGTCTTTGCGAGGATGAGGCTTCATTTATAAGCAATTCACCATCACCTATCGTTCGTCTTGTAAAAGATAGTACCTATACTCATTCATTGCTTCTATACATGACCATAAATTGATCCGACAAGGCAAGGTGGTGTAATTTCAATTCAAGTTGAAATTACAACTAGTTTCCATGTGAGTTTTATGAGTGAACTCATAAGTCCCAACCATAAGTCAGCTCTTACTAACAACTGGACAAAGCAGTTAGTACCTTTCGAGGATCATTTCCAAGGGCACGGAAGTAGTATTTCTCATCCTGTCAAAACAAAAACAAGAAAGCCTCCGTCAGATATAGATGCTGCATGGTTGTGTACCAAGCAGCACTTAGCACAGTTCTTAAAGGGGATGGAGAGTGTTTGAGGTTAGTCTGTTTGATTTACTGTTTGTCTGGATGACTTAAGAGTTTAAGGAGTGAATATGGATCCAAATATCTACATGTATTTGTGATTCATGACAACGACCCATTGTGGGTTAGCTTCCAGGACTGGAAGAGTTGCACCGACAAGTAATATTTTTGATGACGTCACCAATAATTAACATCCTATAATCAAGAGCCTTGTGGTCTTCAAATTGATCTGTGATAGTCCTATCCCAGTTATGTCACTGATCCAAGAATGCCAATTGAGCTTCAACTGTGTCCACATTTTAACGGCATCAAGAGTACGGAGGTTTATCATAAGTGGAAGTGGGGTAAAGGCCGTAAGTTTATGGGTTATTTTCCTGTGTGATACTAATTTCTCCACGTTGTTCGGCAATCACAGTCTTAGATCTAGCTTGCTGACTGCTAAGAAGATCTCTTAGAACTCTTGGTTACCTGTTTAGGTTATGCTGTCAGAAGCTTTTAAAGCGTACACATAATGCATGTACACAAAGAAAATGCAATAAGCCTTAAACAATTTTGTCCCATGAAAATGATCGTCTACACAAATGGACCTGTACATTAACACATACCGGTTGAAAGAAGAATTCCTCATGCGTAGATTTTGCTGCGCGTCGAACAAATGTGTCAAAAGGTAACGTCCTGAAGGAATTAGAACATATGATGGCAGCTAAGAATGTGAGCAGGATTGGATCTGATCAGTCCATTTTTTTTTATTTGGTTAAACTTCATTGGCACGTAAAACTTTGTTCTGTTTGTATTAATATTGCAATGTTAGCTAATTGTATATATACTATAGGCCTAGTGAGTACTGAGTAGAATTTGTATACACTTCTTTTTTTCAAAAACATGACAGATCAACATGTTCCTTGGAAGGTCAGCCAGGCTGGTCCTTGTACCAGAGCATTAATAATAAGAACAAATCATACAAAAATGGTGCTAAATGGTTCCCAAATAGAATGACCAAAACGTACAAATCTATTCAACAAAATTAGAGGGTAAGATGAGACTACTGTAGCCCTGTAGGCCTGCTGGATTTGTGATCAAAGGAGAGGTGAATGCCATGGCAGTTCATGTAACTAGTGCGTACCTGTACGCGTAATTCTTGTTGATGAAATCCATCTTGGCTGAAGGACTGACATGAACTTTGACCTCTTGAGATCCAACTTGCTGGCAGAGAAAGTCCGCTGTCCATTTCGAAATGCACTGACCGATGTCCAGTCCTCGGATAATGGCAGGTTTCCTCTGTGTAGACAAGGACAGGTGGAGTTCATACTGCAGACAAACTTTCAGCATTTTTTCTCAACACCTGATTTTCATCATGAGTTCTGGTGTGAGGAAATCTCTTCTGAGGGATTAAAGCTTATAACTGAGAAATATTTGATTAGGAGTAAGTTTGTACATGAATGTCCCTAACTACCTTTCGGCAAGAGTGTAGTTTAAACTTTAATACCCTCACATAATTAATATAATAGTCTAAGACTAATACAACTTAAAAAAAAAAATTCCGTGCCGCAACTAACTTGACACTGACACACTGATGGGAGTGATGACAGTAACTTGAGTAAGTAATCAGAATGAGTATGCCATACCGTTGGATATATTTCTTCTGAGAAGAAATGTTGATCGACCTCATCAAAGATGCTAACTTTGTTTGTCATAATGGAACTTGCCCCCAGAGCATCCAAGTTTTAGGCGAAATAATTCTTTCCAAAGAACACCCCCTGTCTGGTAAGTGGTAGTTTAGTTATCGAGCATGTTATTAGAAAGGGCGCCACCAATAGTCGAAGATTCTAAAGCCGCTTGCATGTACTTTGTGCGCGCGTCGAACCAGCTCTGTGGTTGAACTTGAACATGTTGCATGGCGGTGCTGTTTCGAGACCAATAATTATTGTAACTAGACTTTGAGTTTGTGGACAAACTCGGTGTTCGGTTTACCTGTTTTCAGTCCCCACTAAGTGAGGCCTGCCACATATCAATGGAAGGTAGTACAATCTCTCAGGATTCATAGTTCTTTGGTTAGGTGCCGGTGCAACATATCAGTAGGCCCTACATGCACATGCACATAAGCTGTTGTACATAAGCAAAATCGCCGGGAGTGGGAGCCCTTTATACAGGAATTTAATCTCTTTGAAATAAGTCTGCAAAAAATCATACATGCAACCTCCATAACTCTATATAATGTAAACTGTATATGCCTAGCTCATTCAACCATCATTCAAGTTCCCTGAACTAGTTATAATATTTGGATCGTTACATGACGAGGCAAAGATGATACTTCAACTTTCATCCGATAGTTTATTGTCAAAAGCAATGGTTAAAGAACAAAATATATTGAAAAGTGATGCAGGCCGCTGCATTCAACATTTATATGGATGGTTACAATGACGTTCCCCAGAGGGCCATGAACTCTAAAATAATGCTCTTCAATAAAAGTGCAACCGGGCAAGTCAACCACTGACTCTAGCCGCCGCGCGCGTTGTGTGTGAAACACACTAGTACCATTTCAACAATGAGGGCGTGCTGCACATTTAACGGGACACACGACAGCAGGTTATACACCCGCCCTACGCGGAAGATCAACTAAACAACGCGCACTTTTAAGACAAGAAGACAAGTCAAACAGGAATCATGTCTGCAAAAAAAGTTTGAGCAGGCTTAACGATCTTTAAACTGATATTCCAGTATTGTAGATGTGATCAGTAATTTTCGAATTATATTTTTATGATAATTTGAGCTTCCCCTTCCAACCGGAGGTAAAGGTCAAAATAATGAGGTCATGTGGCGCATGACATTTTGTACACATCACAATAAGTGTCATGTTGTGAAAGAATACGTTGTATGTAGCGTTTCTGCTTCTGCATTCTAATTACTAAACGTTTATTTAAGGTTATGATGTCATCAATGACGTCATAATTCCCAAAAAGTTTCGACTCCGTGTATTTATTATTACCGTTGATGTTTATGATAAATGTTAATTTCATACAAGCTTCACTTTTTAAAATTTAGTGGGCATGACGTTTCGATCCTAGCAGGACCTTACTCTGCCTTTGAGAAAGGTCCTGCTAGGATCGAAACGTCAAGCCCACTAAATTTTAAGATTTGCATTTTGGTAATTTTAGTCAGTAAGCAGTTTGCAACATTTTTGTATATCACTTTAAGCTTCACTTTTGCTCAAAATCGCCCGAGGATAAAAAGGAAAACTTAAAAATAACAATAGGTTTTCGGCTGCGGCGCTGACACCAAATAATTGTACTCGGTACCTAATGTTTTAAAAAGATAACAAGCAAGAGCATAATTTGTTTACATTTAAGCATGGTACAACACCTCTGGAGAATGACCCCATGGGGTACTACATGTATTAGATATTAGTGGTAGACTGGCTCTATTCAATCCGACAGCTGATTACTGCGTGATCCTTATTACAAAAACAGTAGGCCAATTGAAGTTAAACCATTTTGTGAAATGTTTGTTTTTGCATGCCCGCTTCGCATAATCATTTGCATGCAGTAATGCGGGCCTGAAACAACATGTAGTTTTCCTAAAATTAATGTAAACCTAATTCGACGGGTCATTCAGAGAAGCGGGACTGAATGGCACAATTCGGGTCAGACGAAAATTCAGGCAGTGTAGGCCTAGGCCCCTTTTCCGGGGCAACTCCAGCCACGTCACTCACCTTAATGGGCAGTGGTATGGTAGACAACGGCTAGTTTCACTTTAACGCCCCACCTGACTAATCAATATTGCTAAATTAGGCTCTCTAAATTATAGCCCCCAAGCAATACATCTGACATCTCTTTTTCGAGACGATGTGTGGCTCTGAAAAGAGCCGGTGACTCAACGTTTCGGGCAGTGTGTATACTGTATAGTGCTACATGGCATCAACTTGTCCAGTGCCTCCTTGTATCAACGCAAACCTTCCACTTCGTACATGTTCTTCCACCATGCAAACCGTCCAATCTAATTCAAAACCAACTGAGCTATGCACCGCGCCCTTATAATCTGTGCCGGTGTGAGGGCGCCATTCGGAAGCATTCAACCATAAGTGCCGTATATCGCCAAGGGTCACGAAAACCCCCCACGGTTGTGTTATCGTCTCCCAATACGAAAACCAATAAGCAAATAGATGCGGTATAAATTCTTCAAATTCAACAGATACTGCATTTTTTCCCCTTTGATATAGGCCCTAGGCTAATCATCGAGCCAATAATTATTCAGTTTCATGTTTCATGACTGCATGGGTTTTAATGATATCGTTTATAAAAAGGAAATGTTTCCAGAATCGGACCTTGAATCGGAGAGGGAAGCAACTCTGAGAGTGGAGGTTTCCTAACTACAGAAACGAAAACATTCCGCCTTGTGCCGATTTCATTTATAGTGACGCATGCACTGACGTTCTAAAATCCAAGAGAATGTCCCGTCATGAGAGACAGCACCAAAAAACAACACCACCAGTCAGGCCCTCTATTGTTTCAGATCCTTATGAGAGGCAGTTTTAGTTAAACAGTGGACACAATTATTTTATTGAAGGAAGCGGAGCCATGATCAGTTCTACCAAGCAGGTGAAATGTTCATTGGAAGGAAGGGAAATTAACTGACTTTTCTGTGGAAGAAAAGAAATGACGCTAGATATCTTTTTTTTTAAGTAAACGTCTGTTATAACATCTTGGGAAAAAATCCTTCATATTCTTCACATCTTGATGAGGAGACTCCAAGATACAGGGCCTACAGTTCCTGGTGATTTGATAAGTTGGCAACAGGTCGGCGACAATGACCCATGAAGAGGATGGCTTTCGTCTCGGTGTCCATGATGAAGAAGATGAAGGGGTGGTCCACGATGAATTCAGGGCCCAGGCTCAGGGACCTCTTGCTGATGGTGACGCCCGTGGCCGCCGCCGCCTCGCTGCCCTCCTCGTTCACCTCAAGGAAAGCCTTGTGAATCACGCTGGAGACGAAGAGTTCCCTGGCTCCGCTTATCCCAGACAAGTCGGCCTTGTGCCCCACGAAGACGTCCGTCATCCCCATGGAAGACAGGACTTCGTTCATGACCACTGTTTCCTCGAGCTTGAATCTTGGCATCTCCACCTCAACGGTGACAGTGGACAAAATGCCCAGGAGACTCCGCAGCTTCTCGATCGACAGGTGCTCTCCCAGCCTGTTGATCCCTCCTATGTCGTCGTCTGGGAGGAGAACGATCATGCTGAGGTCGTTGCCCATGTACGGGAGCTCCAAGACTTTGCATCCGAGCGAGACGTCCATGGCGAAATTGAACTTGGCCTTTCGTCGCATCATCGGCACTTGGATGGTCTCATCGGCCGAGACGCGAAAGTCTTGCGGGGCCGTCTTCGACTTGTCGAATCTACTCAGCCAATCTGCCTTGAAGTAGATGGCGTTGACCAGGACAAGCTTCGTCATCTCATCCACCGAGCCCGGAGGGAGGAGGTCGGGGATCTTGTTCTCCGTCTGCCCGCCGACCCAGGCGTTGATGAAGCGGCGGGCGCCCTCCGCGTCCCGGACAAAGTCCAGGCTGGCCGGGCCGCTGGCGTAGTACCTCTGGGCGTCCGCCAGGAAGTCGGGCAGCAGGTCGAAGCCGGCGTGCCCGAAGAGCCGATTGGCCCGCTTCAGTGTGTACTTGCCCGAGCTCCGAAAGACGGCCGAGTTGAACTCGGCGAAGGCGGAGTGTAGGCGGGACGCTTCCAGGTTGTTCAAGCGCAGGACCTCCCGCATCTGGTCGGCCGTGTCCCCACGGGCTCCCAGGGCGGTGGTGGCTAGGGCCGTGGAGACGCTCAGCGGCGAGAAGACGACGTTTTCCCGGCCGGCCTCGACGACCAGTGTCCGGTACAGGTGCAGGGCGAACGAGCTGGTTGCGTCGGCTAGTTGATGCAAGTCCTCCCCCGTGTCAGTTCCGGAAGTGCTGCTCTTCGAGGCGAGGAAGGCGATGATAATCAGACAAACGGTGTGCGCGTTGACAACTGCCATGATGAAAGATGCAGGGTTGCACGATGAAGTTCACTTCGCACCTGGAACAAAAATACATGTAAAAAAAACCATCAACGGCAAAGAAATCCCAGCAATGCACTCTGTATCATTATCCACGGTCCCTGCTTACTGTGGGAAACACAGCAATGCTATCTATTTTAACCAACTTCAGAAAGGTCACCGACAATATTATTTGCAGCAGTTTAGAAGACACCGATAGGGACTATACCGCATTGAGCCTACCATACAAGGCCCCACCCTCACGGCGGTAGACAGCCGAACCCTCCAACCCTGAGGCTGGTGTAGTGGTGAAGTCCCTTCTATAATTTCTATGTCGTATGAATACTTTTCTGTGTTGAGTTTTTTGTACACGTCCTCAAGAACTTTACTGCGCAAGATGGGGGGGGGGGGAGAGATGAACAGCCTTCCTCGCGAGGCGCAGGGTTATATATTATGCATGTACATGTACAGCAAAGCTGCCACGTACACGTACTACCCTCTGTGGAATCTCGAAAACCAATACGGGCTTTTTCAGCCCTAGCTGGCTAGATCGACCACTCCTTTTTGCCATTGTATTGGAAGATAATAACTGAAGGCTACACGATGTGCTAGGTCATAAATAACGAGGATTTGTTTATTATTTTTTTCATTAGCGGAGGGCAATAAACTGGTTGACCGACTGTCGTGTATAATTATTTTGGACTGAAAATGCAAAATGAGCTACACGTACGTACTCATAATAACGATTGTCTGTTGCATTTAGTAGGGGGTCTTACAATACACGCTCCGACCTCCAACTTACAACGTAGGTACTGTATTATTATTGTAATTTCGCTATTATTGTAATACAGTAATTATATTAATAATTAAACGTACAACATTCACACAATGCGTCTGATTGTGTGGCATCCCCATATCTCATAGGTACATTTGCATGCATGCATATTTAAAAAGCCAACTCATTAAAGAACTCGCAATGTTATTGTTAAATGAAAAAGCCAAATACCCACGTGGCCACGTTCAACTTTCGATTGAGTAGTAACGCACATTAAGACACTTCCTGTTTAAATATTCGGTTCAAAAATTATTTCTTCTCACCAGCGGTATTCAACTACATGTACTTTCAATTGGACCAAGTGTTTTTAGTTGATTTACATAACACTGTCCCTATCATTACTGTCGGAAATAACCACGCACTTAAGGCAAGCATAGGCAAACAAAATTCCAACCATATGCTACAACGTTTTTCTTTCTTCAAACCAACATTGTGTATCTAAGCTGATCTGCCTTGGCAAAATGGCTGCATGTACTGCCCTTATTATCAATTCGATTCCATTAGTCTGGAATGCATTTCCATGATTAACTTATTCAGTTTTGCTATTGATATACTCCGCAGCAGTTTATTTAGATAAAAATAATGAGGGGTCGCCAGAAGCTGATGATAAAAAAAAAATATTGTAATCACTAAATACTATGGGGCTCATCTACATGTATGTAGCAGTAGATAAGAATATCAGCGATCAGATGCTAACAATAATCCAATGATTACTAAAAACTACAACATTTGATGCACTCCATATGTACCATGTATACAGCAATAAATGCAGAAAAATACCAATTATTAATACAGTAAATACAGTAAATTCTATATTTTTTGATAATGCAAGGCAAAAGTATTATACAAATGTATTCAACAAGTTAAGCCACTTTTTGGAAATTCTGTTTAGATTAGGTAAAGTACATAGTCTAAACATAGAGCTGTATGGTCTAAACAAAGATTTAAGTTTTCTTCAAATAGCATATGTGATTTTTGAGATTTCAACCATACCATATTCTACTGGAACACAAATCAAAGAAAATCCTTCAGTTTTAGCCCTTGACTGGTTTGGATAACTGACCAAGAAAGAGGATAGCGCCAGTCAGTTTGTCAAGAATAAACATAAGGAAGGGGTGGTCAGCGATAAAGGGGCATGGCATCATACAACATTGAAGTTCCATCACAACAGCCGTGGCAGCTGCTGCCTCACTGCCCTCCTCATTCACGTCTAAGAATGACTTGTGGACAACTTGGGAAATAAAAAGATCTCTCTCTCCAGTCATCCCAGAGAAGTCTGCTTTGTTTTCATCAAATGGGTCCAGCATACCCATGGACTTCAAGACGTCATTCAAGTCAAAGGTCTGTTGTACAGTAAACTTTGGAAGTGACACTGACACATCCCGTCGGTATGCCTTACGAGCATCTCTCACCCAGCTCTCAATCTTCTCCAAACTCAGTTCCTTCTGGACATGGGCAAGTCCATCGATTTCATTTGGAAGTACAATGAACATGCTGATTTCATCCTTGATGTAAGGTAGCTCCAGGATTTGACTACTCACAGTCTCATCATAAGCCAAGTTAAACTCGGCATTCAGGCGCATCATGGGAACGTCGATCGTTTCGTTTGCAGAAATGTGGAATTTCTGGACAGTTGTTGCACGTTCTTGGAACTTCCTAGCCCAGTCTCCTTTGAAATAAATAGCATTGACCAGCACCAGACGGGTTAAGGAGTCAATGGATCCCTCTGCAAGCAAGTCTTTGATGCGCTCTTGTGTCTGCTTCTCTACCCAAGAGTTAATGTGTCGACGAGAACCTTCAGCATTACAAATGAAATCCAGTTTCTCCATCTCTGCTCTGTAGTGTTTCTTTGTTTCTTCAATGAAAGCTGGAAGGAGATTCAGAGTGCCATTACCGAACAATCTATTGGCAGCTTTCAGGGTGTAGGGTGCATCGGTGCGGTATATCAGATCACTGAGCCTGCCAAAGGAAGGATGGAGGACGGACTCTTCCAAGAGGTCATGTTTAAGAACTTGGCTCATCTGCCCCGCTGTCTCCCCTCGTGCCCCAATGGAGGTCATCGCCAGTGCTGAGGAGATGCTCATTGGCGAAAAGAAGATGTTGGAGGAACAACTCTTCCCAGCCAAGACTTGAAAGAGGTCACAGGCAAAGCTGTTACTGGCCTTTGCAGCATTCTGAGCCATGACATCGTTTGGAGTAAAGGATGCCATTGGTCACACTGTAAATAAAAACATTGACCATTGATCAGTTCATAGTTAGACTGCTACTTCACATTTTGTGAAATTTATTCCATTTTGGTCATCCTGCAGAACATCCAAGCTATTCATTTGGTAGTACATATTGACTTTTTAAAGTAATAATCTATACACTCTCATTTTAAAATATCTTTCTCTCAAAAATATATTTTCACCTTAGTAAATTATGGTGCAAATCAATATTTAACAAATTCTGTTCTTACTTCATATCATAGAAAGTATGAAATTTGGAAATGTATTGTGGATACATTTATAAACTTAATTAAGCTGCTGATTTAATTTGTTTTATTCCTGACATAATTGACAACTTTAATTTACACATATTATCACTATGCTATTAATTTAGAAACAAATCCACATCATATTCTATCAATCAGCACCATGCATTATTTTCACATGGTCACTTATTTCAGCTACAGCTTATTAAAGAATGCATCTTCTGTCTGGGGTAAGAAAAAAACAATTCTAAACTAAACCTTTGTTCTATCCTTATGTATGTCAAAATTGTCCAATACATCTGACAGTACTATCAACTGATCATTTCATAACATGCCATGTCTTTCAAAATTACTGCTTCTGCCTGATCAATTTTGAAGAAACAAAAAACACCCCCAAAAAGGTACTGAATAAAAAGAAAGTCTTCCTTTTTGATAAACTGGAAAACAGCTTTACAAGATTCTTAATGATCCAAATGCCCTACACATGGAATAAAACCTAAATGTGAAATTTGGTTTTAATGTCCAGAAGGTAGAAAAGAAGTCCACATTAAAACATATGCAAGCAGCTGGCTTAATAGTTACTCAAAATGGACAACCTATTCTATTTTGCACTTCTAATTCACACTTAAACAAACAGAGTAAAGGGAATTTGACTGGAGAATGTTTAAACGATTTGAAAAATGGCAAAGAAGATTTGACTGGACTTGGACTTGAACAATTGTACCAGCATTCCTTCCACCTGAGCTATCCAGCCCCTCAGTGGTGGGCTGGTGGGCTGGTGGGCTGGTGGCCTTCCCAAAAAGTCAACTATGGTATCATGGCCAGGGTGGGGTGCCAGTCAAAAGCAATCATCCATTAACTGCTGTATATCTCCTTGGAATATATAGAACAATGTACCTGGGATCATGCCACAATGAATTAAATGATCATGGGAAATAATGATTCCTTCCATTATACGACTGTACATGTACATGTACATTATGTTCTAATTGTCCCAATTTCTGGTGATATTGGTCATTTGGGGTTGTTCAGTCCCATACGTAAATGATGGTAAAATAATGTTGCAACTGTAGTTTACTACATGACTAAAAATTATCTAGGAGTGACAATGTGGTCAATGTTAAATTTTCACATTCTATTCACTGTCCATGACATTCCTCTTCAATCTCTCCATCCTCCACTAAGCTTTGTGGTTTCTCTGATAATGTTTCACGAATGACATTCCCATCAAAACTTAATTCATCCACAATTGGTCTCATAATGAAAAATTATCAAAGGCTGACAATGCGAATGCGATGATCAAATTCGGCTTGAAGTAAGATCTCATTAAGATAAACATCAACACATTGATTTGCGTAAAAATTATTTGCAAACAACATCAAAACAGTTTTTAACTTGTAACCTTTTACTGTATCTTTAATAGAAAGCAGACGTTGTGGGTTCAAAACCCGTCTGAGCTGCCTGTGTTCTTTCGAGCATGCAATGAGGCGAAGTACGGAGCAAACAGGGCAGATTACACATTGAGAAGGGTAAACCTTTAGTGATTTACACTCTTAGTGAAATGCCAAATCACGACATATCTATGATATAGGTATGTATCCTGGACAAATAATAAAAAAAAAAAAATCTGTATGGAAAACAGGTCTCCGTTGTTTTGGTGATATATACAAAAATGTTGCAAACTGCTTACTGACTAAAGTTACCAAAACTAAAGTTACCGTTTTTTTATTTGAGAAATTATATCAGAATGAGATCAGCATGAGATCAGCATGCCTTCAAATGATTTGAATTTGCATCTTAGTACATGTAAGTCATACACTTTTCTAAATGACCACTGTTGATCTTATTCAATTCAATGTAAGTTGTGATTTTAAGCAGGAGATGGATTGCATAGCTGGCCCATGAAGAGAACAGCTCCAGACTGGTTGTCATGAATAAACACAAGGAAGGGGTGATCAGCCTTAAATGGGCGTGGCCTTGGAATAGCCGAACGCAACTTCATCACAACAGCCGTGGCAGCTGCTGCCTCACTGCCCTCCTCATTCACGTCTAAGAATGACTTGTGGACAACTTGGGAAATAAACAGATCTCTCTCTCCAGTCATCCCAGAGAAGTCTGCTTTGTTTACATCAAATGGGTCCAGCATACCCATGGACTTCAAGACGTCATTCAAGTCAAAGGTCTGTTGTAGAGTAAACTTTGGAAGTGACACTGACACATCCGGCTGGCGGCCTCCGTTGCGAGCATCTCTCACCCAGCTCTCAATCTTCTCCAAACTCAGTTCCTTCTGGACCTGAGCAAGTCCATCAATTTCATTTGGAAGTACAATGAACATGCTGATTTCATCCTTGATGTAAGGTAGCTCCAGGATTTGACTACTCACAGTCTCATCATAAGCCAAGTTAAACTTGGCATTCTGCCTCATCATGGGAACGTCGATCGTTTCGTTTGCAGAAATGTGGAATTTCTGGACAGTTGTTGCACGTTCTTGGAACTTCCTAGCCCAGTCTCCTTTGAAATAAATAGCATTGACCAGCACCAGACGGGTTAAGGAGTCAATGGATCCCTCTGCAAGCAAGTCTTTGATGCGCTCTTGTGTCTGCTTCTGAACCCAAGAGTTGATGTGTCGACGAGAACCTTCAGCATCACCAATGAAATCCAGTTTCTCAATCTCTGCTCCGTAGTATTTCTTTGTTTCTTCAATGAAAGCTGGAAGGAGATTCAGAGTGCCATTGCCGAACAATCTATTGGCAGCTCTCAGGGTGTAGGGTGCATCGGTGCGGTATATCAGATCACTGAGCCTGCCAAAGGAAGGATGGAGGACAGACTCTTCCAAGAGGTCATGTTTAAGAACTTGGCTCATCTGCCCCGCTGTCTCCCCTCCTGCCCCAATGGAGGTCATCGCCAGTGCTGAGGAGATGCTCATTGGAGAAAAGAAGATGTTGGAGGAACAACTCTTCCCAGCCAAGACTTGAAAGAGGTCACAGGCAAAGCTGTTACTGGCCTTTGCAGCATTCTGTGGCTGAGTAGTTGATTGGATTTGAGATGCCATGGCTACACACAATAGAAAACAAGAGAGACATACATGTATTTGTGGCACAGTTGAAGAATCTCCTTGTTGCTGATGCTTCAATGAGGATGAAATATGTATACGGTGGTCATGCTGAAAGTTAAACTCTTGAGTGAATGGTTTTAACTGTCCCTCTGTGATGTATGTTGATGTGATATGCCATGTGGTGTTTGTGACTTGGTGGTTGCTTCATAAAAATGATAACATTCACACTCAGAGAGATAACACTAACAGACAACCGGAGCCTGGTATTTCAACCATCAGTACATCCATAAAAAGGTATCCAAGAGCTATCCTGGTAACTTCCCTGCTTCCCTAGAACTACATCAAAGCTGTTTCAGTCCCGGCTGGCATTCTGTTGTAAATTTGTCCATAACATGTTGAATGTGTGAAACAGAAACTACTGCAGTAATGAGACTATGCCCTTGTGATTTTTTTATTTATTTTTATTTATGTACATTATGATTGTATTTGTAGGATACATCTACAGGTACACGTCATCACTACACTACTCACTGATGACTGCAATATGTACAGTACATGAACTTTAGACTCTGCCCATAATACTGGTTCTATCTCCATCTTCTTCATTTGAATAACAATGCCACACCCTGTCTACACTGTTCATGTACAGTGTTCACAGAGTGCTTTGCCTACGATTCAGCTGTGTGCGCTGCATAATTACATAAGCTGGGCTAGATTTTAAGAGCGGTCGCTAAAAAATTACCCAGGTCACCAAAATGACTAAAGTACAAGTACATCCAAATGACTAAAGTACATCCAAATGACTAATGTACATGTAGGCCTACATGTATGCCTGAAAAATTGGTTAGATTATGGCCAATATTAAGACAGTAAACTGGGCCCAGATCCACATTACCCTCTGGATACCGCAGTCCCTAGGCAAGTGCTATTACATATTACTATGCATAAAATATTTGTATGCATGTAATGATGTATGACTATAGTTGCCCTCATCCTGCCGGCGGTCGGAGGCCTCAGGTCTCCACTCGCCGGCAGGATGAGGGTTACGGTTACCGCAACATATAGCACACACAGACCAATGCCAATGGCAATGGCTCATTACACTGTCTGTATGGAGGGGAATAGCTTAGGGAAAAAGATTACAAAATGGTCCAATGATCTAAGGGTTGGCTTTCAATTCACAACTGGAATAAAATATAGGGACTACCACAACCACTACCACAAAGTACCAGTTCAGGAGAATACGTACATGATATTAGTTACTAGTTGTTCAAGATCTTACTTAGTCTAGTAAGTATTAGTGCTAACTACTATTACTAGTATTTAAAATCTGTTTTACTCAGGTTTGGGAAAAGGGAGAAATTTCCCCTCAGTTGACCGAGAACGGGTCTACGAGCCGAGTTGGGGTGGCCATCTTGGATTTGAAACTGCATGACGTCACGATGTGCAGGCAGGTCCGGGTGTGGTGTGGAGTGGAAGTGTGTGCGTGCAGTGCGATGTCCCGGACGTTGCTTTGCACTGCTGTTCAGGAAACAGTCGTAGGGCTCAACGGGTGCAAGTGCGCGCACACACTTCTGCAGACCACTCCATACCCAGACCTGCCTGCACATCGTGACATCATGCAGTTTCAAATCCAAGATGGCCACCCCAACTCGGTTCGTCGACCCGTTCTCGGTCAACTGAGGGGAAATTTCTCCTTTTTTCCAAACGTGAGTAAAACAAAATGACCAGTATTGGAATCTGTAATTCTCACTGAATCCTCAATGGGCGAGTGGGACGGTTTCACGGGTGTTTTGGGGGATAAATCTGTGGATTTCGGGCGGGGGTATTTTTCAAAGATTAGATTTCCACATTGCATAGCCACTTTCCTTGGACCCTACAGTCACCCATCACTCCAAATTTCAAAATTCGATAAAAAAGGGTGACTTGTCGGGTCCAAGTGACTCGAACTACACTTAATCCAAAGATGGGTGTGTGGGACGGTTTCACAGGTGTTTTCAGGGTAAAATCTAGGGTTTTCGGTCGGGGGTAGTTATGGAGTCGAACACGTCGTTGTTTGCAGGAGTTTCCTTACTGAGAATCTTGGACCCTTGTACTACTAGTACTACTACTACTACTACTACTACTACTACTAGTACTACTAGTACTAGTAGTACTAGTACTACTATCGCCCGACCTCCTCAAAATTAAAAAAAGGGCGATGGTAACGTAAGGGTCCAACTCCAAGTTACTCGGACTACATCATGTATGACGCGTGTGATACTAGTTATAAATAAGTGATAGGAATAGTCATGCAGGATTGAGGAATTCCTCCAGCTCCATGGAATAGTGAAGTGCATGTTTTGTACCGAATTAAATGATTGCGTGAAATACTTACCTCCTCAACTGAAGTAACTGTTGTGAAATGTTTCAGCTTTGTGTGGGATACAAACACGCCCTTGGCCTTGGGTATCTTGTCGAACTTCCGCAACACCAAAAATAGTAATTTTGGTTTGTGTTAAAGGGCGCCACCAGAGGTTGAGAAAAAAAGAGAAGAAAATAAACGAAAGCCCTCAACCCGAATCATTCGGTTACGGCTTTAAAATGCACATGAGTCTATGCATGAATGCTGCTTGCCATGTCGATTTCCTAGCCTTGTGCTTTATAACCACTGATCTATCACTGTTTTTAACAGCCGTAGCCACGGCCAGAAACGGTACCAAAAGATTTAATTAATTGAGAATTTAGTCTTAACAGTCACACAAAACCATCCATATAATAATTATTACGATAATTTTGGTTATTAAACATATTTTATTGATACTCAAATTAATCTTTTTTGATAGGCCCTACTATTATTTCTAGTAAATTAAGATTGGTGACCAGCCTAAATAAATCCAAAATGGCGGCCTCCTGTCCTTGGTTAGTCCGTTTACCGATTCTCTGTAAAAGTTCCCCAAACATCGCGAAGTCTTTGCCGTTGTCTCAATTTCTCCCCTGGAAAGCAACGAGGAGAGACTACAGCTCTCTGAGGCAGCTCAATGAAAGGAGAACGAACTGTTTGCAAGCGAGATATACCAACGTGAACAGTGCAGTTTTATCGTCTGCGGTGCAATTTCTGAAGTCGGCCGTCTCTGCAACAACGACGACATGCAGACGCCACTTCTCAAATGATTCTGAGGGCCAGGACCGAGATGGCGTGAGAAAGATCAAGCCAGTGTTTGTGGCTATTCCCAACCCGTTCAAAATCGTTAGAAATAAAATTTACTTCTGGATGATAAGGGCATATTTTGATGCCGAGTTCTCAGCAGAAGACTTCATTGATGGGGCTAAACAGGTGAAGAATCAATGATTAATATTTTGAATAATAATATTTAATTTTTATTTGTGTCACTTTTCGCTTTCTTATATTTGTTATAACTAGTTTAACTATAACCAAAACTAGTAATATAACTAGTCTAAATTCACCTCATTTCCTATGCTGTATTTCTTTTTTGTTTTGGTAAGATTTCAGTCTAGTAATAGTAATAATCGTTTTAATAAATACACTGTAAATTACATGTAATTAACTAAAACAGTAAAAAAGGTAGTTGCGGTAACTGTAACTTCCTCCCGAGGGTCGGAAACCTGAGGGAAGATGAGGGTTACGGTTACCACCGCAAGAGGTACCCCCAGAACTGTGGGGTTCTACGTCGTCCACTGCTCTCCCGACCGGAACCCCACAGATAACTAGGCTTTTTTCCCATAGGCTTCTGTGTAACGTTCACAAGTGCTGTGGCATAGGGATCAGCAGGTTCAGCATAACTCATAAAATACTGCTTCATTTGGCCCAAGATTTTTAGCAAGTGTGGTTTACATACCACGCAACTGTGTGCAACTGTTCATTTGGCGAAAATGTGTCGATTTCCCCCCAAAAATGGGCAGCGCCGCAACTGGCAGTCTGGTCCCCTGTACGTCTTCGCAGCAAGGCGCTATACAATACTACAGGGACCAGACTGCCAGTTACGGAGCTGCCGTTTGAATGTTGCAACCGAACCGGGAGGTTTTCGCCCATTTTTTTTTGGAAATCGACACATTTTCGCCAAATGGACAGTTGCACACAGGTGCGTGGTATGTAAACCACATTTGCTAGAAATCTTGGGCCAAATGAAGCAGTATTTTATGAGTTATGCTGAACCTGCTGATCCCTATGCCACAGCACTTGTGAACGTTACACAGAAGCCTATGGGAAAAAAACCTAGTTATCTGTGGGGTTCCGGTCGGGAGAGCAGCGGACGACGTAGAACCCCACAGTTCTGGGGGTACGCAAGAGGGTGGAAAAATTCCTTAATCCAAAAAAAGATCAGCTATTGTAATGTAGACAACAACACTCTATATATAGCCATTGTCTGACATATCACTTGCTGAAAAAACTTGTCTTACTCTTACTCTTAGTTACCATGGTAACAGTTTTCCCCAAACAATGATTTTGTTACATGTATGGTGTAAGAAATAGCAAAGTGCATGTTTTGTACACAGCCATGTACTGAACATCCATATGCAACACCACTCACAAGATCCTGAATTTGGGGAAAACTGGAACAAGCGGAAGTCCGTTTTTTGCCAAGCGGTTGTGCCAGACAATGGCTATTGACTTTGTCTACATACATGTCACACTAACACTAACAGTAGCTGGTCTTTTGTGGATTTTAGTTATTGTTTTCACCCGTTTAGATTGTAGGTATTAAATTGAAATCTTTCTGGTCATCTTATCTTTTAGTTAGTTACGTAAGCAGTTAAGATTTGTAATTGGATATAACATTCTTCCATGTGAATTGGCCATGCATGCACACGTACTGTAGGCCTGTATCATACCTTTACCACGATGGTAGAGCAGTACAGCAATTTGTTGACGACAATATCATTTCTGGTTTGACTGCAGGCACTATGCATGATATCAGAGAGTATTTCAGAAGGCAACTTTGACAAGTTAGAGGGCTTGTTGTCTGGAAAGGTAAGGTAACTAAGGTCCTTCCTGAAATTTACATGTTTCATAAGGGCTATAACAAAGTGGAAATTTGATTAACAAGCATCAATTATTTATACAGTATAGGAGTCCATATTTATGTTAATTAATCAAAACTATATGAATAAATCCATTTTCTCAATGCTATTTAATTTGGAACTGATTTGATATTGTTTGAAAAACTTACTTTTCAAAAATGTCAAGTCAAATGCGTGCAAAACTTCATTTGTGAATCGGCGCTACATTGTCTGTTTTCCAATTCCATCACCAATTGAAAGTTGTGATCCTCCAGTGTCCCAGTTCCCCCCACCAGAGACCTGAGGGGCTTGGTAACGGTCATTGACGTTACTCCTTGCTTGCTTATTTGTTTACTTTGATCAGCTTCTTGAAGAAGTGAAGGAGACCTGTGCGGGCTTAGCCCTACGGGACCGCTCAGGCATCCTTATCACCATGGAAGATGTGCTGCACGTGTTCCCTCAGAATGTGGCTGTGCACTATGATGAGAAAGGTATGTAGGGCTTGAGATGCACCACACCAAGAAGGCAGAGATGTGTTGCAGGTATCTCAAACCTTCAGCACGTCATGGTATTGGTCGTTCCTTTCGGCAGGGTTTTCCCTGAAATGTTTGTGAGTCTGAGGCAGCAACCGATAATTTGATCAATCACATTAGTTTTGCAATTGGGGACGAGTCCGCTTGATGTACCATGAATCACAGATTCTTCTCCTGAAGACGAGCAGAGTGCACTGTTCAAAACGTTTAGTTCCTCCGGTTCTTTTCAGAACCACACTTACCCGGTACTCACAAAAGAGAAATTTTACATGGTGTCACCGCAAACCTACTCTTTCTGCTATCCTCACTATAAAAACCTTCAAATCTCATTTGAATCACAGATTGCATCAAGAATGACTTATAAAGCACTGTAATGCATGCCTGTGACCTGTGTACTCGGGAAAACTCCTAAATATACATGACAGCTAACCGCTTTGCACATGTTGGAGTGCAGTTGCATTGTGTTTGTGTGTCTAGCATGATTTTGACCCCAGAGGTGGGAAGTTTTCGTGACATACCTGAGGACAGGTGGCCCATCAAAGTGGTGAGGTGGGCCACCGCACAGTTTAACATGCAGGGCAAACCTAGCCTCAACGGCGCTAAAGCTATATCAAAGAAATATCTGTATTTATAGAGTTAAATTTAGACCCCTCTCTCACTCTGTGTGATGCTGACAAATGACTCACTCACTTGAAAAGTTTAAGAATTTGAGGGCCAATCTTTTAAGGTTGGAGAGCCAGAAGTTTAAATTCTTCTCTCTATGAACGTCTGTGCCTGCGAGTATCGAAATATTAGCTAGTGGACATGTATGGCTTTGAGAGAGGTTTTGCTGGGATTGAAAGCTTCAGCAGTCATATTTCACCAAACTCAATCGCAAGACAATGAGCGATGCACAGAAACCATACAGCCTATCACAACTTACCATGGATTATCCATCGTAAGTTGATTTACGATGGATCATAAGGCCCTGTGAAATCGACCCCAGGCCATAAAAAAAGGGAAAAAGAATTTGCCCTGCTGACCCTCTCCTCTCCCAATTTAAAATCAAATCACATTTTCTGCTTCTTTCTTTGCTGTCATAACCTAATGTGAGATGCTTCCTAGTAGGTTGCAGAATCCTTACTGGCTTATAAGACCAAAATGCAAATCATACATATGTATAGCGCCTGATGTATCGATCCTAGCAAGGACTAGGTCTCTGACATTATGAAAGGTCCTGCTAGGGTTGAAATGTGCGGTCCCCCTCAGTTTTGAGATGCTTCCTTGAAAATAGCTCCGACTGTCTGACATATATTGATGCGTTGGTATTTTTTCTGTGTCTCTTTCCTGTTGCAGGTGGGAAATTTTTGAATATACTGATGCGATTTTGGTGCCACAGCACGGCATCGGAGGAGAGTGATAAAGGCGTAGTCGGTCTACGCTTTGGAAGCCCTCCCCCCGGCATGTCAGAGGAGGAATTCAAGAACATGGGAAGTGTCATCAGCTGTACATACGAGTGAGTAGATGCTGCAGACGCCTAGCTGAGTGATTCAAGGAAGGATGTGGAGTTATCCAACAGAGCAACAGCGTTGCAAATTGCTTGCTTGCTGAAACGAATCTTGAAAACAGAGAGTGCCTACTCCTTTGCTCCTAGCAATCCCGTATTCAAATGCAAAGGGGATGGCATTTGAGAAAGACTTTGCTGGGATCTAAGTGTCAACATTTAAAATAATAGAAGACCCTTGGTGTTTTATAGACTAGGTGGTTTGAAGAAAAGAAGCTATTTGGGGCTCAGTTGTAACTTGTTGCCCTTCAGCCTAGAAAAAGAAAACCCCATGACTAATCAGATGTTGGTTGTGCGGGTGGTATTGATGGTTGATGATGATTGATGATTGATGTGTAGACGTTGGCAATAGGGGTGTAGAGTGGTGAGGTTGATCCTGGTGATCAGCAGTTAGGATGGGAACAAAGATGATGGCAACAGTGGTTATGACAATGATGAAGACAAGAAAATTAAAGTACCGGTAATGTAAAGAAATGGACTTCCAAATGCCTGCAAAACCAATCAAAGTGATTTACCTCTCTGCTCGTCCCATTGTGTCCTTGCCCAGATTCCATCGGGACTTCTCAGCGGGGATATCCCCCACCTGGACCGTGACTTACATCCAGCACGGCAAGTGGTTGAACAGTGAGGCAAGATGGCTGCCCAAGGAGTGGTCATGAACATGGTCACAATGGTCACGTTGTGTGTGAACAGCAGCTCTCCTCAAGATCCCTTCTGCATCTGCCAAGAATCACTTTCACGTTCACGTTCCACTCATACAAACCCAAATGTGAAGCAGTCACACAATGCATTGCTTCAATCGTCATCATTCAGTGTGATCTCACAAATTTAGTTCTTATTTCACATGGCTGTTTTCTGAAAGTTGGGCCGAAAAAGGCCTGTTGGACCTCCGGGCTGGATCCACCGAAGGGTAACTATTTTAACTGGCCCTTATTCTGTATCAAAAAGTGCCCACCTTGAAGGCTTTTCCCATTTTCCCAATAACTTGAATGCTTCTGACTGGACCCCCCCCCCCACCACATTAAAGATAGTTCACTATTTATGTATGTATGGATTGCTCAGGTGGTATTTTAGAGCCAGAGGTTTCGGGTTCAAGTCACAGTCCAATCCAATTTTCTGTGCTATTTTTTGAATTGCCTTAACATTTCCTAGTCAGTCGTTTCTTTTCTTTTTTGATTGCCAACAATTTTTTAACTTTGAGATGTCATAACCGAGCAACTGGTTTTGAAAACTTTGTTTGCTCTCATTTTAATTCCCCGTGTTATCTTAACTCAAATAGAATGCAATGTTGTTGTATGAAATTTCTTTGGCCAACACAAGGAGTATACAGATTAACATAAAGTGTTTTTGGAATACGAGTTCTGAGCCTAGTCCTTGTTTTTCATTGATAAATTGAATTTCGTTTTCAGGTAAGAAAATTTATGGGTACAATTCTGAATGGTTTATGACACGAAAAAAGCACGGTTGATAAAGAGCGTATTAAGTGGTTTATTATTGAGATTACTTACTCTCATTATCTTGCCTTTGAATATTTTTTTGTCAAACTTCGTTTGAGAAAACCCCAAGTTCCCTTCGAAATGTATGGACAGCGCCCTCTGTAGTCGAGACGGGTATTTTGATTATGGCGCGCATTGGTCCTCGTGTTTCGTTCGACCGCCCTTCGTTGCTAGGACTTTAGTTTCCACTCCACTCCAAACTGCTTAAGGCAATGGAGTGCATTTACAGGCTGTCTGCCTAGGCCTTTTGAAATGAATATTAAACTTTGACCGTGTAAACCATTTTTACAAAGAATTATCAATTATTCTTGGCATTCTTGATAAAGCGTTTCACCCGAAAAATTGACCCCGCAGACTGTTTTTGTTGTCGCTGAGAATATCAATTTGATTTGGATTTGCCTTTTCACGAAGTGTTTTGTTATTGCTGCATGTTCATTGCTGTTCTTGACTTTTATGTTTAACTTGAGTGAACCATGGGTATAGCTAGCTCGGGCTGGATTCGAACGCGCGTCTTTCTCGCCGTCGAGCACACCTCGATCAGTCGGGTAACAGAGATGGCACCGTTGTGATGTCTCCTCAGTCCGGTAACGTGTTAGCTTAATCGAAGCGATCCATTGATTAATGAGAGCGTGTGTCCATTTTGTTGCTTCTGACGGTGGATCTATAATGTGGGCGCGTCGTGGCCTTCGCCCATCAGTGGGAGAGTTTGGAGACCTTCTGGGATAAGAGACAGGTTTTTGTTTGGCGTTGAAAAAGGTCTTGCCGGGATTGAAACGTCAGGTCCTGTTAATTCGTGGTTTTAGTTGAAAAAAAACCACCCCAATATTTGTTTATTGTCATTTTCTTGTGACGTGATGTTGAAGATACTGGATTACGCTCGGATTGACTTAAGCAGACGGTTCACGTTGAATGTGTGTTTTGGTTTTAGTCCACCTATCGGTATTTTGAAGTTGGCTGTATAGCTTTTATTTTCAGATTTAGTTAGATACTGTTTGTGGAATTCTCGGTCATGGGCAAACTGTGTGCTCCGGGGTTCTGTGTGTGATGCACATGCTTGCATGCTGCACAGAAATGCGCGTCAGTACTTTGCCCACACCACACATTGCAACGGACATGAAAAATACATGTCTCCTCGAGCACATCGATTTATTTTTTACCTTTTTTTAAAGTGTTTTTTTTCTTCTTTCTTTTAGATGTAGAGTCAGCCATGCATGCGGCCAGTACTAAGGGGTTAACCTCCGGGCATCCCATCCCACCCCCATCCCTTCCCTTCCCTTGCCCGCGGATCGATAACCGTAGTAGACAGCGCTGTTGCCACTAACCAGCCCCTCAGTTAGTCCAATCAATCTGCAAATTTTTACCTGACTTTCCCCGAGGTTTACCGGTCTATACGCTGTCTACTTCGAATGCACCCCGGGGCAGAGAAATCGTCCCACCCACCTCCCCCCCCCCAAAAAAAAAAAGAAGGGGGAGAGGGAGTTACACCTTCGAACGGTCACTGAAGGTTTGGGATCTCATTTTTTTTTTTTTTTAATATTTCCTGTTATATTGTTCCCAACTCCGCTTGTTCTCTTGCATCGATCTGTTGATATAAATTTGGTCTCGTAACGGGGTTTTTTCGTGCAAAAGGGATCGTCCAAAAGGGCTACGCTGTACTGAATGACAACCCTTTACATATTTTCATCCTTACCCGGCGAAACAGAGTCCGGTCTGCATACTTACACAAATCTCCCAAAACTCGTTTGCGGGATGTTGATCGTCGCAGACTCTTTCTCTTCACGAGCTCCAGCTTAGAGCTCGATTTGCAGTGTGTACTGTCTCGGTTTGTTAATAGGACTTTATTTGTTAAAACTCCGCGTTTGGGCAGTCGGTAGGAGTGACGTCATCTGGAGAAGTCCTCCGAGCACGTATTTTTTCTCCTTCGATTTTCCTCGCACATGATAGATCTTCTTTTTCCCCACAGGGACGAGCACTTTTCCGGTCAGTGGCACTCTCAAACGTAAAAAGGAAAAAAGAAAGAAAAGAAACCCCAAAGTAGTTCCACATTTGCCACCACCAAGTGAGGCGAAGCTAGATAGAAAATAAATGGTTTCCTATCACGTGCCTCTGTAAGAATTCATCCGCCAACCAGTTTGCTCAGACAATTATTTGGGGCCGACTATATACCGTAACATATTTACCTATGTATGACTGAAAAGACTGCGAGTTTGTATTGAGTAGCCACGAATGAATCAAATTATACGCATGACATTAGAGCGTTGAAACGCGATTAGGAAGAGAAATACATGTACATGTACATGTACACGTACAACGAAATAAACGAATGTTGTTACTTTGGCACATTCGGATCTCATTTTGTAATGTTCGCTGTTGTGATTGGCATGTTATTTGATTCTTCGGTAAAATGGAGTCTACGAAACTGACTTATAGCAGTTTTTATTCAGAAATAAAAGTCACAAATAATTATTCTAAGTACCTCGTCGCCGGTGGCTATTCATGTCTCTGTACAATGTTTCTGCAATGATATCCCTACCAGTGCCTTTCCATGCCTTGACCGAACCATCTTCTATAAGAACAGTTTCAACTTGTAGAGGATTTATCAATCCACAACGCAGCCTTGTTGTCTTCTGACAACCGCAGTTGGAGACGTTTCTTACCATGACTTTATTTCTTTAAGAAGAGAGTTGATATAATGGATAGGTTAGAGAATACCGGCATCTGTTTTAGTTATTCTCATGTGAGTGCTTGAATTCTTAGTTGCTGTCAACAATGGGTTGGCCCATTTTTTGCTTAGTTATAGTACTGGACGGCCTACCGGTACTTTATGAGCTGAATTTGGTCACACTGCATAGTCTATTGTTCTCGTGTTCACACTAAACAAGATCTGAACTCCTTTAAGGATAATCATTATTTTATCATATTAAATTTATATACGAATTTCTTATTGCAGCGTACTGTGTGCTACCGTATCTCGTCCCGCTCTCTCTGCAGGAGATTTGTAACCGCTTAAAAATCAATCTGTTGTATTTTTCTTTTTATTGTGGACGTGATGTATGAATGTATCTCCATAATGAAAAACGGTTGTTGCCATAGTTATCAAAGTGTGTTATATGGGCTATGGCAATTATTGTCCAATCGCCTCTGTTTGAGTCCCCCGACCAAGCTAAGGTCGTTGACAGTTGTGGGTCATCGTAACCCTTAGGGTTGTATAGGTCTGGTGGTGATGAGAGCAATAGTACGTTAATCTCGGGTTCAATCATCGGTCTAGTCAATTTTTCTTTGCTCTTTGTGTGTTTCAGAAAATACTGTGCAAATAATTTCCTATTCTCCTGAAATATATTTACCAATACTATTTTATTTGACATATACTTTTGTTACTGTTTTATTTGAATGATATTGACTGGTATTAAAAGTACACTGCCGGCGTACATGCCTCATGACGCCCGATGATGTGCTGTGTCGCTAGGTATACTGTGTAGGTAGAGCTAAAACATTGATATGATAGGGGACAAGTTATCGGCACAGAACGCATTATGTTGGAAGATTATGAGGTCAACTGTTGCACTCCGACGGCGATGGGTAAACGAGAAGGCGGGAAAATGAAATGGACGAGAGAGTCCATTGCACGTCATTGATCACAATGGGCGTCACGTCATGAATAATGAATTTACTGCATGCTACTCCGACGTGGTCACGGACTTATTGGCGTCGGATGCAGCCGTTGCTGGTTTAAATTACCCTGTCCATCGTGGCGGCAATAAAGCGACTCTTCGGCGTGTCACCGCAGCGATAAATTAGCCGTGTCGATTCGGCGAACCCACCCCGTCCTAACGATCCCAATTAAGCCACTTTGGAGTTAATAAATGAAGCCCTATACAGCATCTCGTCCCAAGCCATGGAAAGTAAATGGAAGACGCAGTCTAATTGACGAAGTCACTGAATATTGAAGTCAATGAGTATTATCATTATCTTCAGGGGGTCGGCTGTATGCCGCATGCAGTCCCCCAACAACCTTCATAAAGGTTAGGGGCTGTACACAGAGGCCAATGGCATTTACGAGCCCATCCTTGGAGCTTTGCATTGCCTCTGTGTTAACGTCTTCACTTCCGAGAGAAGACCGGGCCTCATTTATCAAGATGATTCACAAGAATGAGACAGTCATCGGTGATGGCTAGTGCTCCGAGTGCCTCTCGCATGATGCATCAATACAGACAGGGGATACATTCTCATTTTGCAGCGTATGGAGTCATGATGGGACTAGGTAACAGCGCGGGGATGAACTTAAAGAGATGGACGGTGTTTGAGTGAGGAGAACGGATTATGCGTTTACTCTTGGGAGCCTCCTCGTGGAAGCTGGTAGCAAAAGGAGCCCTTGAGGCTATCTTCAAACTGACTACCTGTCCTTATTTACTGACTGCGGCTGCAAATAACGCGCGAGTCTAGGTGTGGGGTTCTTTGCCGCAGTATAGGGCGAGTTCCTTAGACTCGCGTGCAACGTAAAGCCGCATAACCGACCTTGTCTTGCCCCCTTCGAGATTAAAAGATATGAAGAGTTTGGTCATTCCCGCTTCTATACATGCTGGGTTCATTGTGGGGTCCTATCTGCTCGCCCTGCTTGTCCTGTGGCAGGCGGACATTTATCGGCCGCTTAGCTTAGAGATTGTCGTCACGTGTTTATTGACGTCATGCAGACGGTAGCTCGCTTGGGATCGATGCGTTGCGTTCAAGGGCGGCAGGGTTCGAACACGCTATATAGCTTTTGGGACTTGCTAATCGTTGTTTAAAGGCCAATACAATATTGGGAAGGTCGGAAACTATCGATGTCCACAAATTCCCTTCTAATTTACACAGTTTGTAGATGATAGATGTTTGTCATGATAGAATCCTCATGTTGAAATCTTGCGGTCTGGGATATGCTGTTCTTCTCGAGAAATCTTCACACAAGCATCGACAAATAGTTTTTTACTCGCGAGTAATAAACTATTTTGTACACTACAGAACGGTGCGAAAACCGTGACGTTTTTTTGCCTTTCTTCTTTATTAGGTTACCGGTACCATTTGAGATAAAACCTTCGCAGGCTTTCTTTTTTGAATGTTTAATGGTTTAACACAAACTGTAGCAATCTTTTGACTTTTACCAATGTTGTATATAGGCCCTTTGATAATCGTGGGTGGCTTGGCCTCACGTGATCGCCCACACCCCCAAATTACCGCCGCCCATTCGAACTGAAACTCCCACACAGAAAACTCATCACTCACATCACATCAAGGAATCACCGGATTGCTTGGTCACGCAGTGCTACACCCGGTGGAAGTGAGCGTATACTACCAAGACACGTATTTCCTTTGAAACCTGTTGCGCTCCTGTGTTATCACAAGCATCGACACTTGAGCATTATAGCCATTCTTTACTGTTTGTATCACAAACCATGCATCAGCCAAGGTGGGTCAAGGTTGTTATTTCAACAATTGAAGTTATCATAAATGTTGGACCTTGTGTCTACTGGTAGTGACTGTGTGGCTATAGCCCTAGATGTGTTTTAGAGAAAAAAAAAACTTGTAACAGAGCGAACATAGACGAACAGCGTCCCTCTTTAACCCCCCCCCCCCCGACTATTTAGTCAAAACATTTGTGCTTAAACTAAATTTTGCCGTCTTTCAAGAGACACTCATCAATATCGCGGTTCCCTTTTAGATAACAGTGTATGCAGGCTCTTCCGGCATGGCGTCAAAGGAAGACGCATGCATGCGTGTATCACATTTCGGAAGTCAAGACAAGTAACTGCACGCCCACCTCTTGTATAAACAAACCCTCATTCCATCACGGACCCATCTCGCCCAGTGTTATTCTTGTTGTTGATATAATGCTGGAAAAAAAAGTTGGTAATGTTCAATGTGGGCACGGCGTCGCCGGAGAAGGATCGATCGCGCCATTCTCACCCACGTGCCAAGGCGTGCCGTCCATTGGTCATCGCTGGAGTGTTCTAATAATTGATTGCTGTCAATCCGTTATTACGGCGGGATGCACTCTGAATTCGATTGGTGCTGGCTTCTCTTATGCTTTTTTTGTTTGGTGTGGACTTTGTGGCTTGTTGCCAGGGTTGCGGGTACATTATGGCGTCCTTCCATTCGAAAATCTCAAGCTCCATCACGAGCAGGGGGGCAGGATGCTTCCGTTTTAAACCGGTCGAGTTATTATTTTGGGGGTGGGAGCACAGCCGCACGAAGCCGCCCCACGTTCTCACTTCCTAAGTCATTAAGCTTTTTTTTTTTGGGGGGGGGGTTCTGCCCGAGTGGGCGGCGGCGTGTTTTCGTGCCTTTGTGTGGATAGTTTTCGGTCTGGTCTGGAGCAAAGTCTTAACTTTGATGTACCGACGGGGAACTCATCAAGTGTCTGGAGGACTGTTTTCCCCTCTCACGCCGGCTGATAATGCGCTTAAATAGGACCGTGCGCTCTAATCTGCCCGCTAAGAAATACCCGATGTGCAAAAGGAAGGGAATGCACTGTAATTATGGAGCGAAAAAACAGGATGCATGGTTTAACGAATGGTTTAACGAATCCACTCCTCTCCCTATAATTAAAGGGATTGTATCCAATATCAGCGCTGTTGCCCCTCTGAACTATCCTGCCAAGCTCAGGTGGTAAGAGCGCTGGTACGCTAAACTAGAGGTCTCGGGTTCAAGTCTCGATCTAGTCAATTTTGTTTCTTTGTCATTTTCTTTGCCATTTTCTTTGCATCCTTAAGTTGTTTGTAAGTTCCCAGCCATTTCCCCCATAATTTGTTGCATTATATTCGGCGGTGAAACGGATGTCAGGTGTTTCAACAAATACCTTGGAATACTTCGGGTGCGAATCTCTGAGCTCATTTATTTCTTTGATCCGTGGTAATTTTTACGAATCAAGTCGTACTTACCTTATTTCCCGAGTGTACAAGTACAGTCTTCGCTAAGGTGAGATTTTTTCACTATAGTATTTGTCAATTGTTATTTTTTTTATTTCTTCAGGTGTAATAGGAAAGTAACACAGAAATGTCTCTCTCACTTAAATGACCCAAATGCGAATCTCCGAAATTTAAATCCGCCTGACATTTGGATCCTAGCAGGACCTTTCTCTTTGCGGAAGGTCCTGCGAGGGTATATATATATATGAGGAGTCGATCTCACCTCACCCATCGTAAGTTACGATAAGTCGAAAGACGATGAGCGATGCGCATGAAATCATACGGTGTATCACAACTAACGATGGGATAACAATCTTAAGTTGAGTAACGATGCACCGTAAGGCTTTGTGAAATACACTCCTCTCTGTCCCTCTAAATTTTCGATATATAATATATACACTGTATATGCAAGACTGTTTCTCTTTAGTGCCCGCTGTCCTATTTCCGTATAATTACCCGCGAAAAGAGGTCATTTCGGCAGATGTTTCTTTTAGAATGGATTTCCCCTTTTCCAAGACTCAATGCCTTCACGGTGATGCTTTATCGACGAGCGTGCACCACTTTGCTATTCATCCACTGTAAAGACTGGCACTCAAGTGGGCGGGGGACTTTTGGAGTGTTGGGATCAAGTTTATGGGGAATTGGATTCCGAAACAAGATAATGATCTTGCTACTGTGCAAATAGAACTGGGAGGGATGGCTAGTCCACGACAAGCCACAAACCTCCAGCCTCATTGGTGGTAGACTTCCTGTCAAATCTAACAGAACTACGATGGATAACTAGTCTGAAGCAAGGCTACAGACTGGTCTCAAAACATACACATTGGTGCATACCCTCCATCCATATTAGTGCTAGCCTCCATACGCATCGGTGCATGCCATCCATCCATATTGGTGCTAGCCTGCACTCCTTTTGGTGCTAGCCTCCACTACTATTGGTGCTAGCCTGCATCTCTATTGGTGCATAACCTGCCTCCCTATTGGTGCTAGCCTCCACTCCTATTAATTCTATAGCCTCCATCCGGATCCCTATTAATTCTATAGCCTCCATCCCTATTGTTGCTAACCTCTATCTCTATTAGTGCATAGCCTCCATCTCTATTGGTGCTAGCCTCCATCCCTATTGGTGCTATAGTCTCCATCTTATTGGTGCATAACCTGCATCCCTAAAGGTGCTAGCCTCCACCCCTATTGTTGCTAGTCTCCACCCTTATTGGTGCTAGCCTCCACTCCTATTGGCGCTAGCCTCCAACCTTCTGTTGCATAACCTGCATCCCTATATTTGTGCTAGTCTCCACTCCTATTGGCGATAGCCTGCATCCTATTGGTGCTAGCCTCCATCCCTATTTGTGCTAGCCGCCATCCATATTGTTGCTAGCCTCCACTCCTATTGGTGCTAGCCTCCACCCCTATTGGCGCTATAGCCTCTACTCCTATTGGTGCATAGCCTGTATCCCTATTGGTGATAACCTCTATCTCTTTTGGTGCTAGCCTCCATCCCAATTGGAGCTAGCCCCCATCTCTAATGGAGCTAGCCTCCATCTCTATTGGAGCTAGCCTCCATCTCTATTAGAGCTAGCATCCATCTCTATTGGAGCTAGCCTCCATCTCTATTGGAGCTAGTCTCCATCTCTATTGGAGCTAGCCTCCATCTCTATTGGAGCTAGCCTCCATCTCTATTGGAGCTAGCCTTCATCCCAATTGGAGCTAGCCTCCATCTCTATTGGAACTAGCCTCCATCTCTATTGGAGCTAGCCTCCATCTCTATTGAAGCTAGCCTTCATCCCAATTGGAGCTAGCCTCCATCTCTATTGGAGCTAGCCTCCATCTCTATTGGAGCTAGCCTTCATCCCAATTGGAGCTAGCCTCCATCTCTATTGGAGCTAGCCTCCATCTCTATTGGAGCTAACCTCCATATCTATTGGAGCTAACCTCCATCTCTATTGGAGCTACCCTCCATCCCAATTGGAGCTAGCCTCCATCTCTATTGGAGCTAGCCTCCATCTCTATTGGAGCTAGCCTCCATCTCTATTGGAGCTAGCCTTCATCCCAATTGGAGCTAGCCTCCATCTCTATTGGAGCTAGCCTTCATCCCAATTGGTGCTAGCCTCCATCTCTATTGGAGCTAGCCTCCATCTCTATTGGAGCTAGCCTCCATCTCTATTGGAGCTAGCCTCAATCTCTATTGGAGCTAGCCTCCATCTCTATTGGAGCTAGCCTTCATCTCTATTGGAGCTATAGTCTATATTGGTGCCTGCTTAAGCATGAAATTCTGCTAAGTATGGAATGTCTTCCTTGGGATTACAAACTACATTCTGTCGTGATGCTAATTGCTTTTGACTTGTATTAGACTTATTTTCTTGTCAAAAAGCAAAAGTGAATTAAATTCGGGTTTGCAAGTTGATGCTATGAATATAAGTTTGTGCTTAAAATGTTGGTGCTTAAGCAGCTCGATGAAATTGAGCCCAAGTGTATTTTGCCCATCGCTATCTTGACTCACCTTTTTGGATATAGAGTGTGGCGTATGTCATTGATATCATGATGTTTTGCGTCGAGGAGAATGTTATTCAAAGGAAAGTTTACCCTGCTCGATGCAATAAGCACTGCATCCTCTGTGCTCTGCCCGATCGCCTGCTGAGAAAAATACAGGCAGCTGGGGCGGGATTCGAACCCCTCCTGAATGTGGGTTGTATATATTTCACTTTGTTTTTCGCCTGCTTAGGAGTTTGTGTGGGATGTGAGCCTGCACTGGCACATGACACGTTTTTCTCATGAACATGACACGTTCCTTGTTTCCCCTTTCAGCCGGACTACGATAAACAATGTCCCATGACTGCCGGGACTCCATGCCAGAGCGCACGTAGACTAGTCGACGTTAAGCAGTGACGTCGAAGGTGTCTGAAGGTAAGCATCACACCTTTGTTAAAGATGGCATTTTCTATCTGGCTTTTTTTCAACATGATTTAACCTTGGCACACAGCGTATCTGATCCGCCAATATGTGAGCGCGGGCGAGTGAAAACATTCGGGCGCGCGACAGGAAAAGAAAAACAAGATTAATTGACGAACTCTTGAGAAATGAAGCGCTTCTTATCCGTCCGTCGGCACCCTGTCTAATATCCATTCCATTGAGGCAGGGAAGTCCTGGAATCCAAACTAGAGAGAGGCCGAGATAGCGGGCGGGGGTCGGACTCTACGGCCACGGCCATTAGATAGATTGCTATCTGCCGTCAAGCAGCCCAGGACACTCTCTTACACGGCGCCCCGCGCACAATACTCGGCCCGCCGCTGCGTGGAAGCTTGGGCGGGTATAGGGCCTAATTGAAAACAAGGAGGAAGTGTTGGACGAAGTAGAGGACAATTCATGATACAAAGGCAACTAAAACTCAGTGCCTGCTGCGTATGTACAATTCTATATGGAACGTCTGTAATGCCGCGTTGCCTAAGATAACCAAACATCTATTGCCGTTTAGACTCATATTAATAATTGATAATTACAATCCCAATTGTTATTCGTGTTGTTAATGGCTATTTATGGGTAGACCGTTTGGTATCGCCATACCGAGTGTATAAGTGGTTGGATGCATACTGCGCTGACTTCGCTGGATGCTGACTTCGAAAAACGAAGGGCACGAGCATTTGAATTGTGCCCATTGTGGCAAGTCGGAATGCAAATTTGTTTTCATGCATAAGTAGTTTTTTCCCCAGTCTATAGAGGCATGTCAGTTTGATAAAGATCAATTTATCGTGAAGCTTTTACAGACTCGTACATGTATATTGGGGTTTTGGGTACATGCGTTGATAGAATCATATTCTCTCAACCGTTTGCTTGACTACCGGTATTCTGTTTGATAAAATAGTATGCATGTTAATAGTAAAAGGTGATTTGAGAACGAAACCCCCACCAGAACCTAATAGTTGTGACCCATAACTCACACTCGAGTTTCGACCTTTGTGATTTGTGACTCGGATTCGCACAGGTCCAATCATTCGTCACAAGACACTCTATATCATACAGTGACATGTTCGAGTTGTTTCCAAGAAACGTATACAATCAATGCTTAGTGTCCCTTGTACCTTCATAAAGATAGCAGTAGGCCTATCGGAAAAACTGGCCAATTGAACTGAATCGTCGAGTTTATCTATCGTGTTTCAATTATTGAAATCAGACTTAAACTTTTAAGATAGGCCTACTCTCCTTTGACGGCAAAGTTGGTGATTTATGGAAAGAAGTCGCTACACAATTCTGGTCCTATACGGTGGCCTCTGGGAGCCATTGAGCACAAATTAATTATTCTTAAGGGGTTTCATGAACCATTTTTTTTTTTACAACGTAGCGATTTTGACGGGTAAGTAGGCCTATATCAAAATAAAACAAAATATAATAAAATAAAATATTCACTCCAATAACGGCGAAATGATGATGGACTCATCTCCACTCGTTTGGAATATCGATTAGTAGCCTAAAGTGACAAAGAAGGGGAAGAGGCCTTACGTCACGATCGTAGAAGGGCTCCACTCAAAGTCAAAGGGCTCCACAAGTATTCAATCGTCGGGCTCTGTAACCTTCTGGGATTTGTATCTTTTCTGTCATTGTGGTCAGTATACGCAGTTTGCATCACTTTAATATTGAACAGGCGTGGTTATGCACTATTCATGTAATCAGTTTTTAACCTTTAGGCCTACCATTGACGCAAGGCGCCTTAAATTGATAAACGGTAATGGCCTATCCTCCAAGCTCAACCAATACTAAACTCGGACAATCATCCCATTAAAGCGCCATCGGCAGTCTACCGCAGGCCTTGGCACAAATGCAGCGATGCTCAAGACCCCTAGCCCATGCCCACCGCGTTCGCCTTTAAACCCTTGGACACGTAAAGTGCATCGTCGCCGGTGGCGTGTAATGCCGCGTCCTCTTCGCACGGTCTCAAGGGTAACGCAAACAAACACGGGGGTCATTAACTAGCCAGTCAATTAGCTCTTGTCACTTACCGCGGCCATTAGCATAATTGTTTAATAGGTGGGAGGGGGATGGTGGCCCGACCAAAAGGGGTCCCTGAAAAGGCCTAAGTCACCGGGCGTGCACCGTTGCTGGACGAATGGCAAGTTTTAATTCCCGCTCTCGCTGTTTGCTTAGGAGCGCAAGAAATTCCTGTTTGTTTTATGATTTTGGGTGGTTCGGTTTTTTCCTCCCCCCCCCTCTCCCTCTCTCTCTATCTCTCGTTTTTTTTAAAGCTCCGTGGGTTCTCGGCTGTTTGACATGATTTCTGGCGACGGCCGGAGAACACCCTTATCGCCTCCGAATCGGACGTGAAGAATGTGACATCGAAGCAATTAAGTTGGTCCCCGCGCATCAGGGCCTGTCCTCGCCCGGTGAAACCCCCTTGCGTGGGCAACTCAACTCTACCGCCACCCCCTTCCCGTGTTCGTCACGAGGCCGCCGAAATAGAGAGCCGGGGACCAAAATGGATAGGAGAGGGTAGAGTCAGCGGGGGAGAGGAGAGGAGACGGGGGTGGGTGGGGGTTGAAAATCCTCCCGCCATTCCCGGTGTCGTTTCTGGCGTCATACACCTCTCTCGGTCTCAGGTCTGCCGTAGCCTCGAGAGTGCCGCTCCAATAATTGAAACAGCGCCGGGAGGTTCTCCGTTCCCACGGATGGTTGGGCGTTTAAAAAAAACCAACAGCGTGAATCAAAAAAAGAAAATAAAGCAAAGAAATCGCTCTTCAAAGATACGCCGCATTTGTGCTGTCGATTGTTTGCGGATTTCACCGGCAAATGGGGCGCCCGCTGTCATGCCACGGGACCAACCTCGCCGACACTCCTGCTTTCGTATCGTATATGCCTGGAAACCTAAGTACGCTGTCTCTGCGAGTTTCAGATGAAAAGAAGGTGGGGTAAACAAATCAAACCCACAACGCCCCACTCGTCTCCCCTTCCGCAGAGATTCTCTGTCAACCTGGCCCGCGCATTGTTCGTGATGTGCCCCGCGGTTTTTGAAGGAGAAAATCTACCGAAAATCTAATTTCCACAGTAGTCTCGCCGCCACTCCCAGGGTTCGTCTCAAAATTTGCAGCGCACATCTTAAGATATTATATTTTTTCCACCTCGTAACTCGCGCAGTTGGCCAAAAAAAGAGAAAAATGCATCAGTAAGCCTATAGGCCAATGGGTTAAATGCTCAGACCGTGGGGCTGTTGGAGGGATATCTGGCAAAGGGTGCACTACCCTTGTATACACTCTCAGCATCTGAATTACTGGTGGAGGAGAGGGGGAGGAGAGGGAGGAGAGGGGGAGGAGAGGGGGAGGAGAGGGGGCCTGATCCTGTCGTATGGACAGCCAGGGTTGGACGAGTCTGAGATGCACGTCCAAAGAAGCCACCACTGTGCTCGACAACACTCCAGTCCCGGCAATGCAGACAGTACAAGGGGTGTTCGTGTGACCTTTTACCTCCACTAAGTCGAATTGAAGACGCAGCTAAAAACTAACACGGCAGACCCCGAATCTGTCGGCACCACGGGGAACCGATTACAGTCCCAATTAAACCCCAACCCGTTTACTTCTGACATTTGACCACAGATTCCTGAACCCATTCTCACCGCACTCGGCTTAAACATGCAGAAGAATGTTAAGCCCCGATATACGTCAGTGGTGAAGCTGGTGTGGGTGTAGCATGATAATCAAAACATTCCCCCGTCAAACTGGCCTTATAGCTCAGCAGACAGAGCAGTGCAGGTGACTATGAATACTATACTGACGAGATACTGTGAAACGATGGCTTCCTTTTGCGCATTGAGTGCATCAGCTTTTGCTGTTATAAACTGCTCGACCGGAATGATGACGGCTCATCAGATTCAATTTGATATTTGGACAATTTTCGTAACTTTCGTGGGCCTGACGTTTCGATCCTAGCAGGTCCTTTCTCCTGCTAGGATCGAGACGTCAGACCCTCTAGTTTGTTGAGATTTGCATTTTTGGTCATTGAAGTCAGTTTGGAAATTTTTTGTGTTTTTACTTTTACAAGTTGGGTTGAAAAGACTTCTGACCAACGTTGGTGAAAACCATCACCCGGTAAAATGGTTAATAAAGGCCCCAATATTGTCGGATAGTGCTGGTCAAAATCAAACAGAAATATCCCATAATATTCTCATAAAAGCAGACTAATTGTTCGGCAATGGAGTTTGCAGTGTAGTTTCATGCAGTGAGTTGTTTGGGATTTTCTTTGTTCTCTTTCCTTTTCTTCTTACTGTCCCCTTTCCTTTTCGTTTTTCTTGTGTTTTTTTTAAAGCTCTCTCAACCGTCTATGATCATATCAGAGTTTTCAAACCAAACAAGCAATGTATAATTCACTGGCTGTTTGAATGCATATATAATTATGCGCTCTCTGTAGGAGGCCACAGAACATAATAGGGCACATATATCTATACACTTTCTGGGCTTGCCAAATAATATACAAGACACAAAATATCTATGCGCTTTCTCAGGAGGCCACATAATATGCAGGGTACAGTCTATCTTATGAGGCCATAGAAAATATATTTACTGCCCGAGGAGGCCACAGAATATACAGGGCACACAATATCTGCTCTTTCTAGGGAAGGCCACATGATATGCAGGGCACAGAATACCGTACCTACGCGCTGTTTGGGAGGCCGTAGACACCTTTTTTCCTGCCTCCATCGCGCGAATAGAAAGTGACTATACAGAGGCATTTGGCATTTTTCTTGTGTTTTCTTTGGAGGTCGTGAGGCCGTTCACCTGCGGGTTGGAGGGTTGGATGCCTGAATAAGTTGTCTCTGCTCCAATTATAGCTTTCTAGACAGGTGCAATTATACATTTATTATATTACTGTTCCCGGTCGCCTTTCTCGAAGAATGTCCCTTCTGCTCTTAACAATTTCCATCACTCTTTCCATTCCTGTTTTACACCTTTTCCCGATATTACTCTCGGAACACTGTTGGTTGTAAACAATAAATGCCGTGATAGCGGTATTTATCAAAGATCCGTGAATGCATTGAAATTTGAGCGGACCAATGCACTTATTGCACCGACGTATCTGTAACACAAGACCCTCTTAATCTCTAAAAATGGTGCTGAGATCGTGCCTTTAAAGTTTCCATAATATCAAGTCCTTTATTACACAGCAAATATAGAGGTCTCAACTCCCAGTCCCGGCTCGGACACATTCTCTCTGCTCTTTGAAAGAATCATTTCAGTGTTCAATTGATATTAATTGTGCAAGTATAATAGTGAATTAATTTGTTATACGGAAATTGGTGGCCTCTTTTACTCGATGATACGATGATAGTAACAAAATACAACAGTGAGAGAGCTAGGCCTACACTTTCGCCTGCATTTTGGTATGAAGAATAGGGTTCGAGATTAACTGACAACCCGGCTTATAAATCTTGTCCCAAAAATGTTGAAACCAATCGACACAAAAGACAAAGCAGATGATAATACAAGTAGATTCCATAAAATCCATCGAGCTGAAAGTTAGGATTTAATGAGCTTTTGTAATATAACAATCAACACGTTTTACATTCATTTCACGTTTTACATTGGTGTGGAATCAATAGAGAAATTTAAAAGAAATTTGTGTCAGACAATGGTCCACTTGGTTGTCGACCTGAGTCCCGGCAGGGGTACGTAGGCCTATGTGTTGATTCAAGTGTCTTCCCAGAGCTCGATTTCGGGCCCAAATGTCGTATATCGTATGTCGACATTTGACTGTAAACAGGGATGCCGGCTCAGACTCTAGCTGTTCAAATGTCTACTTGGGTTTCGACTCGGGATTGGATTGAAGAGTCGACTCAATAGTGGACAGATGTCGACAGAGGTACCAAACAAAATCTATTCCCCTTTACTTGCACAGTACAATTTGCTCAAATCCAGCCCCAAACAATTATCAATCATAAATTCTTTCCCATATTTTCAATTATGTTAAAACAAACACTAATATATAAATATTATATGCTTCATAAATATGTTCCATTGGTCACGAAATCAAGTGAAGTGAAGCTAATAACTAATTCGGCAAAAGGTTGAACTAATTTGGCATATTTATAGACTATACAGAAAATATTTTATTTAATCATAATACAATTCAGAATCGGAATGCACGGACAATCCTGTATTTGCAAATAAATTAAAATGACGTATTCATTTCTTTAGAAAATAAACGATATCTTTGAGATATCCTGGCCCTTAAAATATTTATAATCACGATAGAAGAGTCGTTGATAAACTGGGGGTAATGAATGAGGGTAGTAGAAGTCAGGAATTTCGTCCGAAATTGAATTGGGTATCCCCAATCCCATCACGGTATGCATTTGAAACTGCACAGAATTAAGTGTCATTTGTGTACAGTCGTGTTGAGAAGGTTGAAATCATCCAACATGCGTTTTAATGGGCAGACTTGGGGTCCGCGATGGCGACATTAAAACAGCAACGTGATAGAATCACGTAACAGGAGACAGCAGTCAAAATGTACTTAAAAACAACAATTATTAATATATTTTAATCATTTGTTGGGAATGACAGAACGATCCCTCGAAGGCTAATATACGTCATTTAAGAAACGTGATTGGCGTCGGTAGACCTCGTGCGCATGCTCAGACGGCTGGTTGGCGCGATTTGACGTCATCTCTGGCCAGTCGTTATCTGGAGACGGAAAGAGCAGAAGAGGAAGGTTGTTATATGACTTAGGTACTGCAGATGATCGGATTAAGGATTATATTTGTGATCTTGTCGTAACGCAAATTTTCTTCACGGGTTGGGGTGCATTACCTAGAATGTTTGCGTCTTCCCCACCGTGTGTGTTGACGTCATTACGCCCACCTTGCCACGCTATTTGAACTACGCCAAAAAGCAAGAAAAAAAGACACCCAGCATTTGTGATTTTACAAAATAGACAGTGTCTCGTGACACGTAGCACGAGGGCGCCCTATGCCATAACGTCAGGTGCAAACTCTCCACAACTGGCCACTCATAATGTCTGACTGCGGAGGACGTAATGCTTTTCACCCTTTCACCATTTTCAGTAAAACGAGGCGAAAAACTTGATATGTGTTTAACTCAGTGACCAGATGTTACTGAAAAGCACGAAAACATATCTATATAGCCTAATCCTTATTTTCAAAAATAATAAGGTTTCGATCCTAGCAGGACCCTTCTTTTTGCCTTTGAGTCATTTTGGTAATTTTTGTCAGTAAGAAGTTTGCAAAATTTTTGCATAATTTGGCCCCCCATTACTTTATTTTTATCTTGAAAAATGGCAAAGAAAACTTCGTCTGAACTGGGACTTGGACCCGAGATCTCCGGTTTTTAGTACTAGGGCTCTTACAATTTGGTCTATCCAGCCTTAGATGGCGGCCTTTCCAAAATGATAGTCAACTAGTCTTTGTTTGTTATTTTTATTTTCCACAAAAACATTCTGACTAAATTACGTCACCTAGGTCATCGCCCCAAATGGTTTTCTCCGCCGGGTGAAAGGGAATATGTATATGTCCCCGGACGAAATAATTTCGTTGGTGTTATTTTAATCTACATTTCAGTATTCGTTGTTTTCTGAGATCACAAATAATTTAGATCTTTGGCGTTCTGCCACAAGTCAATATTGCCATCATCGTTTTTCCTCGTGAAACATGTACAGCGTTGGTAAAGGACTCACGAACGTCACTACCGCCTTCTTTCAGAAAGGAAACCCTCTCGATCTGCAGTCGGCTGATTCGATATTCTTTGCGATGATAATAGTGGCCAGCATAGAGAAAAAAACCTAAAATGCATGTCTGACATATGATAGAATATAATTTTTTGACGATTTTACATGGAATAATTGACTTTCGATCGCATGTCTATATTATTTACGTAAAATGTCTTCGTTAGGACAGGCTAACCTTTCCCGTATTTTCATTCTCAAAGGTTCATGAATTGGAAATATAGTGATTTGTGTGAATCTAAAAGGTACATGTGTAAAGATTCGCCAAGTCTGCCATGTTTTCCTTCGGTCTTAAATGTCAAATAAAAAGTAAATTGTGGTCCGATTGCAAAGAACACATGTTTACGTCTATAATGTCACATATTGATTAAATGAACACAAAAATATCAAGTTTCAAACACAATATTTTGAAATATTGTTCAAGGGGACTCGTGAGATGCAAAACGTTGACGGCTAAAATGATGTTAAATGTTGAAGTTTGCGCGTGTTTTTAACAAACGTTAAAGCGTCCTTTGTTCTGGCGATATTTTGACTGCGTTTGCCCGAACAAACCACGCGTGGTATCGCACATGGTGTAAGCCACCTCCGCATCTCAAGTTGTTTGGGCACCCTATACGATCGACCCACCCACACAATAGCTTTTCCTTTTCTTTCGTGTCTTTACATTGCGATCCCAGGCGGCAGACAAAGCCAACAATAGCCTCCAGTAATCCCGAGAGGACTTTAAGCAATTGTCGAACTAATTTCATTTCCAGTCAGCGCACGGACAAGTACAAGCTGTTAATTGAGTTACGCGAAAAAATACCTCACGTTATTAGAAGTTGATGAAATCAGTCAGATTTTTTTACATTTCTGAATGAAAGGATTCCTTCCCTTTTCTTTTGCGCAAGATTCCTTAAAAAAAACCCAGACAAATTATACATTAATATTTACGTTTGCAGGACTGTTTATCAGACATTAGTTGTACTTGAAAATGTACGCGCCGTTCTTGTAGAACTATACATCGTTTAAAAGAACATGGAAAGAGACTGTCTTTGTTTTGAGCGTAATTTTTGTACTTTACGTCTGGAGGAAGTCGGGGGCACCAGAAATCAAACCTCAAAGAGTTTCGTCTAAAACGTTATCCACGCATGTAATTTGCGATGTTCGTCGTAGTTTCCTGTCGGGTTACGTATTGCGCATTGACGATAGGAAAAAAAGAGGTATTACCAAGCTGTGACCACTGTCTACCCAGGGCGAGCCGGCGGGCCATATTATCACGCGTCATATCAGCGACCGCCGAGCGTGTTTGGCTGCGTTATCTTAACTTGCCCCGGTCCAGAACACGTTTTCTGAGGTCGAAAATAGAAGTGTGCTGGCGGCTCACTCGGGGCGCGTTTCCACCGAGCGCCTTATCTTACCACGGTTTCCCCCTCTCTCCGCTTGCTGTGAACTACTTTCCCTTAACTCGGTGACAGTTTACTGCACTTTTGACAGACGGAACTTTTGTTTGCCCGCCTGGGTTCAACGCGAGATTCGACGATATTTACACACACACAAAAAGCAAGAGGATGTGCCTTGCTCCAAAGCATGATTTCCGTCACTGAGTCATCAATCAAAAACTCGACTAACAACAGCGAGACGACATGCAAAGGCGTTTTAGTCAATTTGATTTCCCCGTGTCAAGTATCTCTCCACTTGTGCCTCACGTTGCCATTTCCAGTTGAACGTTAAGGCACTATTTCCTCCGAACGCAACAGAGTTAAGAATTGCAAGAAAAAAACTCAAGCAACTGTGCTCTTCTTAAATATTTAGCCTGTATTTTTTATGATTGCAGAACATATGGGACCGTCGCAACATTCGCCAAGAGCTTGACCTTTGTAATACGAACACAAGGTGGAAGGCTGAAATAAACACATGTGCATAAAAATGTGAGACTGTGGGAAGTCTCACTTGAGAGGAACTAGCTGTACTGGTACTAGTACTTCTCGCAAATTTGACTACATAAAGAAATGTTGCTTTAACCTTCAGATAAACGGAAGCGACATGTTCACTGCCACCAAGAGGCAGGAAAGGCCTACTCTGCTCCAGTCAATGCAATACTCAATACTCACTGTCATTCTCTTCCTGTATATCGAAGGCGTCCTGGTTTGCTTCTTGTGTGTCCTCCAGAAGTGTCAAAAGGTTATTCAAAACACCAACAAATCTGCAATGAAAGCAAATGGTGAGACTTTCATTAATGCCAAAAGTAGAACAAGATTTAATGATAGGGCCCCGCCATTGGTGTTGGTTCACCTTGTCTTGCAGGTGTCAACCCATCACGTCAAATCAAGGTTGACATGTTGGGTTCATGATGTATAACATGGTAATAACATCAGTTCTATTTACACGATGTCAAAGCAGAGTTCATACAAGCACAACTTTCTCCTTGAGAGGAGAGTACCTCATTTAGAGGGGGGAGGGGGGGGGGTAACATTTTACCAGTAAAATATACGACACTAAGGCACCATCAGCGCATCCAGGACGGAGTAGCGTCAGATTACCACGAATAATGTCTTGAAGAATTATCTGCTTGTTTGTTGCTTTCCACAAAGGTCATTCCCCATTCAACGTTCTCCTACAAGTACTGTGACTCGGCGAGCTCACTGAAGACAACCGCTAATTCACATTGTTTGGCAACGGTCACGACGCAATGATGGCAATTTGGCCAAGTGTGATATGGTTAAACGTGCGCGGCCGACAGTGCGCACGCACTGCCGACAATCCCTGACAAGTATCCTGGGAAGAATTAATCTACTTTACAAGACTCGACCAAAGCTTTGGCTGTGGGCTATTCGGGGAGAGAAGGGGGCGGGGGGCCTTGAATATACACCCGCCTAGCGCTTCTTAACCTGGAAACTGTAATATGGACAACAAACTTTGCTTTGCTCTGAGGGCTTGCTAGGTCGGCTTTTGGAAGATTTGCGGCCGTCCCTGAAATGCACGGCTGCCTCAAAGGTAATTGAATCCCGAGATGGAGACCTTTGGCGATGTCGTGCTAGGGACGGACGTCCGAGCGAGCGAGAAACTGTCCAAATGTCGAGATGGAGATGAGTATGAAGACTGAAGAAGACCGTACTTATAACACCGCGTATCCATTCATTTCTGATAACAGATAGCGCAAACTGCGTCGTTAACGCATCGACTAAAGCCTCCGGGCACTCAGTGCAGAGGGGAAGATGAAGATGAAGATGGATAGAATCAACGGAGACAGCCTCCGAAGAAACTTTATCGATTGTAAAGGAACTTGGATACTTTCAACCATCTCAGATAACTAGACGATGTCTCGAGGCACGGCACGTAAAAAAAATAAATACTTCTTAGGGATTTAATTCCCAGATAAAGATCAGGCACCCCCCCCCCCACAAAACGAAGTTCTCCGTCGCAAATGTTTACTTTATCCTGAGCGTAGGCACGGTGTTTCTCGGCAAGACGATTGTAATCTCCACTATATACGAGAGACGGAAGGAGCAGGTTAACTTACAAAAATATCGAGTCACTTTCACATTGATGGCTCGATATGAAAGTATTCAAGTGACGAAGGGCTAAATTGTGTGAGTCAGATATAGAAATGTTTTCTAGCTGTTTCGTTCAAAGACAACATTCACAATTCCTAGTATCTATTCTTCCTCTTTTTAGTTTCAAATAATGCCCATAGTCAATTTTGACACTTCATAAGAGTATCGTCAGAATATTCGTAAAAGAATAATTTCAAATAAAGGTCAAACTGACTGGGAATTTTTGAACAATTTCGATAAACGGCAAAGAAAACTTTTACTTGACTCGGACTTGACCCAGAGACCTCTGTATTTGCGTACCAGTGCTCTCACCATCTGAGCTATCCAGCCCTTAGATGGCGGTCTTCCCAAAATGTTCAACTATAGTCTTTGCCGGGGTGGCATTTGCCGGGATGGCATTTAAGGCATTAATGGACAGGCTTCAGATTTGTTAAAGGAAGCCACCAGCAGAAATTTACGGCATAACATGACCCGTCTACGTAATGATAGCTTTGCGAAGGAAATGCGCGTAGCGTAGAACATCATGGCTAGAGCCCATGCAAAATGCGTCATAACGTTATTGCGCAACCTACGCAATAAGATATGGTTTCGATACAGCATTTCACGATTACGATAGCTTACAGCGCTGTTGATAGTACTTGTGCAGACCATTAATTCTTTGCTAGATTCAACACAAAGCAATAGTTTTTATGGTCTTCCATAGAGATGGAAGACCAACGCACTTTGCTTTATAGGTTCGTCCACTGTTTAAATAGGAATTCTCTTGGCCGCTAATTAGTCGCGTGATGCTCGACCCCCAAAACTAGCACACCGGTTTTGTCTCCATAAGCGGAGGATCTATGTACTCAGCACGCTCCCGCTATTTTCCCCCTACGCGCCACGACAACGGAAGATGGCGGCGGAGTATGTCAATAGAATTAAACGAAGCGAGATACTTGTGTGGCTTTGTGGAGTGTTTTGTATTTCCCGACGGAATGTCTACTTTGGGGTCATTTTCACTGACACCGAATAGCAGTGACTTCAGTTGATACTTTCACGCCACCCATATAATCCGGCTTTAAAATGCTGCCTGAATTCCTGTCCCGATTTCATCCCTATCGCGTTCCCTGTAATCCCTACTAGGCCTATGCTCCTTGGCGAAATGAGACCGAGAAGTAACTCATATCAAAATCCATTGCATGATGATTTAGACGACCCATATATTGTATATAAAGGAAAGTTAGTAAAGGAGCAATTTATATTTATGTCATTAAAATATGCTGTGTGTACGTTAATGCGGCAAGCTTGCGCAATTATTGCTTAATTCAAACACAAGCCATCCATCCAGCCACGAAAAACGATAATCTACAACAGTCCTTCACATATGGGAAAAAAGGAGTGGATACACTGTTAAAAATAATGTTGGGCAAAGAGATTTGCAAGATCGTTCACCCGCCACTTGTTATGGTCCAATCAGAAATGCAATGAGTTTGTTATTTGTGTTGACTTTATACCAGAGTAAAGGTTTGGTTGATCGGTATAATACTACTTGTCCAAGTTTTTGTCACACCTTTTTACATTGTACAGTTGATAACTAAGATAGATCTCAATAAGACACAGCATGCACGTGCTGATGATTGACAGATTGACAGCAATCCATACCCGCGATAACCTCATTCCCCTTTAAATAAATTTGCCGGACATGCTACAGTTGGTACAGTTTGGTGTGGTTGACTATGCGTCTCCCACAAAGTCGCATCTTTTCCCACATCACCATGAATTAAAAAAACATGTAGGATCACAGTACATGTAGGATCACAGAAAAAAGAGTTGTTCGTGCGGCCGTTACAATATGGACAGAGGAGTGGTCGGGGCGTAAAATCAGGGTTGCTTGAGCGAGTTTTTTGGTAAGTTAGTATTGTCACCTGTCATCTATCGTTGTCCCATAACGGAAGGCTGTTAGGGCATATCAGGTTTTATTCCACTTCCTATATGTCCATCCTTTCATGACTCCTAGCCCCAGACATGGATTCCCCAATCTTGTCTAATGTACAAGAGGCATGACACTTTGGATAAAATCATTAGTTCTGGCTAAATTGGAAAGCTGAAATCAAAAAGGTGAAACCCACCACTAGCCCGGAAGCGTACACTGCCTCACTGGTTTCGCGATTGACTGGTGTGCAGAATGGAAGTTTACCATTTTAATGGAATTCCTCCAGGTGTGCGCAGATTCTAAAATGCACGTCATTTTGTTTCTTTGCATTAGTGGCTTCATGCCAATGCCATTATTTCCTATCTTCTAATATTTGTATCTTATTGACCCAGCAGTACTTGAGACTAAGCGCAGCCTCAAGTCCCGTCCTAAGTATTTATCTGCACGGCCTACGTGACCCATTACCAGGAGGCCCCAACCCTCCCGCCTTGTCCACCCTCCGTTTCATACAGACATCTACTCTCATCTATCAATACCATGAGCAAGGGCTCGAGGGAAAGTGTAGAGCTATATTGGAAACCTGTGGACGGGGACGGTTTTTGCGCCAGCCGTGTTTCCCAGAGAGGAGTCATGGTTTGGGTGGTTCGTGCGGGAGCCAATACCCGATTTCCCTAGGCCGAGTGATACGCCATACCAAGGCGATGCGATGCTGTCTCTAAAGGTAAAGTTGTCATTACACCAGTGAGGAGTCCCGTCCCGATTGCGCTCGTCTCCTTTCAGATCCTTTATGATTCAATTCCCTGTCTTTGGACGCCGAGCCTAACGAGGGTCCAGGATTGACTCTGTTGTGTGTGCACTGGATGCAAGGTCATTGATGCTTGCCTACTCTACATGATGGGATAGTTGGCTTCCAATTTCCTTCGGGTTTCACTTTACATCTGGAAAGGGTTTAGGTTCCGTGGGTCCAATTATTTCACCAAAAGGATTGTGAATGAGAAGTTGTTTACTTTCACTCGTGGGATCACTGAATCCAATCTCATCTTCACCCGCCAATCGGCTAAGAAAACAAGCACTCGGAATACAATTGGCGTTGGATATATACAAGCCCCTTCTTGAAGAGATTCTTTCAGTTTTCTACAGACAAATTAGGTTGATGCGTCTCAAGTCTATCAATCCTAAGATTTTCATATGACTGACACGCACTGGACATTACATTAGAGACGTGCGGGAGCAGAATGGGATGAATCATCTGACGGGAGCTTAAACCAAGGAGACCTTTGACCCAGGTATATAACGCAAACCCACCGCCCCTCCTATTTTTTCCCTGTAAAGATGGCCAGCGTGATTAAACTCCGACAGTAGAAAGGGGCGTAGCGGTGTCCTTTGCCTACTGAACACGGCAGAGTTTGTTGGGCCTGCACTCGAGCATTATCAACCAACAAGCCTGTTCCCCGATGCCTGGAACGAATCTGTTAGCTTGGCCATTCAGCCAGCGGAGAAGATCTTTTCGGGTCGTGACAATCCCGTCTTCCCCCTCCCCCTCTCTTTCTCCCCCTCTCATTCTCTCTCTCTTCCTCAGACATTACCGTTTATTCAAACAAGCCCCGGCAAGGAGATTTCTAAACTGGAGTGGACGGTCAGCAAAGTGGCGCCCTAAGTGGATTGGGCAGGGCCAAATCAGAGCTAGCAAACAGTCGTTCGCCGGCTCTTGATTGGGAAGCAAAGAAACGCAGGTGTTTGCGCAGATGTGGAAATCTGTACAAATGCGGAAGGCATGGCTACGAGGGGCCCCCTACGCTCTCTTTCACAATACATCAGTATCTCGGCGGAGTCGGTGTGATGTTCTTGTGTCTGTGTACTTGGAGAGGACGGGGTTGGGGGGAGGGGGTAAAATTGACCCCGGGAGGAGTACTCGCAGTACTCGCGTCGTTGTTGATTATCTTCCGAGTAACGATGCCTCGGTGTTGCTCTGATTCTCCTGCCTCATCCTTCAAGTTTCTCCACTCTTCTCCCCATCTTCTTCCTCCCGCTCCTCAGGGACGGGAGTGATGTGGGACGGGCAGGTTTTTAATGCTCCTACGCTCCCCTCGGCTAGATCAATCTGACGATGATCAAGCCGACTTTTAGCGGAGTTATATCGCCCCCAACGTATACACGAGGGAAATAGGGCACGCACATTTTTTTATCAACCATCCCAGGTGTCTTGTATAGGTAGACGTGACACCGATATAAAAAGCAGAGTCAAGTCGATTGAAGGACGGGCGCTAAGACGGTTTCAATCCGAGGCAGTCCTGGAGGGCAACTGCGTAAGCCGAACAGGGACTTCGATAGCAAAGCTGCAGAAGTCGGATGAGTTTGCGCCCTCCCCTCAGACATATCGCCTTTTTTTGCTTCATGGAGTTAAAGGCACGATACATCGACGAAAATCGAGCGAAGGATGTGTACACCTATAGCATCTGAAAGAGATCTGCCTTCGCGAGGACTGTATTCCGTCTCACGTTTCTTCTGGTCGAAATCGACATTATCTCGAGACTAGCATCTGACCACTCTAGCGGGGAGTGGTTTCACAGCCGTGACTAAGCGATAATGTGCTCCTTTCGAACGTGCAAACCTTTGGTTTACTGTGGCTGCTACTTAAGATTATTGTTATTGTCTCACTTGCATGCTGAATCATGCTCGATGATTCTGAATACCGACCCTCTCGCATCTACATTGTAAAAATCGTCGGGTAGAACTGGTGAAGGTCTCGCCCATACGGCCAACGTTTGGTCCGTTACTCATCAGAAAAGATTGGGAGTTTAGGATTGATTCTGACCAACACGATCCAACAACTGGGGATTTGTGACGAAAGGTGTAAGCAACTAAACATTTGACAAACGTTGGTTAAAGTATTGGTTGAGTTCAGGTGGCCCAAGTCAGCATGGCTTCTAGAAAATGGTTCCTCCGTCCTCGCCTCTACGCCAAACATACTCGTGGGGATCACGAGGCCTGAGCAATTCAGGCAGTCTTTGACCAGACATCTTTTCAGTTTGGTGTGAGACTCATTCTGAGTGTCATCCCCCAACTATCTCTGGAATATACATAAACGAAAAAAAAAACCCGAGTGCACCTAAGTACGGGGCACTTTCCCGCGCATTTTACGAGGTTCGACCGCCACTACATCCCGGGGTTGATAAATGAGATCAACCGTCCTAGGGGAGATTCCAGTGAGGCCTCACCACTCAAACCTCTCCTCATAACAAATGAGATCGGGCTGATTGGATACAAATCGTAGCCGTAAACCTACGAAGGATCGGTTGGGGGATCGAAGGAGTGTCTAAGACTGTTATCGGTTGACGCGTTCATCTGTAAACATCCACGCCAACGTATACCTCTAAACCCGTAAGCCTTGACAAGTGTACTTTGTAGGCGTCCCAATGTGGGTGTGGGCTTTTAACTCTGGTCTGGAATAAACCCGTGTTATCAATCAGTGGAAGAAATTTTTTCGGCATAACGGTTATAAGATTTGATGGCAGCACAACCTGGCCCATTCGTGGCCTAATGGATGTTGTGAATGGTAACTTAATTTATTTTTTGTGCTATTCGGGAAGGGGGATAATTCGATTCATTTTAAGGCCAGATGCTTGAGTCTTTAGAAACTCAAATCAAATCCATTTTCGGTTGTTTTGTCAGCAGTGTTTTTGTCGTTCTGAATGACGTGGATGTCGCTCGAATCATGTACAGTTAATCGATTGTAGTGCATTATTAATTTTCACAGGGGAAGATTATTCATCATCTTCAATTTTTATAAAACATGCGCCACAGAATCGGGTTTCAGTGTTGCAGTACAGCGAATCAACACTTGCCATTCAATAAATTATCTTTCTTTCTTGTTTCGTAGGAAAGCCAACATCAATACCAGGTGAATCAGAGAAGTGGGAAGCAAAATATAGGCACCAGACTATTCTCGTGCCGCAGCAAGATATTGGCTGAGCATTTACCGTGTGAATACAGATAACATTGCCTTCTGCGGCGGGAGCTCAAATACAGTGAACAGGCAGGATGTAAATGCCACTACTTATTGCAAATTCATCATCACACAGGAGGTTTGAAATGCTGACGTCGTGGACGAACGTCTGACGTCGCTACGACTTATTGTACAAATGGAGGGGACATTTAAATATCACGAACGACGCTCTCAAAATAGAGGCGATAAACCCGGTGCGAAGGATTGGGTAGCGTTAATTTATACGAAGACAAACCAGCTGAATTGATTTAATATTTGCACAGTAATACACACCGCGACAATTCCTTCGGCCAACGGATAATTGGTCGACGGAAATCATGCTAATCATATTGCTATTGATTCAGCTATCAAATTACGGATGTTAATCGTGCACATAAGATCCTGAAGGAGAACCCAAATGGGTGCCCATTCCCAACTTCAAAAGTTCCCTTAATAGTGCAGTGCACTCACTGATTCCTACTCAGCATGAGATTTTCCGCTCACTATGTTGGGGGTGATAAAGCTTTGGGATGCGACGACAACACTCCACTTGTACTTGCGACGCGAGAGAGAGAGAGGGAGAGAGAGAGAGAGAGGGAGAGAGAGAGAGAGAGTGGGGAGAGAGAGAGGGGGGAGAGGGAGAGAGAGAGATGGAGAGAGAGAGAGGGAGAGAGAGAGAGAGCGAGACACAGACAGACAGAGACAGAGTGAGAGGGGGAGAGAGAGGGGGAGAAAGAGAGCGTGAGAGACAGACAGACAAACAGAAGGCAGAGGGAGAGGGAGAGGGGGAGAGAGAGAGGGAGAAAGAGAGAGAGAAAATACAGACATACAGAAAGACAGAGACAGGGGAGAGAGATGGAGAGAGAGAAAGACATGGAGAGAGAGGGAGAGAGAGAGGGGGGGGGGAAGAGAGGGAGAGAGAGAGAAAGACAGGGGGAGAGCGAGATAGAAAGACAGACAGACAGACAGACAGAGGGAGAGGGAGAGGGGGAGAGAGAGGGCGAGAAAGAGAGAGTCAGAGAAGACAGACGTACAGAAAGACAGTGACAGAGGAAGGGAGATGGAGAGAGAGAGAAAGAGAGTGAGAGAGAGGGAGAGAGAGAGAGAAAGAGAGAGAGGGAGAGAGCGAGACACAGACAGACAGAGACAGAGTGAGAGGGGGAGAGAGAGGGGGAGAAAGAGAGCGTGAGAGACAGACAGACAAACAGAAGGCAGAGACAGAGGGAGAGAGATGGAGAGAGATATGGAGATAGCGGGAGAGAGGGTGAGGGTGAGAGAGAGACAGATACAGACAGCGGGAGAGGGAGAGGTAGAGGGTGAGAGTGAGAGAGACATAGATATAGACAGCGGGAGAGGGAGAGGGAGAGAGAGAGGGAGAGAGCGAGAGAGGGACAGACAGAGACAGAGAGAGACAGGCATAAAGACAGAGAGGGGTAGAGAGAGAGAGGGGAGAGAGATGGGAGAGAGGAACAGAGAGAGGAGAAGAGAGATAGGGAGAGATAAAGAGGGAGAGAGAGATAGTGAGAGAGAAAGAGAGAATGAGAGAGAGAACGAGAGAAGAAGAGAGAGAAAGAGAGGAGAGAGAAAGAGAGAAGGAGGGGGAAGAGAGAGAAGAATAAGAGACAGGGTGACATGGATTTTCTTTCTCCAGTCAGTCAAAGGCTGGACACGCGAAGAAGGGCGGGCAAGTTGGAATTCAATCTCCTCGGTAGCCCCGCGGCAGACGTGTAGCTAATAACGCCACAATGGACCTTATGAAATCCCGCCCCAACACAATTACACAATAGCCGGCGAGTCCAGCGCTCCCTCCCGTCACCTGATACTTCAAATATTGAGGCCATTCTGTTAACCCACCTCCTCCCGCCCAGCATATCGCACTAACCTTCCTCTGCAGATTTCAAAGAATGGAACTAAGATAGAAAGCAAGAGAGGGAGAGAGAATAAGATGAAAGAGAAATGAACGACGGATTACAATGTGCCACAAGGGACTTAGCCGACAGAGACGGCAACTCTTCAGAAATGCCGGGTGGGATTTGCGCGAATTGGAGAATTGGATACAATGCAACATGATTTTGTTGTGCTGGAATGAAACAAGGAATGCCTCTCTCCTCTCTCCTCTCTCCTCTCTCATCTCTCCTCAACCCTTCCAACTGCCCCTCCCCGTCTGTCAATGACGAGGTGACGAGTGGCGTTCTAGGGTTACGCCTCTCTTATTGCCCGTCGCTTCGTCAATGCGAGGAGTTCACCGTCTCTTGATCGGCCACATCAACATCAGTAAATGAAGGCCGGGTCCACTGGCTCGCAGAGGCGAGGGGCTCCTTGGATATATTGAAAAGGCAGCTGACTGTCAGAGCCGAGAAGAGGATTGTATTTCTCAACAGAATCTCAAACAAAACAATCACCGCTCTTCGGGGATCATCTTTAGACTCGGTCTCGTATAGTTTGTTTGAGCAATGCATCTTTTGAGATGTCCAGGCGTCACCGAATCATTCTCTCAGTTTGTAAGATATTGATCAACTATAGGACTTGATCAGAATAGATCAATAGTGCACACACCCCCCTTGGAAAAATATCTGAAACTCGGTAGAAAATGATAGGACAATGACATGAGTCTCTCAACTCATATGCGAGGAAACTCGAGAGTTAGATCGAAGTTGACCTTTGACATCCACTCACTACGATCAGTGACGGGTCATAGGTTACTCTTCGAGTGCTTGTTTTATTGTAGCAAGATGCGGTCGAGTACGGCAGCCATTTGCGCGTTTCTGCATCCAGCTTATTTTCATTAAATTATCATTTCAAGGAAAAGAAAAAAAAGGCAAACTGCTCACTGACTCGGAATAACAGACTCCCCTGACCAAAACAGATTAAAGATCTTAAACATTTAGGAGGCATGCAGCTTAGTTTTATCGAAATTATCATTTCAAGGGAAACGAAAAGGGCAAACTAAATTCACTGACTGAATAACTGACTTCAATGACCACAAAATCTTCAACATGAAGGACGCCTGACGCTTCGTTCATGTCTTGGACCTTTCTTAAAGGCAGTAGTTCATTTTGCATTTCCTTACATGACCGTGGCCTGGCTTCAAGTCCCACTTATTGGCTGCACATTAACACCCATGCCCGCCTCGTCCAATGGAAGAGTGATGCATCGTGGCCAGCCCACACCTCGGGGCTCTTGCTGCTAGTTATGAGCATCCCAGTTCTATTGATAACGCCAAAGGGTTCCATCGATTACGTATAGCGGGTTCAGAAGTGGCTTGCATGCTTAGGGGTTCGGAAAGTTTGTGTGTGTGGGGGGGGGGGTAAAGGTGAGTGTGTGTGTATGAGGGGAGGGGCGTCTCTGGGTTGATGTACTTGCACATGCGCATTGGTTTTAAAGTATGCATTTAAAATATGGGGGCGTCTTGGGCCACATGGGGAGCTTCTACCCCGTGCCTCTGGACACTGTAACCTCCAAACTGTGGTACCCATTAGCCTAAGCAGTTACACCGTACTGCTTAACAAGCAACCGCCTTCCACCAATCCCTGGACTAACAATACACACACTGCCCGAAACGTTGAGTTGAGCTCCTCTGAGAGCTGCACTCAATCTCTGACGAGAGCATGAACATTGTGTCACCGCAAACATTCCCCATTGTGTATCCAACCGTCTCAAAGACTCGCTGATTCCGGGTTACACAGCGAGTGTCAGGGTGCGTCACTGGTTTTACTTTTCAGCGCATGCGTTGGAGAACCTTGGGATGCTGAGAGCGTCTATTCAATGCGCGAATCGCCAAGAACTAGGCCCTACCAGGCGTTTTAAGCGCAATCTCGCCTTCGCTTTCTCTCGGCGGAAACTCAAGGCAGGGACCGCACACTCAGAAAATTGGAGACTCATGTATACAATCCAACAGGATTGATTAGCGTATGTTTCAGCCGAAGTGATTGCATGTTAGGCCATAAGCACCATGTGAATTGGTGAACAGTCACACAAGCCACTACCTGTGTCGAAGCAAACTCCTACGAAACTCCTACGAAAGCCTTATCTGGAACGAAGGAAACAAACTTTCCTGAAACAAAATTCAATATCCTCCCCTCGCCCTCTCCTAATTTTGTTGAAAATATGAGGATTGACATTCGATGGAGCAGGTATATGCAACAGCTATATAAACAACGTCCGCAGTATATGTAAATAATCTTCACATTCCACGTATAAGCGAGTTGCTCTTCGTTGTTGTCCCCCGAACCCACATTTCGCATGCGCCACACCACCCCGCCATTATCTCTGCCACTTTGTTCAACATAGTTTTATCGGCCACGCAAAGTCGGTTCTATAAAGTGGGGGAGAAGAGTCGAGGATGCTGGCTTTAATTTCTGGATCCTTTTTTTTAGTGGTCGGAAGCAGCGGAGACCTACATTTGTGATAGTTGTGAGGGCGCCAGTAATGGGTCAGATTCCAAACGAAAACATGCAATCCCGAGACCTCACAGACGCCGGGAATTGGTCATGACATAACGAAAACAGCGTCACGAGATTAACGCGCCAGCCCGAGTTTGACAGGACTACGAACAATGCGCCCATTGCTATTCTGTGTACGCTTCCATTTTCGGCGCAACTCAAAATTACTTCAAGGCTTTTCTCCGAGTCATTCTCTCCAAAAATCTATCTTAATGACCTCCTGCTTTGCAGAGCCGCTCTTTCATCTCTCCGACTCTCCCTTCCCCCTCTCTGTCTCTCCTCCTTCCTTTCGCTTCCTCTGAATTTGTCTCTGTCTCTCCCTGTCTCCCTCTCCCTGTCTCTCTGTCTCAGGTACACTCTCTCGCTAACTTTCTCTTCTCTCCTCGATCTCTTCTCTGTCCTCCCTCTGTCCCGTCTCTCCACCCCTCTCTTTCTCGCTCTCTCCCCGTAGAGTGGGCATTATACAGTAGAGCGCAGAGCATGCATCGCTTACCACGCGCAGGGGAAGGCCCAAGCCTTATCACGTTACATTATCACCCACGCAAGTCATAATACGAAATATGCAGCAAGGGGGATGTTCAACAAGAGTGTCTTCAGAGTGTGCGTGTTATCTTATGTTGATTGAGTTGACTGACTTGTTACGGAAGGGCCTTGTCTCCGAACCCCCATCAGTCCAAGAAGAAAGATATAAAGTGAGTAGTCCGAGTCTCCTCCAAGATTGCCAATTGACGGGGATGGAAGCGGAAGGACTTTAATCCAAAGCGAATCCTCGATCGACGAATGATTCGCACGGTAGGCCAGAGAAAGCCTTTGAGACGAATCCCTCCCGACCCTCGAACAAAGAGTCAAGAGAGCCCCCCAGCAGCCCGCTGTGCGGTCGACGGCCGTGTTCGCAGCAGAGCAAAGAGAGCCGCAACTGCGAGCTGTAACCGATGGAGTAGAATCCGCGGAGACTTATGAGGGACAGCAGGAGGAGTCGGCACGCCCCTTGGTCAATCGAGACCCGCTAAGGACGTCATGTGCTACCCCAAAAGTTGGCCCACTTTAGGGTCATAGACACCGAGGTCGAGAGAAGCCGAGTCATTATAGCCAGACTGTCACGTTGCTGATGATATAAATGTATCTTCTTCTTTTTTTAAAGATATTTATCATCATCATCATCAGATATCAAGCGGCGTAAGAATCAATCTGAGGATCGGAACTTTAGACCGCGAAGTCGTTTGAGAGTTGTGTTGCCCATCTCAGACGAGAAATTCAAATCTCTCTGCTCCCGTCCGATAAGCGTGTGTTTACCCGAGGTCGCGAACGGAGAAAAATGAGGCCACCGATGCCATTACGGCGTCTACAATTTCAAGGGTTTTCGGATCAGATGTAATCTATCGGCCTGGCAGAATGCTGTGGGATCGCGAGTTGACACCCGATGATGGCGTGTCGTTGTCCCCCATTAGGTCTAGATGAGGGTCCCCAAGAGCCCGCAGAGTGCTTCCTGTGCTTGCCCGATGGCGATCGTAGATTTGACCGTCTGCTCGGAACCTTGCTGAGCTGGAAAACGAGTACATAACCAATCACCAAGGGGTCCTTAATGCAGACAAATCAGCTCGACCCACTTTGCCGACCGGCACTGTTGGGTCTTTATTAAGTAGACCTTCTTCATTAAACCCAGTGGCATTTGGAATCCTCTGTACTTCAAAAAGAGCAACTTTTGTGCTGTAAAACGTCTGGACCCAAAAGAGAAAAAAAATCAGAAAATCTGCGATCAAATTTATTTGCCCAGGTCTTGGACAGCTTAAATCATTCAGAAACGTTGGGAGTTTTTTTAAACCTTTTTTGACCGAAACTAGGCCCCTAGTTGTTATGATAATTAAAAAAAGAACAACAGTCAATACTTAGAACACATATGGTCAAAATCTACG